>JBAIZL010000004.1:116139731-116259731 GCA_036971475.1 Prosapia bicincta | reverse complement strand
TAACTGTAAGCAGTAAAAACGAATAATATTGCGTCTAAGGAATAAAGAAACGAATCAAATACGCGCTAATTTGAAATAGTTATGAGGTATATTTAAAATATTTTATTGAACGAGAGAAGTAAATTTGGTAATATGAAATATCGTTGGTGATTGCAATTGTCAAGAGAGCTTTCAAATACGTCTTCCTATTTCTTTTTAAAACTCAATGCATTGCGGCAGTATTCTGCATTAAAAAAATTATTTTGTACTCGCCTGCAATATCAATAGTTACGACGGCACAAATATATAAATAGTAAAATATGTTTTCTTCTGCAAAAATTAAAAAATACGAAAAAAATACAAATACAAGATAATTTATTGTATAGTATAATTCAAAACTTTTCGTTGGGCAAACAGTACAAACTAATCATGAATAATCTTGATGATGTTGCTACTGTTTGCAAACGATAAGCTTAAAATTGTACTATACAATGTGATATTCTTACACTATATTATACTATAACAAACTACAAAATATTCTTCTTTCTAGTATTGAAGAGGGCATTCGATGCCTTCGCCCAAGACAAGGGCTACATCGAGGCCAACATGGTCGGCACCATCCTACAGATGTTGGGTACAGAAGTCTCCGACAAACAGCTGCAAGAAATCATCACGGAGGTTGATGCGGATGGTGAGCAAAGATTAGTCTTAGGGAACAAAGCAGGCTGACAATAGTGCTTGTATGAGTTTATTTTGTGCATATTATGTATGTTAATGATGTAAATACACTTGCATTAACTATAAATTCCGTCAACACAAAGTTAATCTTGGACCAAATTGTCAGTAGCTTTTATCCTTATTCAGTTACAGACTAATTGCAGACACAGATAGTTCAGTTGCAGAGGCAGAAAGGTGTATTATAAAATAAAATATACTTATTTTATAAAATAATATAAAATATAAAAAACCTGCACAAGAGTACAGACTGTCAAATAAAATATGTGACGTCGAATAATAATATAAACAGCTACATAGCCTTATACTCTTCCACAGCTATTGTTTCAAAATTAATGCAGATAGATTAGTTATGGGCATCTGCAACGTTATCCACATAATCTATTTTATTTCTCTTACAATATTTAAATATGATTTCAATTTCGTTGTTACAATTTATTCACGATGGTCCTGTTTATTAAACTATCGGAGCTTTTTTATTTACATAAAATGTATGGATTGTTAGCATTACAAAAAGAACTATTTATATGCTGCATTATTAAAAGCACGTACTATAGAGCTGTACGCCCTCTGCTATATGTGACAGTATTTATCTATTTCAGACAGTGGCTCAATAAACTTATACTTAAGTAACAGATTTTAAATTGCATTACCACTTAGTTCTTTACCATTTTTATACAATTAAAAATTTGAGGATTTGAAAACTTGAGGACGTACAAAATCAGTTCTAAATGCAAATGCAGTAGAGAGCACAGTTATAATTGTAATTAATTAAATTCAAACAACCTTTATGTACATTTCACTAACACGGTTGTCATCATCATAAAGTTAAAAAATAAATAAATAGATAAAATCATACCTTCAGAAGGTATTAGGAAATGCATCATCAGAAGGTTATTTTCGTGACCTTCTAACGATTGTAGCTGTGTGATCTAGGTTGTGTAAATATGTTTAACAAAGGTTTATAAATCGTTTATTAATTATTCGAATGACCTCATGTAATATACACTAAAGTCGTACCGATTAACATTGCAGGTTCAGGAGAGTTAGAATTCGAAGAGTTCGTCACGTTGGCCTCCAGGTTTCTAACCGAAGAAGATCAGCAAGACGCTGAGGTTATGCAAGAGGAATTGAGAGAGGCTTTTAGGTTATACGACAAGGAAGGTAACTCACATTATTTGGACGATTAATAATATTTCAAGGGCATTCCTAGTATTTCTTTGAAAAATGTTTCCTTCAAACAGTTTAGGACAAAATAAAAATTTGTAGAAGTTGATATGCTGCCAGAAAGTCCGAAATACTTTTACATATTAATAAAGTAACTTCATATATTATTCTTCATATATATATATATTTCTTCATACAAATTAATATTTAACAATGATAATCACACAAATAAAAATTTTGTGGTCTTAAGAATAACATTATAAGAGAAACAAACAACGACAGTAAACCCCGAATAAGATTAAACTACAGTGGTCTTCCAACTAAATCAAAAGGGCAAGATATTTTGGCTCAGCATTAACAAAGTAATAAAAAATACATATGTATATTTTTCATGATGAATAATAAAAATTATCGAAGTAATTACTGAAAACAATATTTTTATTTTGATCAACACATATAGTTGTGTTCTTATGCAGTTTACTTGTTAGTTGATCCGAATTGCGGACAATAAATTAGAAAAAACTCAAATTAAAGCAACAGAAGTAGGTTTCGACAACTGGGTTACTATTTGGATAGCTGCTTCAGGAACTATTTTACATCTGGGATAACTTGCAATGAAATAGCTACTGATATAAACAACTTTATTGTTTGAAAGCTTTCGAAACTCTGTAACTTTTGTTGTGAGTGTAAACCGGTTTGTTCTAACTACATCCTATAGTTATGACGCACTTTTACAAACTTTTATGAATTGTCTGCGATGTTAAGGTTATATAATTGGCATGACTTAAAGTTGCCGTATTTGCACCTTACGGTGTTCAAAGAAAGTAACGTACGACCAACACTGTTCTTAAACTATCTGTTTCTACGATACGTTTGATCTCAGTTACTAAATTTCTTAAAACCCTACCAGGTCCCTGAGAAGTACCGAAAAATTGTATTGGTGCTACCGGAGATCAAATTCTAGACCTTTAGTTTATCAACCATTATACATCTCGTATAACCTCTAGATGTCATATCCACCATTAAATAATGTATTACTTACAGATAATTCAACAGTGAACCGAAAGTTCAATTAATAGTTAAGTCAGTACGGTTCTACTTTTTCTATTTTAAATAATTAAAAATTAAAGATTTACCTTATATTAGGTTTTAAATTACTAAACCTACGTTTTCGTTGCGAAGCATATAATTTTGTAATAATATGAACGTTTCACAAAAATATTTGAATAATCAAAGCGAACCAGGAACAATTTTTATTTACACACCTATACACCTATTGCAATATCTATATTAATAAAGTATTTGTACCTTTAACAAATATTAATAACAGATAAAAGTAACCAGTTCATCTTAAAGTATATTCGCATAGAAACAGATGGTTTACATTTTTTGTTGTACTATTATAATAATGAATGAAAATTTTACTACCGTAATAGTAAGCTACAATATTTTAGTAGCTATACTATTTTAGGCAAGTACACTAGCTTGAATATAAAACGTTATTTGTGGCCTAATGATTTTAACACTATCGCCGTAACTGGAAAAGCTGCACGCCGCATGCGTTAATTTCTTCCGTTTTGTTTTATAGAACTGCACTGCAGTATAGGTTTATTGTGATTTTATCATTTCATATTTTTTAATTTCTACTATTAGTTCATTCTCTCTCTCTCTCTCTCTCTCTCTCTCTCTATATATATATATATATATATATATATATATATATATATATATATATCTTGTTAAAATTTTCAATCGGTAATAAAATATTTTTTATTTATCCACTTTAGGTCAAATATATGTATTTAAACTTGTAGTGGGTGACACTTAATATTAATTCAGTTTTTTCAAAAGTTAAGTCATTAACTAGATTGATTAATTTTAATAATTAATATCTCTTTTTATTTCCCCACTTAATATTATGATCTTGACATATGTATAAACATATTTATGTTAATTGTAACTATTTGATCAAAAGTATCTAAAATAACATTTTTCTTTGTTGATCTAAGCAAAAACTTACTTTAAATAAACTATTATGAAAAACACAAACACATAGTCTAACGTTTTCAGTATAAATCACATTTGATCTACTACTTGCAACAAAGATAAATTGTTTGCAATATTATGCAAAATGTTTTATACTTGAAACTCTGGTAGCTATCCACTAAATATATCACGCATTGATTAAACTGCACCCGTTCAAACAATGTGCACTTAACGTTTTTACGGAAAACATTTTGGCACGAGCAGTGTTTAGAAGGTAACAGCTATAAACACACATGGTTGACAATAACGCCAAATATACCGCGACTTGCTTAGCTTTTAATAGAATGAAAACAGAGCCCACATTGATCACGGTTAATCGACAAAGCTGGAACCACGTTGAAAACCAGACACTCTGTCATATAAAAACTGTGTTACTTATTGTTTTTTACATTAACTAGGTAGGACAAATTAATACATGTATCCTTTAATGTACATCGAACACAATTCACAAAGATATCAAAGCATTTGTTTCAAAATGATGAATTGTGCCCAGAAATCTGTGCTTTCATGAGAATTATGATAAGCTGTAAGCTTGGGTAATCCAGATGAGTTACATTTGAAAATATCTTACTGTAATTTTAAAATCGCCTAATTTGTAAACCTTTATCTAGCAGTAATAGCCTACACATTTTGTATGCAGTCTACGCCTGGTAAGTGTCTAAGGGCGTGCTATGGATATAAGTGCAGGCCACGGCTAATGCAAGGTTATTTCAGTCACGATACTTGCAAATCGATCTTCTCATTACGATTTAAAAACCTCGTCCCTCTCAGCGATTCTTTCCTTTCATCTTATGCTGGACTTTATTTAGCGATTTATTAGTTTCAATTTCGAAAGTATTTTGTAAAATGTACAAAACCAGTTTCTGATTATTAATGTTTATTTACCAATATTAATTTTGTCACTAATAAGGGAAAGTTGTATTTATTAGCCATTCTGATTACTTACACGAACAAAAAAGCATTTGATTTGGAATTATAAATCTGTATAGGTAAATATTTCGTTTCCCTTCTCAAATTACGAGTATGCCTCTTACATATGTTTTGTTTAAAAAAATATTTATCAATGAAGAATATTTTATATTTACAATAATGTTCTTGGCGTTAGTCATCATTCGCTTACACATAAAATTTTGTTACATCTGAAAAATTATCTTGAAGTGAACAACGTATTTTTTACTACATAAATTAAAATTGTTTCGGGTTTCTTACAAAAAACGCCGTATTTTCTAATCTGTTATAGTAGTAGTTTGTTTCCAATGTTCTATATTTTTCGTCTGCAAATTGTGTATAGTTCTAATGATGTCTTTGTATAGTTTGATAAATATTTCAGTATGGTTGGGTAGTAATCAATGTATAATTTCGTTGAAATCTTAGTATAGTTAGATTTTAGTCGTATAAATTGATTGACATTTTGTACAGTTTGATTGAAATATTTGTATACTATAATTTGAATCTTTGTTTAATTTGAATAAATCTTTCTATATTTTGATTGGAATCTTTGTACAGTTTGATCAAAATTTAAGTACAGTAGGTTGATAATCTTTCTATAATTTAATTTTAATCTTTGTATATTTGGGTAGTAATCTTTGTTTAATATGATTGAAACCTCTGTTCCAGTTGCATGGTAATCTTTGTACAGTTTTTGAAATATTTGTATATTAAGATTGGGACGTTTGTATAGTTAGATTGAAATATTAATATAGTTGGATGGTAATTTTGTATAATCTAAAACAATCTTAGTATAGTTTGATTGAAACCTTTATATACCTTATTGGAATTTGTTTATAGCTTGATTGGGACGTTTGTATAGTTTGATTGAAATATTATTATAGTTGGACGGTAATTTTGTATAATATAAATGAAATCTTAGTATAGTTTGATATCTTAGTACAGTTGCCTGGTAATCTTTTGTATTTTGATTGAAATCTTTGTTTAGTTTGATTGAAATGTTTTAGAGATTGGTTGCAGCTATTCTAAGTTTAACTGATATCTTTGCATACTTCTGTCAACCTTAATATTCATAAAATTTGGCTGAATATAGTTTATATAAATTGTCTAGAGTATTTGTATAATTTTATTAAAATATTTGTATAGTTCACTTTCAACTTTGAATAAATATTTTAAAGTTATTTTCGCTAAGTAAAAAAGGATGGTATTTATTAATTAAGGATATTTATTTACATTCATGTAATTTTATAAAGTTAATTAATATCTTTGTATAGTCATATTGTATATTCTAAAGCCCAGATTGTAGTGGTATGTTTACCAAACAAGAATTTAGATTCTTTTATTTGCAGTTCTAAATATATAAAGCTATATGGGAAATATTTATATTTTCAACATCTAAAACCGCTGTGATAAGTAGGTAGGGTAATACCTCAGCGGTAATAGGTAGGGATTACCCTATTTCAAGAGAGTAATTCTGACCGTAGCAGACTATATGAACAGATGGACTTGTCATAATCGATTGAGCAATACTCAATGATCATATTGAATTAAACATTCAAATTTCGGATTAAGGCGTGATTTTAGAGTTTCCCTTTATAATCCCAATAGTTATTATTGCGATGAAGCAAAAACTATTTTTATTTTCACAAAGTTTTTTCAATGTCACTTTCTTATCTGCATCTTTAGTTCCTATCTACCTGTTCGTTTTTTATTTGTCCGTAAGATACAATTATTGGAACTGATTTTAAGCTAATCTCCCATAAACTTATATATTTGAAACTTTAGTCGTAAGAATATTAGTTTATTGTGTTACCTTAACTGTATTGCAGAGAAGGTGTTAAACACCAGCATTACTTTCAAATTATGTAAACAATATAAAGTATTTGTATGTATTGTATACATACATGTAAATTATGTATATGTGTGTGTGTATGTGTGTGTGTGTGTGTGTGTGTGTGCGTGCGTGCGTGCGTGCGTGCGTGTGTGTGTGTGTGTGTGTGTGTGTGTGTGTGTGTGTGTGTGTGTGTGTGTGTGTGTGTGTGTGTGTGTGTGTGTGTGTGTGTGTGTGCGTGCGTGCGTGCGTGCGTGCGTGCGTGCGTGCGTGCGTGCGTGCGTGCGTGCGTGCGTGCGTGCGCGTGTGTGTGTGTGTGTGTGTGTGTGTGTGTGTGTGTGTGTGTGTGTGTGTGTGTGTGTGTGTGTGTGTGTGTGTGTGTGTGTGTGTGTGTGTGTGTGTGTGTGTGTGTGTGTGTGTGTGTGTGTGTGTGTGTGTGTGTGTGTGTGTGTGTGAATGTGTTTGTGTGGGTCTGTGGTGTATGTGTGTGCACACAGCAACGCACACAATTACACAGCAAACAAAACCATACAGACAAATACAGAACCACACAAAGACACAGAAACACACACACGCACGCACATGTACACGCACACACACAATCCCGCGCGCACGCACACGCACACAGAAACCCACAAACAAACATACACACACACACACACACACACACACACACAGACACACTTACATATACACACAGTATAACAGATTAAATAATATCTCAAGTTGTTTTAACATTGAATATAACAAGACTCCCAGCATTGAATAATGCGCTGACCTAATGTGAAACGCGTTTGTTGAATAAATCGATAAGTAGTGGTTTTTTTAGCAAGTTGTTACAAAAAATTGTAAATATACATAAACCTCAAGATATACTCAAAAACTGCATGTTTTAATGGTTTTATACTCTCTCTTCTGCTAGTTTTTAGAGTTTAGTCTGGGCCATTATTCCTCAAGTATCTTTCTCTTCTTCATTCCGTTTTAATATCAATTGATTACAAATTATTATTAAAGGGACGAGGAAGTTCCTCATCAAAGCGCTGGTCTCCCTCGTCCTCTTTTCCTATTGGAAACCAAATTGTTACTCTTTAACCATCTTAGGCATTATTTTAACACTGTCATAATGCTGTCGTAATTGACCACATATGTAAGGCACTATGTATTTTCATACCTTCTTTGTTTTCATGTTTTTTTTTGGTATCGGATAGATATGATAGAAGGTTTATACCTTTTAGGTATGATACATTTATATATATATATATATATATATATATATATATATATATATATATATATATATATATATATATATATTTGGTTTTATCCTCTTTTAACTATTGGACTTGATTATTGAAAAGTGTTCTATGTTTGACTTGCATGTTCGTTTTAATAGTATATTTTCTCCCTCACATATGTTATCGCACAAGAAAAAGGTAGTCGTATAATAAAAACACAACTATTAGGTTTTGAAGGTGCTTGATGTAACCATCTTGAATTCACTGATTAAACTAATTTTAAAAATACTTAACTAAGTGAACTAAGTTCCACTTCTGCTTAAGTAACAGATTTTAATCTACATTGGCACTTAGTTCTTTAACAGTTTTATACAATCAAGATTTGAATACTTAGGGACGTAAAAAATAACTATAATTAATTAAATTCAAACAACCTGTATATACATTTCCCTAACACGGTTAGCATAATCATAAAGTAAAAAAAATAAATAAATAGATAAAATCATCATTTCAGAAGGTATAAGGAAACGTATCATGAGGTGGTTATTTTCGTAACCGTCTAATGATTCTGTGTGCGCGAAATGTATATAAAGGTTGTGATATTGTTTTTAGCAAAGGTTTATAAATTAAATTTACACTACTTAACTAAGTGAATAAGTAATTGCATACTTGCTGACGCGTTTCAAAACATTCGTTCTTTTACGAAGCTAACCTTTTATATTTATTTACCTTTTATGTGTTGCTATATTTTTAATTTGTATAAATATGTTTTCAATTTTACCATTTTTTTGTTTCTTCTCATTCGTCTCGAAAATAATGTTGCCAAGGTTAGTCTTATTTACTATTAACAGTTACTTAATATGTTATTCTTCTGAGTTGTTTCTGAGAATTTCTAAGAAGAATATTTTGACACTCATGATTTAATAAAATATTGCCATAATTGGTTCATTTGGTTTATTAATCTCATATAAGTTTTAACTGAAATTATATCATCCATCAATTTGTAAAAATATTTTCAATTTTATTATTTAATAAGGTAATCTCATTTAATATAACAACAATAAGAAATATATAGCTATCAAACAATGAAACTAAACAAACTAACAATGTATTTCCACTGTTTGTCAGACTTTAAGAAATACTATTATGATCTCTTTTTGATGTGCATAGCTTTATTGTTAACCTACTTAAATTGAATCCCTAGCAATGTTAACGACTATTTGAAATTATATAATGGCGTTAATAATTACACACATGTTTCAGGAAACGGTTATATTACAACCGACGTTCTAAGAGAAATCCTGAAGGAATTAGATGACAAAATCACATCAGAAGACTTAGACTCTATGATAGAGGAAATTGATTCCGACGGATCGGGAACGGTTGACTTTGATGGTAAGGCTTAACTACTTTGTGATAATATGTTAAAACTTTCTCTAAAGGCTTATTTAATTAACAAAACAAAGATGTCTAGTATTCAATTATTTTTACCGTTACATTTATGTAAATGATGCCGTTTTGGCTAATTACATTTTAATAAATAGATTTGCTTTGCTAACACAAAATTATGAATGAAGTTACATTCTATCTTAATAAGGATCAATTTTAGGTATAAAGAATAAAACTAGGAGAAACCCGAGTTTTTTTCATTTAAATCGCGTTTTATTGCTACTATAAATGTAAGATAACAACAACTAGTTACTGGGACTGTGATAGTGAATATTTCTAGTTTCTAGAGTATAAAAGCATGAACGTGGCCACAATTATTCTCTTCTTCAGACGATGTCTGCTATCTCCTCAGACCCCCTACAAGTGGTTATAAAATAAACTAACTCAATACACGAGAGGAAAGCTGACTTCTGATCTCTTTGGGGAAAACTTAATTTATTTAGATGTAGAACAGAGAAATTCCCACGGGTAGATGCGTTATAATATATTAGAGGCCAATGTAGATCTACAATAAAAAAAGAAAAGAAATAACAAGTGATACAAATGAATATTATTATAAGTAGTCAACATTTTTCAACTTCAAGCATACAAATTGTGTTTAGTCATTTAGTACATGCTTTGTCTTCTTCAAACAAGCCATCCTGGATATAGGTAACCACGCCGTTGCAGTATTATTTAGTACTGTACTACTAGAGATTCTTCATATACTGGATCTTATCGATGTAATAGCTTCTCCTATTTAAATGGCGTCGATGACACAAACAAACCTACTCATAGCCCCCTGACCATGACAGTCCTACACATGGCAGCCCTTTTATAATGAATATATAGAGTCTATGGAACACTCAAATAACGTTAAACATCTTAACAAACATGAATCAAGAGGCGAATTATTATGATTAGTCCATGAGGTTTAAAAACCCGTCTAGCGCTAGTTTGAAACATCAGAACATCATTAAAGACATGTTTATAAAGAAGATTTTGCGTCTAAATTACAGTAAAATCTAAAATAGCACAGAACAGTAATCAAACGAATCTTCACTAAAAAAAAACAATCAGGTGGAAAAATCAGATGTAATCAAGCGTATTCCGATATTTCAAGTAAATCTGAAAAAATGAAATAAAATCTAATAAATTTAAAGTTTTTGCATGTCAACTGGAACAAAAACGCTCACAGATTATAATTTTGAATATCGTTGAAGAAGAAATGTTTTAAAATGTATACATTTTCACAAAAACACGTATCAAACTGTAGTTTTTAAAACCGCTGAACAGTTCCAAACCATAAAACTGAGATGTGGGTTTTTGTTATAATTAATGAGTTGCGACTTTGTTATGAAGTAATCCGTACAGTTTTTCTAACACAATATATTTATGTTGAAAATATTTTTATTTTCAGAATTTATGGAGGTAATGACAGGTGGAGACGATTAAGGACATGGACCAACACAAATTGCAATATCGTCACATTGCACAAACCATATGATAATTACCTAAATAAATATTAACTTTATTATTAAAATTATTTTTCTCTAAAACCAAAGTGTATTGTTTATTTGCAATCTTTCTTAACGCTATTGTGGTCTAGTAATTTATTACAAAGTAAATTTTACTCCTTATATATTCATTGCAAAAGAGCCTGGTGCACCTACTACAGGACCCTGGAAATCTGTCTGGTGCACGTCCTGTAAAATTACTTGGTACTCCTTCTCAAACAGGTGCCTGGGTCACCTCTTATAGATGTCTGGAAAAGTGGGTGATGTACCTACTATATATCTCTGGGAAAGCCCGGTGCCCTTACTATAGAAGCCTAAAAATGTACCTGGTACATTCCAAAACTTAGATGTAGTGAAAAATATTTACCTTTACACTTTATTAATTTGGAATTATGGGTATATATTTTATATGCTAAACTAGCTAGAACATCAGTAACTTAAATTGGTTAAAAATAAGTATCGATGTCATTAAAAAATATTTTCAAATACTGTTCCGTTAAACTTGTAATTAATTAGGCAATCAAAATAAAGTCAGTTTTATTAATGCACAAGTAACGTTGACTCGGCGGATTTTCTAATCAGACTTTCCTAACAAACTTTACTTGTTAAGGAGCAATGGCGTGGCCCATGTCGCGCTTTACTTGCTGATGCCAGAAGGTGCTGCACTCTATGCATTAACAAATGTGGAGCTATGTAGAACTAACTGTGCCGACTGAAGAACGGGCTTTCCATGAATATTCTTGTTTCTATTTGCTGAAAAGGTTTTACACCCAACTCTAATTTCGTTTTTTTACATAACTTTATTCAGTATCATAGTTTTAATAAGCTATTATACTCGTAGTATCATATTATAAAGTGGTCTGACATAATTTTATTGACATTTTAAAATTTCGTTTTCTATTAAAGTTTAAAAGAAGGTTTTCATAATTCTACATTTTAGAATTTAAGCACTTAGATTTCGCACTTATGCTTTTGTACTCAGTATTATATTAAATTTAACTCTGTATGCACCACCGCCACCTACCATAGGATAGAAACCTTACTATTCCAGAAACCTTTGCCAGGGTATTTACTTGAATCATTATGCACAAGATAATATAATCGGAAATAAAATTATTATGTACTCCCCCAGTAATATGGTTAAACTTTAGAACAAATATTTAGCCTATTTATTAAGTCTTGTATTTTGACTTTCTAGGTTAGTCAATTTCAGACAAAAAATATTATAAATAAATATTCAATGTAAAAAAAATAAACTTAAGTAATTGTAGCCGATTTCGAGTAATTTTTTCAAATTAAAAGTATTAAATGAAAACTATAGGCCTATACAAAATGCGTATTCAATATAAATAAATTTATGAATTTATTCACCGCCACCTTACTCTTCCATCATAATGGATGAATGGTAGAATAGTGTAGTAATGCATTAAGGAAAAACAGAAGGGCATCCATTATATATATATATATATATATATATATATATATATATATATATATATAATTAATTAATAAATTAATCATATTTCAAAAACAAGAATACTTTTAATGAATATATTTATTCAAAGCTTTTCGCCAATAAAATAGTATCAGCATCTTCAGGAAAATAATTATCTAAGATTAGATTAGATTAGATTAGATATATAAACATTAGATTAGATAATTATTTTCCTGAAGATGCTGATACTATTTTATCGGCGAAAAGCTTTGAATAAATATATTCATTAAAAGTATTATTGTTTTTGAAATATTTTTAATATATTAACTATATTACAAGAAAACATATCACCATATTTAATATATATATATATATATATATATATATATATATATATATATATATATATATATAAATGCTATAATATGTATTCTTGTGCGTTAATAAAGAAATAAAACAATTTACAAATACAAGAATAATTTATTGAATTTAGAATTCAAAGCTTTTCGTTGGCAAACAGTACCAACATCCTCAGTTACTTAGTATTCCTGAGGATGTTGGTACTGTTTGCCAACGAAAAGCTTTGAATTGTAAATTCAATAAATTATTCTTGTATATGTAAATTGTTTATTTCTTTATATATATATATATATATATATATATATATATATATATATATTTTAAAACAACATAAGTAATTCAAATACAAGAATATTTATAAATTTGTATTTGAATAACGCATGTCTTTTTAAATTATTAAACAAGAAAACGTATTATATATATATATATATATATATATATATATATATATATTCATATTTTACGTTGTCCATTATTTTTCCGTTGCACTGACTTTATGAAGTTGATAAATTACTATTGTAAATACTTTTTAGTAATTTATCAACTTCATATTTATATATATATATATATATATATATATATATATATATATATATATATATATATATATATATCAACTTCCTTTGTCAACAAATACAGTAGTTAAGATTTTTAGTTCTTAGGCTAAGCATGTAGTAATGCAATCTGTAAAAGTCTTCCAACAATGTCAATCTGTTATTTATTTTCATAATTACTAGTAGTATATATTAAATATATGTAAAGTTTACTCTCGAACAATAAGAAAAATATTAACATCATAATAATAGCGTACACTTTCTTTGCAGATTATAGTATTTTAGTTATATCCAGTTTATAATTTTATAAAACCAAATTTAATATGTTTAACCTAGAAAAAGCCTTATTATTAAACTCAAGCGGTTTAATCAGAGGATATAGTAGTGAATAAAACTACAAGTGTTAACACGGATGGAAAACCCTCATGCTTGACTATAAAGCTACCGGGCGATTGGATGGACGGGGTTGGTTGGTTGTCAATAAAACTCCGAATGGTGCTCACACGAGGCTGCTTCTTTCTTTAGACCAGCGGATGTTTAGAAGTAAATTAACGATCTAAGAACTATTTATTTTGTTTTTATTGAATGTAACGTGTTACGTTTTTTCCCTAATCACAACTTTTTAATTTTTTAATATTGATAAATCAGTATTTTTAAGAAACAAATAAGTATAAATAATAATGCACGCTGAATAAAAAGTCTAAAAACATTATATTAACAGCATTAAAAAAAACAATGGAAAATATCTATCCTCCAAAGAGAGCAATTACGGCCTAAATGTACTTTGTTTTGCTATAATATGGAACTGCATATGTCTGAAGTCCAACGAAAACATCACTCTAGAACAAAAAGCAGTATGTTTTCTTATTTCTTATTACTCCCCGGAAGATTTAATATTATCACGTGTAAAGAAAGTAAACTGGATTAGTAAATAATTAAACGGAAATTTATTAATGAGTTCAAATTAAAGACGTCCTTTAATTATTAATAAGGATATCCATTTACCAAATATCCGTGGTTTATATTCTCCTTTATCTGGAATGTAAGAAGGTTTTACTCTATTCTGCTGAGTCGCATACCTAATATCGACGTATTTAAAAACATGAGGTCAATCAAAGATGTCTCTTGATGTAATAAAAAGGTTACCTAAAGGTAACTAGATAAAGAAAGAACTAAGAAACGGACCTAACTCCCCTTCAAGGATGGGAAAATTAAACGTTGGGTATCGTCGCTTATGTACGTAGATCCTGTACCTACCGAGGTCGAAGAAAGGCGGCTACAACAGAACACCTTGAGGTATTCTTAGCTACAATAGAAGAAACACTGTCGTAAACATTTGTAAAATATCGATAACACTAATTGAAATTACGAATATAGTTAAAGTATTAATAACAAAAATATAAACGTGAAATACGTCCCTTATGTTCTTTCTTTTTCTATCCAAAAGAAGTTTTTTGTTTCATTGATTTCCGAAACAACCAGTTTTCACTGTTACTTTAGATTATTGTGATGGGTTAAAGTTGCTGAAAGCATATGCGAGCAGGCGATGTGATGCTATAATGTTAATCGCTATCTGTTTTATTTTAATTAAAATTGTGTTTTGATTCACAGCATTTCATACACAGATATGTAACTATGTTACGCTTAGGCGTAGTTACTAAAGATAATGTAAGCTTTGTGTTACGGATTAATTACTGCCCAGCTGTAACGATATTTTTGTTCTGAATTTGGTTGTCTACAAAAGTAATTCATGAGTATTAATAGCGATGATAATATACGGGCTGCCAACTTAAATTGCAAAAATTATAAAAAGAGCAATGTAATTAATAATTCTTTTTATTACACTCGCTAAGTTTAAAATTTGAACAATTAAAATGATTGCTTTGCAAATCAAGTATTGACATTTATTTATTTACCGGCGACGCTTCGGTAAAAATTTAAAAAATTATTAAAATTTAACAAATTGAAAAAATTTTGATTATTAATTAAGTACTGTATTTAAATGTTATCGCTAGTTTGGTGTTGATACCCGTAAATTTACCCGTGGTGATTTACCTATAGTAAATTGGTATAATTGATATTGGTGTATAATGTAAATTGGTGTAAGTAGATTGAAACGTATATATAAACTTTATTTTTTCTATTCACTAGTAATATATATTTGTTTTGCAATAATGCATTGTTCTATCTATTGCTATTGCGATTTTAACTATGTTTATTTTACTAATAGACAAATAAAATTACTCATATGTACAGGCCTGAAGATGGTAAAAAAGCTGTCAGCTAAATAAATAAATGACGATACTTGACTCGCAAAACGTTGGTGTTATTTCTAGAAAAAATATTCAATAATTATTTGGAAATGAATGAAGAAATTATATTCATCTGACATCACAATAATTGTCTGCAAAACTTTATATAATAATATTTACATTTCATGAAACTTATGAAGTATGCACTAAAGGTCTTCAAATAAAGAGATTGTTTCTACAGGTCTTCGCTTCGTTTAGATTATACATCTCTGCACTAACCAAATACATAGAGAGATGAGTTCCTGTTTCCCACTGACGTGATAAACCTCGTCCGATTTCCACTGCTTTAGTCAGCTCCACAATGGTTCTGACTTGTACCCTACTTAGGAGCAGTTCTTTACCAAGACCAATTACCGAGCATCTCCCACCGACCCTTAGTCTTGTTACAGTCTAAAGACGCTGTTACAGCCTTGGAACTGCAATGAACCCTGCTAATATCCATCCACGGCTCTCATTCATGAAAGTGGCCTTTTTCCACATTTTCTCCAGGTGTCTCGCAAGACCAACATTTTATCCAGAATAACTCTCCACGTATATTTTCTCCGTGTTGTCAATAACCATCCTCTCCAGCAGCCAATTGTGAAGAGTAGTGTTGTAGATTCGTATACCGCCCTCCCTGCACAACCCTTCCGTTACCTTGAGTGCCTACTGATCCAGGTCTCTAAGGACCTCTTCAACGACTCACTTAACGTCCCTTCTACCACCATGGGAGGATAAGCTAGATCCTTCCTAGATGTTCCATCGGTAAGCACTGAGTCCTGACTGGTTGTGTCATCTATCATCTTTCTTCACGACAAGCAGGTACACCATCACAAAACACCGTATATGGCAGTAAAGTTACTTCGCGCTGAGGCTGCGTAGAAGATAATCCAACGGGTATTATCTTCAAATGTGGGAATGCGACAAGTGTTGGGAAGGAATACCGAAGGACAATCATATAAACGGAACGCTTGACACCTTTAGATCAAGGGTGTTAATATCAACCTTGTATGGGGATACTTCTCGGTCATCCACAAAAGATAAGCCAGTTACGGCGGTAGCCAAGACATAAAATGCTTCGCCTACATACAGTCACAGATTTTCGTGGACGTACTGTTCATAAGGATAACGTTCACGCAGCTCCGTCCAATCCGTCTTCCCCGTCCAGACGTAATACGCTTCACAACCAGGTCGACGCAGGCTCAGCACCAACGTGGGTCCATGACAAGGTCCTGCAACCCCTAGCAGGAATCTTAATAGAATAACAAAAACAAATATAGCCTAATAAACACACACAAAAAGTAATATTACCCATTGATGTACCGTAGTGAAATTCCCCGTTTCCAACTGAGAATGGCCACAAGAAACTATACATGTTTAAAGCGTCGTTAGAAATATATATTTAAATTAAACAGCAAGTTATAAATTGTATTTTGCCATTAGACAGAGTCCTTATTATTTATAACTATTTAGATAAACATGCTGTAGCCGCTTTTCGCTATTCTTCCTTTGAAATTCTAGAGATAATAAATTTTAGAAAAACAACTTGTTGGGAAAAAACCAATTAAAAGAACTTTAAACATATTTTGAAATGATTTTCAAACTAAATAAAGTCCATAATCTGCTCTAACGTCGTATAGAGAAACTTTCAAACTTATTAGTATATAACAAAACTCTAGACTATGCTTGTCAAATTGAAAAGTTCAAATGTTTCTCGTTCAGTCCAGACATAAATATTGTTTCAGAATATTCTCTGAGGATTCTCTCAGAATACTCACAAACAAAAGGAAAATATTTTAGCCCGAACATTATTGCCTCAACTGTCACGTTCTCAGAAAACTTTTATTTTAAAAAGTTGAACTTCTCGTTTTAGAGGCTCTGCACCTTTGTTTGTATTCTGTTGATCAACTTAGTCTCGCAAACGTACTGACATTTTGGCTGGTTATTCTGACCTGCTATTGTAATTTCACCTCTTTTTATAATTATTAGACCCTACTAGATTAGTTTATTAGAATTTGTTCCTTCCATAAAATTGTGTACACTTAGATAACAGTTTTACTATGAAGGATAAACAACGTTGATAACCTAGTCAAGTATATTTATTTATTTTATTGACGAGTTTGTTGTCCTATACGAGTTTGTTTATGATAAAAACCGTAAAAAAATCTATAAATACCACAGTATCGAAATTATAATTGTTAAGCAATTAGAAACCTTAGCTACAAATACTCGTAAGATATGTGTAAACTTCTGATGATGCTAAATGTGTTAGCGAAATGTACATAAAGGTTGTGTAAATATCTGTATCCAGGGTTTATAATTGAGCATTATGAAACAAGTAGTCCATAAATTTAACACTAAGATGACTAGCACGATTCAATAATGTATTAACATAATATTGTACAATAAATGAAGTATTATAACTTACCCGTTAAACCGCTAATATGCTAACTAACCTAAAAATACAAAATTGTTATACGAAATCTTATTTTCACATATAATTTAAGTATCAGCTGTACATCATCTTTTCAATGCTTATCAAATATTAGATTTCAATGCTGTCAGAAACGTAGTCTAATTTTTAACGATTTTTTTAAATATCGACTTCTCTAATCTGACTACAAATGGGCCTATAATCTTCACGGGAGTGTTCTTAAAAACTTCCCAAAGTTTAATGTCGATCGGATTATTGGTGTAGTCATGCATTAATAATCGACAAACATACAAACATGAATATATATATATATATATATATATATATATATATATATATATATATATATTTGTATATATATAAACCAACGTAGGTTATTCAAATGCAAGAATATTTATTAATTTATATTCAAAATTTATATTAATTTATTATTTAAGAGGCCTATATATTGCATTATTGTGTTATTCATGCCTGATGATGTTGGTACTGTTTACCAACGAAAAGCTTTGAATATAAATATTCTTGTATTTGAATAACCTATGTTGTTTTAGATTATAAAACAAAAACCATACTTTATATATATATATATATATGTCTATATACTGTATTGTATTTGTATATTGTTTATTTGACTTTTCTTCATACATAGAGCTTTTCCCTGATAGGCAGTATATTCTTGTATATGAAAGTGTTATTTATCATTGAATCAATTGATTTTGTGAATAATAAGTGTCCCACAGCATCGAGTTGGCAACTTATCGAGTTAATTTTGTGCAGCGCAAACCACAATACTGAAACCACATTTTAAAACGTTAGCACTATTGCAAAACGCAGGACGTGTAGTGGTGGATACGATTGTTATACTGGAGTAGGTAAATGCAAGCAAGGGCTTATGGTGTTCGGCTAATGGGCGTTCCGAGTGCAGCCAGTGTGTAGGGTTGCAAACAGACCACTCTCCCTTTACTATGCTGCAACCCTTTCAATAATCCTGATCCAGCGTAATCACGTTGGAAATATGGAGGAAAAGGCTAAACATCTTTTTAAAAGCGGCTAGTGCAAACTAAACTGATTATTCTATATTTACATAGAGGTTCTCTTTTCATTGTGAGAAGTAAAATTTTAAAACGTGAAAATGACACGTACGAAGTAATGTTTTTACAGATTGAATTACGCCTGCGTCATCCACCTTAATTTCTTTTGTGTTAAGGCACTCCAGTCATTTGAGGAGTTCTGTTAAATAAGACGTTCAGATTTTTTTCAAAAAAACTGACTTTTTGTAAAAATGTATTATTTTTTATTTGTTTCTATCTACAGATTGATATATATATATATATATATATATATATATATATATATATATATATATATATAAATGTATATATATATGAATATATATATATATATATATATATATATATATATAAATGTATATATATATATATATATATATATGAATATATATATATATATATATATATATATATATGAATATATATATATATATATAATATTTAAACACTTGCCTATAATAGCATATATATTTTTGTTTAAATTAGTACGACTGATTCCGTAGATGAGTTCCATTATCAAATTCGAACCGATCTTATGCTACTGTATGCAAGGTGTTACATACTTTAAGACTAGTTGTATACAATCATTATTTACATAAGAAAATCCTTCTCTAAACTAATATATATAAACATTATATAATATTACATAAATAGTTTAAATCCTGATTTAAGGAATCTTTCATCCTTGCGCACTTTATTACCCATTGTAACTGATTAAAAGATGATATATTTACACAAAACACAAAATCAATCTGCCTCTATCTATCAGTCTCTTTGTCGCCCTCTTTCCCTCGTAGATAAATTTCTTACACCAAGTTTCTTTTAGTCATTTTTGTGAAATATTGAAAGGTTTTCATAATATTGGTAATTTTATTATTGTTTATTTGTTATAATTTTAAGATATTCTAAAACAAATTTCCTTTACCGTATTTACTTATAAAAATAATAGTGTTTTAATTGAAGAAAAATGCTTGCTTACTAAACAGTTTATTCAAGTTGCAATAAATGACGCTTTTAATCATCTTTAAATTAAAATCACCTGTTTATTTAGACTAGAAGTAAAATTGATCGGTGTATTTATATTTGAAGGATATCTACCAATGTGACTATTATACCTTCCGAAGGATGAGAAAAATATTGTAAATAAGTCCTGGAAAATGTAGGAACATACACTCCCTAGTAGAGGATATATGTAACACAGTGGAAGTTCTTTTACTGTCTTTGGTTTATATATTGATAAGCAGTTAATTTCTTATGTTATGTAATGGAAATTTTAAAAACTAAGTTATCGGAGAGTTTCTCTAACATATACTCCAACTATTTGCAAATATTGAAAAAGCTTTATATATTTTTTTGATCAATTAAAATTATTAAAAATATAAGTATAATGAAAAATAAACAAAATAATAAATAGAACTATTACGAAGTTTTAAATTGGGCTCTCTCGTTTTAATTGTGACATTTGTGTCTTTAAAACGATTCCATTAAACATAAAAAGTTATGAAACTTTGAAACTGTATATGCAAAAATGTATACACAAAAACTAAGAGGAGGTTTATATTGGACTTAAATAACTAACTGCAAGCATCTCTCTTTCACCTCAATATCATGTCTACATTAGATAAGCTACCTTTGCCACCTATAATTCCCCCCTCGTGCAAGGGGAGTTACGTCCGTTCTTTAGTATTTTGTTCATCCACTTATACTTCCCTAATTTTATTTTCCTCTGGATCCATCTATCTCCTTAGAATAGTCGGAGTTATTTAGAGTCCCCAGCAAATTTTATCTTCACTCTTTCTATTACCGGCCAACAAGAGTAAAAACATCGGTTAAAAAACATTTTACATTTTTAATTTCAAAATATTTTTTATTTTATTTTAGCTCAATCAATTACCAACCCTGCTCATTTCCTTCGCAGACTACAATACATAATAAACTTCCTGATTGTGATAAGGGCAAGAAACCAATTTATTGCTTTTGTTACTAAGATGACATTAAGGTTTTACATTTATAACTAACTGTAATCACATACTGTTGCATATTATAAAAGAGAAAGTTAAATTAGAACCGTAATTCTCCTTATCGTAGAATTAAAAATACACCGTAGAGAAGTTGTTTATTAAGATAACTTTAAATCTGGGTCTAGTTATTCATTTTGCACTAATTTGGATTCTGATATTTAAATCATGTTTTAATTAAATAAACGTTAAAAGTTTTAGTTAAGGGTAATCTAAAATATTGTGAATTGCAATGAAGACGAAGTGTAAAGATCGTTATTTATTTTTAAAGCTTGCAATTCCAAAGAAAAATGAGCATTATGCTAGTTTCAGAGTTTTATTGACAAGCAACAAACCCTCGTCCATCCAATCGCCCGGTAGCTTTATAGTCAAGCATGAGAGCTTTTCATTCGTGTTAATGCTTGTAGTTTTTTCACTACTACATTCTCTGATTAAACCGCTTTGAGGTTATTTAAATAAATTTTATTTCCGAATTATAAAAATTTTAATTTAATATAATTAAAATATTCTCAACATGTATCAACCAACTACACACTTTATACATATATATATATATATATATATATATATATATATATATATATATATATATATACAGTATTACTAATAACAATGACTACAAAAAACAAAAAATAACAGTTTAAAGATTTCGCTGATTACAACCTGTGTTTACTGTTCGTAGACAAAGGACGATGATTTCTTTTAAGACTGTGATACTTGACAATTGAAACATTTTGAGCTACGTTAATTGTTCAAATCACTCTTGTAACGTAGAAAAGACCACATTATTAAAAGGGAGGAGCAATGTTTAAAAACTACATCATTACAAAACCAACAGTTCTTTTAGAGGAATATACATAGCAAGAATCGCCCTATCAAATAGGCAAGAAACATTTTAATACTACATCATTAGAATACAATAGTATCTTTTGAGTACTATATCTTGTAAAAAATCAAATTCATGAAAGAGATGAGCAAAATTACAAAGTAAAAACGACATTAGAAAAAGGGGTGAGCAAAGGTTAAAAAACTATGCAGTCCCGATACAATTATTTCTCTATACGATTATAGGCAGAGACCCCATATTTATCTAATTGATGAGCAAAATTGAAAATCCATCACAATACAATTTTTTAAACGACTATAGGCTGTAAAAGCGAAATTAATTAAAGGGATCAGCAAAGTTTAAAACCTAGGTCATAGCAATACAATACTTTCTGTAGACGACTATATACAGTAAACATCCCGTCAATGAAACTGATGAGTAAAATATAAAGACTATTTGATTACAAAACATTAGTTTCTCTAAATAATAAACGAGATATGTCTAAAAAATATTTTATATCAGCATCCATTACATAGCGGGCGTCCTCGAAATAAAGGACAGAAAACTAAAGAGGTCCTGTTATTTCTCAAAATCAGGTATCCAGAGTCATAAAGAAAAACTGAAAAACCAAAATTTACAAGGGATCAAAAACAGAAATAACAGAACAATACTTACATTTATTGCTTTTTCAATAAACTTTCTAGTAATTGTAATTTTCCCATTAAGTTAGCTTAATCTCTTAATTTCTTTTCCAAAAGAAATACATTATTGTGAATTAGTTTCTATATTTTAAAAATTTAGAATCACACAGTAAATTTCATATAATAACACTTTAATAATACTTTTAAGTGTATTTAAATTCAAAACATGTATAGCAAGAAAGTAAAAAAGAATTTCACATTATTTTACACACATTATAAAATTACTAACTGATACTGAATTATTGACTACCATTAAAGTGATTTAAGTTGATCTAACTTTTAAATTATATAGACGTGTGAGGGTGTAGTTGTGGATTGGTGAATTTATCTACCCCTCTGTCTACTTGTGTAGGTTTAGAAGAAAAAGGGTTAGCGTATGTGTAGGTGTGAATGTGCTATAAGTTACAAGTAAAGTTTTACACTTGTAAGTTTTACTACAAGTAGGGGAAGTTACAAGAACAAAATTCTACTAACAGAGATTGACATGTATGCACACAAACAATATCAAACGTTTTTTACAAAATGTAAGAAATGTTTCTATTTACTTCGTTTTGATGATTCAGTATGCCTCTTTATCAATACAGCTTTCAAGAATTTATAGTGTTGTTAAAATTATCCATATAACGTATTCTACAAGAATTCACATAAAACACTGAACAGAGTAATAAATACTTTACCCTTTAGAAAAATGTTGGAATATTTTTAATTTCGTATTGTTCTGTGGGTAAAATATTTAAAATTCTGAAACAGGGGTTATAAAAGCAGTTTTACGTTTTCTTAAGATAGCTATGACTTTAAAAACTGATTGCCGTCATTTACAGAGCTAAAAACAATTTCGTCAAAAGTCAACGTGTTACTTCACAACACTGGTTACTTGGCCTTAAAAATACTACAAAAATAAACCGAACCTGGGAGAAACAATAAAGATAGATCATAACGGCAGGAAATAAAATACCGCGCCAGGATCATCAGTAAGCCATAAATCAGCAACCCTGGAAATAACCTCGCCCACCCTCTCTCTTACATAACGTTTTGTCACGTCGAAAACAAACTTTACAGTCTAACTCCGATACTTTTTCAAACGAAAAGTGAGTATTTAGCTTTTTCGTTCATCCAAACTTGTTAGTTATAAAATGTTATCAGTTTTGTTTTTTTATTATTTTTTTCAGCTATTTACCATTAATTAAAAACTTTAAACTCAAGTATTTGAAAACACAGTTCGAAAACAGTGAAGGATTATGATTATAAATATTTGAAATTAACAGTTAATAAGAGCCCCGATCAAACAAAACGAGTATTAGAAGATATGGAGGGACGAGAAACCTAAAAATGTTTATACAGATAATTACGGTGGTAGATGTAGCAGAAGTCCCTGGATGGAAAAATAGGGCTGAATTCCATCTTGCAATAATAACATCCAACGACTTAAAATCACAAACATTTTTAGATTTGTAGCAACAATCTTCTCCACCGATCAATGAGGTTGACGGTTCGGTTACGGTGGGTATGTAAACTATCGTGAATTTGTGTAAGACATAAACCTCCTTGTTAATCATGTTTACACTCGCAGAGATTATTGTTTAAATAAAAGCGGTTGATCCGTGAGTCAGGTACAACTATTTATTTATACAGACAATGTTTCAATATCGTCTTCAGACTTTATTCCTCCTGCACTCTATTACAAAAATAGCGCCGCGACATAACCTCAGTATATTTATGAAGCTTTAGCAGTGACATTCAAGGTTTCTTGAGTTTATTGCTGGTACACGTGAAAAAGGTGCTGTGAGTTAAGTAAAGACTATTTGTGCTGTTTTCATAAATGTACTAAGTTTATGTCACGGCGCTGTTTTTTAATACAATGCAGGAAGATCAAAGCCTGATGACAATAACGGAGCCGCATTTATTGCAACCATGCAATCAACCGCATTTATTTAAACAATAAAACTCCTTGGTCCTGGATGAACAATGCTTCGTGTGTACAGGGTCGTCTCCTATCTGTCTGTTACAGGTAGGCTTACGAAAGTGTATTGATTTTCGTTTGGTCGTTACCTCAGGAATATTGACGAATGAATTTCTAGACCCGCAATTAGCTCTCAAGAGAGACCACGAACAGGAAGCCTAGGTTAGCAAACTTATTTAATCCACTGCTAAAAAACTAAGTTTAGACTGTAGTCATTATGTGCATGAAATCTTTCAGAAGCTACTCTGAACCTATTTAAAAACAAAAATTCATAATATCTTCTGAAATCACCTTATTGCTTCTAACAGTTTGCTTAGTATTGCATGGTAAGTAAGCAAAAGTAACTTTAAATAACAAATTTGTAGATAAAGGTTAATAACATACACCAAATTCCGAGTAATAATCAACTCCCATTCAAAATTTTAATACACGGTTCAATAACAAAGACATCACCATCAGTGAGAATAACTACACAAAATATTTAGTTGGCTCTGATCTTGCTGTCCACCATCTCATACACATATGCACATTCGGGTTAGTAATCCTACAACAAAGAAGGAATTAATGATAAATACACAAAAACCTCTTAACCACAAACTTTCTTTATTTTACCCTTATGTACATTTCATTTACCAAGTAACCATCCTCAGAGGGATAACATACAAAGACTCTTTGTATGTCAGTCTTTGTATCTTATCCCTCTGAGGATGGTTACTTGGAAACTGAAATGTATATAAGGGTAAAATAAAGAAGTTCTGTGGTTAAGACGTTTTTGTGTATTTATTATTAAATTCAACCACAGTATATTCCTAATAAATATTAAGGAATGGTCGATGCCAAAGTTTTTTGGAAGATAATAAAATGGAACAGAAGGGTGAGTTTCGCGTAATAACAAAATTGCCAGTAAGAAATACGTGATACAACGTGCTGGACCTCATGGGTGCTCTTATGGTAGTGATAAGCCTATATCACTGAATAAAATAAAATAGGTTGATATTCGACACACGCGTACAAGCTTCAAAATATTTGCCTTATTGAAAAATGAAGTCAGATAGAATACCATCTTATATTAATTTCAATACTTGATAAAGTAATATAAAGAATGAAATACCTTCGATATTAATTATTGGTGTCAATATTATTGATAAACCTTTGATATTGATATAAATTTTATGACTTTGATAGAGTTGTAATGGCGTGTGGTAGAACATGAGATACAGATGTTACAAATAAATATAGAACAAAATTCCAAAGCCATCTGGTGTTTTTAAACGGTTAGAAAGGTCAATATAGGCTTATCTATCAAGGTTGCATAGCTGCTTAAACTGTATATTTAATAATGAAAACGTCTTTTTTCCAGCCAAACAGAAAGCTTATTAGACATTGGCAAGAAACCAGAATCATTCTATTTTTATGGTTACTGCTCAAAATATTTTGACTCAAGTAAAGCAGATCCACCGTTGAACATATCGAAGCTAATTAGTTACAAACTGTTCTTAATCTGTTAAACTACAAACATTACTCCTGTATATATAGTTTTTAATGGTCTACCCTCATATTTTTACGTGTACCCACGTTTTTATTTTAAAAAATCATATCCCTTTGTCGCTAGTACAATATTTTGGTTAGTCATATTGATGTGTTGAAAATGAGGCGGTAATAAATACAATAAACAACGCAACCCAATACTACAGAACAAAAGTAATTTTAACTAATTAATAATACAGTTACGGACATTTCGATGACCCAGTCGTTATCTTCATTGTAACAACAAAGGAATCATAATACAAACGGAAGTATTGTGAAGGAAACAAAATTTGTTCTAATCAATCTACCAACTACACGACTAACAGACGGAAAGTTACTTTAAAATATGAATAAAACCAGGTAACAATTATAAATTAAAAATTTTTTCATTTAAATCCTGTACATTTCAACTGCAAAGTAATCTTCTTCAGATGAAATAACTACAAGGCTCCTTTCACTACAGGAGTCTTGTAGAAATTTGCTCTGAAGATGATTGTTTGCAATTAAATGTACATCATAATTTAAATAAAACATTTTTATGGAAAGAGGTTTTATTTATTAATAAAAAAATTACACAGCAGTTGCTCAAAGATATTATAGAAACCTATGATCATAAAAGAAAAAATTATAAATTAGCAAATAATCATGTCACAACTGATTTTAACTTGTTATAGTCCCTACACAACCCATTTCCGTAGAAACTTCAGTTTGTAATCCCATTGCAGTTATGCCCTCTCATAGAGATAACTTCATCGTGGAAAAACTGTACATACGGTTTTAATAACCTTATAATATTAGTTAGTACTATTAATTTGTAATATTATTTTACTGTGGTATTAGATGTATCGCTATTAGTATTACTAATAATATTTTCTCTCTGTTAAATTCTACGAAGCTAAAAATTGTTTGGAAAAATGTCAGTAAAGAATAAAGTAAATTTAAAGCTTTTTTATTAACATAAACATATTGATTTAATTAGAGTTTAGTTAGTGAGAACCATTCACAACGGTAAAAAAACAGACTAGTTAACTCAGAATCTAATATAGTAGCCAAGCACTGAAGAAGGCGACATCGTCGCCGAAACTAGTCTGTTTTGTACTAGTATATGTGTTTATTATAAACTAATTTTTGGTGAGATTTTGAGTTAACTATTTTTGTTTTTACCCTTATAAACATAATGATTTTTGAGTTTTTTTTTTACTTGTAACTAACAGTTGCTTCGTTTTCTGCATCATTCTATTGAAAACATTGTCATAGTTTATTTTTATATAGCTCGTTCATTTGTTTTATGGCGATAAACAAGTTGTGGTCATCATCGCCAATCAGCAACAAAACCAAACAAAATATTTAGATCAGGCAAAATAAGAAATTAAATTAAAATTAAAATAACACAAAAATTATAAAACCTAACAAACATAATGTAAACATAACGGTAATAATATAAAAATAAATATGTAACAATATTATATAACTATCATCATTCTAGTTTGTAACTTCTTGTGTGCTAGATTGTATTTTGTAACAAGATCCTCTGATGATGATGACATGGTCATCGAAATGTACATAAGGGTTTAATCTTAAGTAACTTGTTTTATTTGTTACTTTTGATTATTTTTTGTGGTATTGGGGCTCTTTTCAATATTTTTATTGTAATAAATATATAACAATAAGGAAAAATATAACAACAAACTAAACAAATTGCAATTAATAACAAAACAACAAAACATATAACAATAAATAAAACGTAACAATAATTTACCAATATAACACTATAACAAGAAAATAAAATATAATAAAGTTAAATGTTGAATATGTGGTGTCTGTAGGAAGTGTATTAGTATGTAATAGTTAAGTTAGTGTTGTTGGTAGTGTATATGTTTGGCTGGGGTACCGCGAGGGACGCCAAACCCCTCTTAGTATGTGCGACTAGTCCGCACCTCCCCTGCGGGATATAACTTGTTCAATATGGTTTGCGCAGTTTATATATGTTATTAACTTTAGAACATAGTATGGTGGTCTAGTAGTCTAGTAGATTGAACACTTGACTACATACCTAAACGTCCTAGGTTCGATTCTGTTAGTACCGAAGAATATTATATGTTTGTCAACCACCAGGTATATATACTTAAGCTGGGAAAATGAATGACTTATTAATTTATTGGTGTTAAAAAGGTGTAACTATTATATTGGCATCCGTATTAAAAATTATTAATATAAATTTATCGTAGTTATCACTTAAAATCCGAGTCATTATAATATGTGTCTGGAACGGCTTTTCCAGTAATTTTATGTCATACACAACACCACTGTACGCTATGGTTCAAGTTGCATCGTACTACAACATGGTATTTATGGGTCCATATCAAACATCTAAACGCATTGTCATAATAGCTACAGAACTACCAAGTTAATCATAATTTCAAT
Organism: Prosapia bicincta; assembly: GCA_036971475.1. Classification (NCBI taxonomy): domain Eukaryota; kingdom Metazoa; phylum Arthropoda; class Insecta; order Hemiptera; family Cercopidae; genus Prosapia; species Prosapia bicincta. Next base: position 116,231,245 of record JBAIZL010000004.1, on the reverse strand, counting down.
AAATATAACCTCCCAACAACAAGTTAAACAATTTATTTAAACCCTTATGTGCATTTAAAATATTTCTGATGGCTATCTTCTGAGGTAATTATTACAAAAATAACTATTATTATTATATTTCATTATTATAAAAATAATTTTCATAATAACTAATTTAGACAATTGCTTTAGAACTGAAATGTACATAATGTTTTGAATAAAAATTTGTTTGTGATTAGGAGGTTTTATTTATTTCAATTACACATTACACCACAGTGGCTTCAGTTGACTTTGAATTCAGTTACTACATTCAGTTTAAGTAGATCTCAACTTCAATGGAACCATAAAATTCCTAAAAACAGTTCTCTATGCAAAATAAACACATCTGTTTGTGTTGAACTTAGGTGTGTTTCAAAATGTTTTTAAATGCGCTTGCCTCTATCTATAAAATGATAAAATGTATTCACCAAAGGACTACTGTGAAACCTTTAATACGGGTAAAGTACGTAAGCTAATAGTACGTAAAAGGTTTTATTAAACATGCTTTTAAAAATTTCCCTAATATTAATACTAAACTATATTACATATGGTGAATAAAATCTGATATACGACTAGTTTATTAGTATAGTAGCTTTAAATATTTAACTGAATAATTGTGTTGAATTAAATTAGTGATAATAATTATATGCGATTTAATCTAATCAAATGTTTTTTGAGTATATTCCATGTTTTGATATGGTATATAATATTTAATGTATCTATATAACATGTATGTGCATGGTATGCATGTATATATTTATATATAATTTTATTTATATATTAATTGTATATTAATTTTATTTATATATTTGGGTATAACGTATTGGGTAATACGTATATTCAAACGTATTGGTTCTAAGTATTGACTTAAAAAAAAAATAAATAAATAATAAAAAAATAACATTTTAACGTGGCCGTACATGCATGAATACAGTGCAGGTACAAACAAATGAAACGCAGTGGTGTGTAAGAAATTTAAAGTCAGTGATAACTGTAACCATTAGCCGGTAATAAATTGAGATAAAAAATACAATTCAAAAATAGAAAAATTTGCCTTTATTTATTGCATAGACCGCAGCAACTATGAACATATGTCTAGGCATATTGGAACTTCGGAAAGTTCGAATTTCAGCACCCCTAAAGCGTAGGCTTAAAGATTGTTTTGCCTTACAAAATAAAATTACAGACAAATATGTTTCTTGTGAGAACTTTAGTTAAATCTCCAAGTATCTATAGTAAAAAAAAAATAAGTGCATTATGATCTTGAGTAAATTTTATGTGAAAATCCAAAATAGGTTCGATTGTAACCAATAACTACCCAGATAGCTTGCCTTAGCAAGCGGGTCCACGGGTGGCGGATAGTGGAACGGCCTACAGATATGTAGGTTACTTGTGAATAGGGATTCCGAAAGGTTTCTGAATAAGCTGGCCCGGACCAAGGCAATGGTTCAAAGGTGAGGAATTATCCCTCATCATCAGTTAACCGGTTGGGTGTGGTAGAAATAACTGCTCTGACTGGGGATGGAGTAGTTGGGAATTAAGTCCTCACAATGCTACTCTCACCTCCCAGGTGAACCAAGGGCAAAGCAGCTGTGAAGTATGGGCGGGAAACTACCCTAACGACACAGTTGTAACAAAAGAGAGTAAAGCAGGCTGTTCGCTCCATGAGCAACAGTTAATAATGTCCTGAACTTGGGGTGTGCTTCAAGGTCAGTGACTGAGTACCCAATCCAAGGTGGAAGGCATCGTGCCGATGGATGAATGGCTGCAGGGTATAAAATGCAGTAGCACACGACCCCCTTGAGGAACCAGACAAAACCTCATTGTATTTTGTCTTGCCAGGGCAGTGGGGGTTCTGCTCTGGTTGACCGTTTCCCCCCCCCCATACTTGGGAAGCTAATGTACCAAGTAAGTACACAAATTGATGTTGAGTCTGCACAGACAGCGGGAGCCAATGAGACGGCAAACCGTGAGTCTGTAGCAGATGTGTCAACGGCAACCACCACTGGGGGTGAGGGGGCAGCTACCAAGCTGCCGACTGCAGAAACCAGTGAAATGGTTGTAGAGTTGAGCACGCTTTCATTACGGAGAAAGCCTATGAGTGGAGTGGCCAGAAGGCGGCTCCGAAGAGATCAGGCGAGAGCAGCGTCAGGGCCAGTAATCCTGAGCACACAACGCAGGGGAGGCCAAAACCGAGCCGATGAGTATCGAGTGCGTGGTCGAAGAACCTGTCTTGGAGATGGGCAGTGACCACCTTACTCGGACGTTTGCACCTGACCAGGCCCACCAAACTATGATGGAATGGTCAGGGTCAATAACATCGGGAGCTAAGATCTGGTACACAGATGGCTCCAAGATGGACTTCGGCACTGGAGCGGGGGTGTATTGTAAAAACCCAAGGGCAAAACTAGTTTTTTCCTTGGGGAGGCATACCTCTGTCTTTCAGGCCGAAACATATGCTATAAATGCCTGTATGGGAGAGATAGCGAGAAGGGGAATACACAGGACCCGGATTGCTATTTTTTCTTGACAGTCAGGCAGCAATTAAAACACTAAACGGACATCTGGTCACCTCAGCCATAGTCAGGGATTACCTAAATACCCTAGAAGCCCTGGCAAGGCACAATAAAATCAAGATAGGTTGGGTGCCAGAGCATAGGGGAATATTTGGAAATGAAGCCGCAGATGCACTGGCCAGAGAGGGGTCTTCAACTCCCCTGATTGGACCGGAGCCGGCGGTAGGTATTTCCAAATCCATGGTCAAGATTGCAGTGCGAAGGTGGATGGCTGAAAGACACTGGGAGCACTGGGTCAGGGCTGAAGGAATGAGACACAGTAAGCTAACCCTTAGGAAACCTTCCTTGGGGCTGCAGGAGAGTCTCATCTATCTGTCTAGGCAGGAATTGAGGATAGCCACAGGTCTACTCACGGGACACTGTGGACTAAGGAAACATCTGCATAATACGGGTATCTTCAAAGATGAACCAGTGTGCAGATTATGCGGGCAAGAACTGGAGACCGTCACGCACATCATTTATAGATGTGAAGCACTTGCCGAGAGGCGCTTCAACCTCTTTGGTGATAGCACAGCTCTGGAAGAGGATGTTGTAGGTAAAACACTAGTCAGGAAACTTCTAAACCTGGTAAGAGGGAAGGGTTTCTTTGACTAGATCAGGGAGGTAAGTACAACATATCTAAAATAGCGGTGCTTCGGGCAGTTTAAACCCGCTCCCAAGTTAATAAAAAAAAACCAATAACTACGAGTTACAAAAAAATATATAAAATGTAAAAGTACCATTTAAAAAAAATTAATTTTAGGACTATAGGTAAATAAAAAACAATAAACAAAATCAATAAACAATAAAAATAAGCAACTAAATAACAATATCTTACAAAAACAAGTAATATGTGAAACAAATGAAAATCAATTCCTACTGAGATCAAGCAAGAGAAATTTTATTTTAGTTACTTTATTTTATAATTACAAATAATATACATATGACATAATCATAATATTAAGTGGCAAAATAGAATATGAATTTCCTTTGCGATTTTTTATTTCTCTCTCAATACAGTATACGGTGATGGACTTATTTTTGTTTGTTCTATTTATTCGCTTTCTAATTTTATTCGTTTCTAATTTATGAAGCTGAAGACGGTCATTAATATCTCATTCTATCCATCTCTTGTAACGCTTTATTATTGCAAAAATCTTTTCTTTTGTAATTACTTATACATCTTTCAGTAGGGTAACTGATTTCTAGCTATGGGAAAGTGGACTCAGTATCAAGGTGCTTGATTTCAAACATATAGTTACTCAGTTCGAATCCAACCAAGACATCAGTGTTTAATTAAAAGTAATGAGTGAATATTTGAAATAAAACTGCGTGAACATCAATTGTCATCCCCTACAGGTTAGAAAAAATGTATTTGAACTTGATTGGACCAATATAAAAACGATTGAAAATTTGTACACGAAATATAAAAGGACAGTGTAGCTAATAGAATAATATGGGTTTAATTTGGCAACGATGCAAAAAATTACCTAAATGTCTAAAAGTGTTATTGTATTATAGTAATAATGGTATTACATGGAAACCTCCAGCTACCACAGTTTGTGGAAGGAACACATACAATTTGCAATTCATACAGATATCCATTTTATACATACAGTTTTTATAAAAGATAATATCCCTGAGTATTTAATAACTTTTCTACTCATGGGTCATTTTAGACATTACACATCTATAGGAAAACGATAGCGATTTCAACTGTACGCAATTTATACATTAAGAATACTTATATCTCCGTGTGTAGACCACTGCACTAACGCCTCGAAAACAGAATAATTAAATGTAACCAAGAATATCTATACTAATAGAAGTACCTAACGAACGGACGATAAGGATGCACGAAGAGGATGTTAATGTTGCACGAACTGGCCATCTAGAGCCGCTAATACTAATAGGATATACCCAAGGAAAGACGCAACCCGGGGTTCGCCTATGGTTTCGGCAGGTGTGAAAAACAAACAATTGAAAATAACAAAAGTAAAAGAAACAATGACTTTTTTATTCTTTAATGATATAATATTTCAACTAATGTCATTCTAACAACATAGGGTTAATGATAGAATAGAGAACTATATCAAAGGTTATTAAAGATATGTGTATGGCATCTTATGGTATTGTACCGGAAATATATGAATAACGGTATATAATCAAGAAAGATGTATAATTAAATACTTGTGCTGTAAAATGAGATTTCTCAAAAATAAAGACATATTTTTTGTGGTACTATATTAGAGTTTAATCAAAAATCATGTATGACAGTTTGTGGTATTTTATCAGAGGTTAATCAAGTATGGTGTAATTTCTTGTAATATTGTGTCACAGATAATCAAGATATATGTAAAATGACTGTATTAGAGTTTAATCCAAAATCATGTATGACAGTTTAATCATATCTTGTTGGTGGTATTTTATCAGAGTTTAATCAATGGAAACTTATAATGCTAGTGGTATGGCATGTAGAGTTTAATCAATGAAGATAGGTAGTGATAGTGGTATTGTATCAGAGTTAATTCAAATAAGACCTATAATGCTAGTGGTATTGTATCTGATTTTAATCATAGAGGATGTATAATGCTAGTGGTATGGTATGTATAAATTAAGCAATGAAGGTAGGTAATGATAGTGGTATTGTGTCATAGCTAATTCAAATAAGGAGTATAATGCTAGTGGTATTGTATCAGAATTTAATCAAAGAAGATGTATAATGCTAGTGGTATGGCATGTAGAGATTAAGCAATGAAGGTAGGTAATGATAGTGGTATTGTATCAGAATTCAATCAAAGAAGATGTATAATGCTAGTGGTATGGCATGTAGAGATTAAGCAATGAAGGAAGGTAATGATAGTGGTATTGTATCATAGCCAATTCAAAGAAGATGTATAATGCTAGTGGTATTGTATCAGAGTTTATTCAAAAAAAGATGTATAAGGCTAGTGATATTGTATCAGTTTTTAATCAAGAGATATAAATGGTTGGCCACCATAAAGTAGGTTTATTAATCCTTGTTTTTGGTTGTGTGGTGAAGTCTCCACAAGTTTGCCGTTAGTCGATGGCTATAATAATCCGATTGCTACATTACGTTGCTACCTAAGCATTCCACCTTCCCATCGTGCCGTCGCGCCGACTAGACCGTTTTACTAGAAATAGATTTTGCGACATGAACCTAATACACGGAACTAAACAATTCATAGATCGGCCGAGATGCAAACCGATTTAACTTTAGGAGTTCAGAATTTGATGCTGTTGAATATCATACTATACATAATCTACTTTACTTATTTACATTGTGTAGTAAATAATAACATTTGTTTAGCTTTTGCCATGACATTTGAATTTAAAAACAAACAGAATGAAGGAATGCGGTCCTAAATGATTAGACTCTATCATTATTCAAATCCCTTTGTTAAATATAAAAAATTAAAGTAAACGAAACCAGGATAATGATTTGGGGGTATTTGATTGATGAATTATTCATTTACAATGATAAATTTTAATTTGAAAGTTACAGTGTATTTTAACAGCTGTTACTGCAGAAGGAGTAAACCTTTAACAACACTCTACGTCATATCTGTAGGCATTTTTGCTGGGGTAGTAGTAGTGGTGACACACCTGTTGATGACACTAGTAAAGGCCAGATCTATTCGGGGTAAATAGCGTTGCCAGAATGCTAAGATTACTAATTAATCTATGCTTTGGGTAATGTGTCACAGTACCCCAAACGAAAGGGTTTTATTTCCAATGCATTTCTATCTTTCAGGTCCGATGACAGTGATATATATTACTAGCTTTGAAATGAAACTAAAACAATGGTACTATATGATGGTCCACGTGTGACTAAAGAGGCTTACTGGAGTTTTTTGGAATACTACTAATGCACGTGGAAACAGTTGCTGCATTAACATGAAAAATTACGTCTATCTAAAAAAAAAAAACATAGTAAGGCCTGATGATGACAATAAACCAATTTCCGAAACGTCGCCAATGATATAAAATGTATGTACTTGACTTACAAATCAACCGCTTTTTATATTTACATTTTGACAGTTTTCCTGTTGTGAAGCTTAAATTACATTAATTTTTAAAAATTGAACTGGAAGTTCATTCAGCGTAAATTATACACAGAGCGTTATTAAATTTAAAACCACTCGTCTGTGGCAGAACAGAATTTTTACAATTATATATTTCCATTCATACAAAAGCCTTCTCTCTTATTCTTTGAGCGTTCAAGTTTCTACTGTAAATTACATCGCGGCATCCGAATCACCGATCCGAAACACGCCGATCCTGATAAAAATCTTTTTGTTCTCTTTCGAAATGTTACAGTAAATACGTGATGCCAATAATACATAGAATCGTACATATTCTTCATTTCCTTTTCATTCTTATCGAGACAAACGTTTCATTCCATTGTTGTGATAAAATATTTGTTGCTTGTGTATTATTATTTTTTTTAAAGAACTTTCCTAGTAGGATTTTTTTAAAAAACAGTTTTTTATAGTTTCTAAGAGATATAAATTTTTAAATAATGTTGAGTTTATTTTAAGTAATTAAAAATTGTATTTAGCCTTTATATATTTGGATATACTGAACATACTTACTTACTTACTTACTAGCCAACGCCCACTCTTGGCATTTCTGCCATTTGGTGACGCGCTGACCAGTAAATCACGGAGAGTTGTTCCTCAGGTTTGAGCCCTTCCACCTGTTGTCTGACATGTTCCAGTGCAGGGCATGCTTGGAAATGGCCTGCATCAAAAGGATTGAAGGAGCACAGAGAGCACTCGGTGGAGGTGAGCAGGCAGGAGGTCATGTCCGGTGAGGGGGCGGAACGCTGGAACAGCTATGAAGCGGTCAGGATAGTAGTCCGGTCCGGATTTTGATAGTTTCTCCCAGGATTTTTTCCGTTGGCAGCCTCTTGGTACACAGCTTTCATTTTGTGTTTTACTGACAAATCAATGAGAGCCTTGGCAGCTGACAGTGGCATTTTCAGTTTCGGTTGTAATAGTGTAGTTAGGGGAGTGACGTTGATAGCCTGCTCGTGGTGCTCCCTGAGTAATCTAAACGATCAAAATAGGTGCGCCTAAAACGCGCTAAACCAGTTTTTTGTATACTGAACATAAATCCAGCATCATATTTTGTTTTAATCTGGATTTATAAACTCAGACACTAGCTTCGGCACAGAAATTGCATTATTAATGTCACAATTACTTTTTTACTGAGGTCAACGTTTAATATTCTACGACTGCGGTTTTCTCTGAAGTAAATTATATGTTAATTTGTCACGTTTTAAACTCTTTACATTTTAAGCTCTTGTGTTTTTTAATGTCTTCATTAAAACTAAACAAACATTATATTCTTTAACAAAATGGAATATCATTATTGCCTAAACAGTTCCTTCAAAGATTCTCTTTCAAAATGATTTCCCTTAAACATTTACATTATGCAAACGTAGCCGCCATATATTTCATTTATACCGTTTTCATTTAAAGAAGGCGGAAACGAGGTGCATATACAACGCAGGTGGTGACGTCACTCGCAGTATAACTACACATAATATTACCTTTATTTAAACAGGGCATCTATACTGCCATACGCACTACATATCCTGCTATTCCTTAAATTTACTTTTGCACTACAGATGCTGTAAGAATTCTTACTTTATCCCTCGTTTAGTTCTCTTGTGTCCTATACTACAGAATTCGGTTCTTTCATTTTCATTTCATTTTGCTTCATATTTTATAAATGTGTTTCAATCTTTACCAACGTAAATATGGTTTAATTATATTAAAAGCCTTCGCATTCAGGGCGTATCTATTCGTACCGCATTAGACCCCTTCACGCGTCTAATTAGTTTAACTTTACTACTCCTTAAACTTCTAAAATCTATAGGTATTTATAGCAACAGACTTTAGATTCACTTGTTAGTAATTAAGGTTCGGGGGCCACAAAGAATAAATAACTCAGGACTTTTATTGCTTCAGATTCAAGGTATGGAAAATTCACGAGGTTAGCATGAAGTTACATAAATGGCGAAACTGTGTAACTACATGTAAACTATGTAACTTCCTATATTCGCATGGGCAAATTCAGATAGATCAGAAGATCCTAATTTATGGAGAGAGATAATTATGGCTTCCCGTTTGGACGGCCAGTTCCATCTGTTCTGCACAGAGTTGCAAAGAAGGCGTATCTGTGCAATACGCTTAAGCATTCTACCGTGAACCAATCTACTGCAAGCCAAAATTCCCTAAAAATGTTTAAAGTAAAGAGTTTTTAGGTAATTAATATTTATAAACAATATTCGAGTGAAGGTTAAAAACAAAATAATAAATAGCCCTCGGCTCAAAATTATAAAAACTTTTATATCAGACGCGTTTCAATGAGAATATGTCACCATCTGCAGTGATGCTACACAGTTGAAACTTAATTGAAAATACTGAACATAACCTATAATGTTTTAACAAAAGCAAGAACCCGATCTGGGCATTGCCAAATTTATAACCATGGTTAGTAACATATTTACATTGAACAACATATGAAACTACGGATTTAACTTTGATGAACCTACAGGTCTAATATTATTAAAACGTAATAATAACAAAATTATTTAAATAATTTTAAAAAGATAATATTTGACATTAAATTAATTTACAATAATATTGAATTTTGAATTGGTCCTAATTCATTAATAACAATTTTATTTTTATTTATATTTATAAATAAAGGTTCCCGCGCATCTAATTCATTAAAACATCCCATTTTTTAAAAAGACAACATTTTTACTTTTAAATTAGTGTTTCTCGTCCATACAACCCTTTGTCATAGTTGAATTTTCAGGCCTGAAAGTCTATTAGATTAGTCAATTCCATAGCTAAGAACTAACCTAAAAAGTCTATTAGGGAAAAAAACGATAAAATAAAAAATGAAAATAGATCGGGAATTAGTAGTTTGCAGTGTGAAATGTGCCAGATGAAATATATTGGACAAACTAAAAGAAACATACAAGTTAGAGCGAAAGAACATGTTAAATATAATAGGCCTGAAAAGTCAGATATGACAAAGGATTGTTTAGACGAGAAACACTTGTTTAAAAGTGAAAATGTTATCCTTTTAAAAAATGTGATATATTTTAATGAATTTATCATAGAAATAAATAGAAATAAAAATAAAATTGTTAATAATGAATTAGGACCAATTCAAAATTCAATATTATTGTAAATTAATTTAATGTCAAATATCATCGTTTTTAAATTATTAAAATAATTTTGTTAATTTTACGTTTTATTACTATTATAGGTTTATCAAAATTAAGTATTTGTAGTTATCATATGTTGTTCAATTCAAATATATTAGTAGCTGTGGCTTTAAATTTGGGAATACCCAAATCCGGTTCTTACTTTTCTTAAAACATTATAGGTTATGTTTAATTGTTTTTAATTAATTTTCAATTGTGTAGCATCACTCAAGATGATGACATATTCTCATTAAAACACTTCTGATAATAAAGTTTTTATAATTGTGAGTCGTAGCCTATTTATTCTTTTGTGTATAATTAATTTTTGTCTTATAATCATAACGTATGTCATAAATAGCAATAAAATATAAAGGGATAGTAAAGGACATTGTCAGAATATTTGACCTTATAAGAAAATATACTTCAGAGCAATTAGCCTTGAGAGATTAAAAGTTAACCTTTTTGCGGCAGTATGAGATTCTGTTATAGTCCAAATTGAAATTGTCACAGATTAACAAAAGACACAACAAAAGCACATATTTCCAGTGTATAATTAATTTACGTGACGCAATACAATATCTAAAAAAAAAGTTATAACCGTATTTTTAAATCAAGAAATACAGGTTCCAGAATTTGTTATTTAAAGAAAACACAAATATATATCATGTTGTAGGATTGTAATGGCCTGTAAGCATAGTGATTTATCTCTTTTAATTAGAAAATGAAATGTTGTTTGCTTGAATAAAGAAATTTCAATAAAGAGAACCGGATATAACTTCTATACGGTAATTCCTCTGCCACGGATATCTAAAACTTGTCCTAGAAATATCAAGAACTGCTTGATGAAGCGCGAAATACGGAAAGAATCTTGGGCTTTTTGGACAGAGTGTCAACAAAGCTTTAGAAAAATATTTGTATATAAAGAAATTAGCATAAATCAAGAAAAGGTACTATGGTAGTAAAACAGAAACAACTTGTCATTAACAAATTTTATATAACGTTCATCATTAAATAAAAATGTTGCAGTTTATACTTATTAGAATATGATGCTATTTAACATTATACGTGCGCGCGCGTGTTTGTGTCCTACTACCAAATATTCTGTAAGGAAGTAGAAAATAAAAATTCTTCTTTAATATTTATATGCACTTAAACATTTAGGGCAAATATTTTAATAATGTAATTACAACCAGACAGCTTGATATATCAGAAGATTGGTTAAACAGTGTAAGTAAATTAATGTTTAACCAACTAAGAATGTGACATCTACGTAGAAACTACTCTATATGTTCCTAATTACAATTTCATTAGGGATTACTTTACAGAGAAACTATAAATCTGTAGGATGTTTTTTTTATTTTAAAATTATTTAAAGGTAAATTTTGGTTTTAATTATGGGAATACCTCATAAAATAACAAAGAACCATTACCATAAGTGCTGACACATTTTCCAAACCGCATTATACGACGTCTCTTGAGTGTTAAGTATACCTCAAGTCCGTGTCCGCCATAAAGAATGAGACAAAGTAAATTAACCCGCCAGGAAGTAAAGAATGTCGGGGCAAGAGCATCAGAAAGTAATAAATCCTGTTCCTCCCTCGGGAACCCCTCGTAATTCCTTCGCTATCACGACATTTCGTCGCTTTAAACGATACACAGGATAGGCGAAATAAATCTATGTCACTTCACCCCTCCGCTAAATATTTACAGGTTTTATTTTCAAATGCATTTACAGAAGCAGCGAAATGATATCAGCATAGGACAAAAGCAATCGCTGAATCTATTTATACACTAGTAAATGAAAATTACAAATAACAACCTTATACCCCTATAGTGTTTACAATCTGTACAATTTTCACAATTTTGTGTTTGTAATAGTCTGCAACAATGATCCTGTATGTTGGCTATAAAGCTATAAATGTTTAAATAGGTATGTAATTATACATTTGTCAGAATAGAAAGTCGGTATACTTAAAGCATGGGTTCTTAAACTGGGAGGCATGCCCCCTTGGGGATCTTAGAAGATTTTCAGGGGGCTTGGATACGTGAACTGAAATTGTCTACAGTGTGCGTTCAGAAAGATTCAAATTTAGCAATTTGTTGAATCTAGAAATCCTTAAGACTGTGCGATATTACAATTTTGGCTGAAAACCCGTAACAATTATTAATACAAGTTGCGATTATATATATATATATATATATATATATATATATATATATATTGACTTTAGTACCTAATTAGGATAGAAACATATATAAGGAAGCATTACAGTGTAATAGTGCGTCTGTACAATTGACCCTGCTGGAACCAAGTGTTCTGTCACTACCCAATACAGTACCTGTAGTTTAAATTAGCACCAGTTTAAGGTCATTGTAGTACGGGCGAAGGTGGCGCTATCTAACGGAATAAAAAATAAGGTCTCAACCATAATTATTTATTTATTGTAAGAAATAGATCATTGTTGTCAAGAAATCCGGATAAGGTTTCAATTGCAAACCATTAAATGCCTAACATTGGCTAATTTGAAATGATTGTAACACACAAGTGAAAGCCTGGATTTATTAGATATAATTTAAGTTTTAGTATGAAAGCAGTTTTAGTATAAATTTAAAGCATAGTAAAAGTCAATTTAAAGCACAGTTGAATTATATTCAAGGCATATTAAAAGTAAATTTAAGGCACAGTAAAAGTAAATTTAAGGCATAATAAAAGTAAATTTATGGCATAGTAAAAGTAAATTCAAGACATAGTAAAACTAAATTTAAGGCATTTAAAACGTAAATTCAAGGCATAGTGAAACTAAATTCAAGGCATAGTAAAACTATATTTAAGGTATAGTAAGAGTAAATTCATGGCATAGTAAAACTAATTTCAAGGCATAATAAAAGTAAATGAAAGACATAGTAAAAGTATATTCACGGCATAGTAAAAGTAAATTTAAGGCATAGTGAAAGTAAATTGAGGCATAATAAAAGTAAATTTAAAGCACAGTAAAAGTCAATTTAAACACAGTTAAATTATATTCAAGGCATATTAAAAGTAAATTTAAGGCACAGTAAAAGTAAATTTAAGGCATAATAAAAGTAAATGTATGGCATAGTAAAAGTAAATTCAAGGCATAGTAAAACTAAATTTAAGGCATTTAAAACGTAAATTCAAGGCATAGTGAAACTAAATTCAAGGCATAGTAAAACTATATTTAAGGTATAGTAAGAGTAAATTCATGGCATAGTAAAACTAATTTCAAGGCATAATAAAAGTAAATGAAAGACATAGTAAAAGTATATTCACGGCATAGTAAAAGTAAATTTAAGGCATAGTGAAAGTAAATTGAGGCATAATAAAAGCAAATTTAAAGCATACTAAAAGTCAATTTAAAGCACAGTTAAATTATATTCAAGGCATATTAAAAGTAAATTTAAGGCACAGTAAAAGTAAATTTAAGGCATAATAAAAGTAAATGTATGGCATAGTAAAAGTAAATTCAAGTCATAGTAAAACTAAATTTAAGGCATTTAAAACGTAAATTCAAGGCATAGTGAAACTAAATTCAAGGCATAGTAAAACTATATTTAAGGTATAGTAAGAGTAAATTCATGGCATAGTAAAACTAATTTCAAGGCATAATAAAAGTAAATGAAAGACATAGTAAAAGTATATTCACGGCATAGTAAAAGTAAATTTAAAGCATAGTAAAAGTCAATTTAAAGCACAGTTAAATTATATTCAAGGCATATTAAAAGTAAATTTAAGGCATAGTAAAAGTAAATTTAAGGCATATTAAAAGTAAATTTACAGCATAGTAAAAGTAAATTTAAGGCATAGTAAAAGTAAATTTAAGGCATAGCAAAAGTAAATTTAAGGCATAATAAAATTATATTTAAGGCATAGTAAAAGTAAATTTTATGCAATACTAAAAGTAAATTTAGGCCATAGTAAAATATGTAGCGGGTCATAGCAATTTAGATGCCACGTTTAATAAAAGGATTATTAGGTTTTGTTAAACCGTACGTAACGTCTCCACATGTGTTGTACATGCAGCACGTTTTTAAAAATGTAAAATATATTGGGGTTACGTTTACATAATGTAAAATTTAAAAGGAATCGTTTTTAAAGTGAAGATATTTCAACTATCTGACTTTAGAGCCTACTAATTGCATGTTATGAAATAATACAATGTTCAGGTTTTGTTTTAGTAAATACCTTGAACAACTCATTTTGAATGTAAGATGTTTGCAACGTGGCAGCTTGGCATTGATTTTACTTGAGAGAAAACCGCAGTCGTAGAATATTAAACGTTGACCTGAGTTAGAACGTGTTTGCGTCACAACACGTCGAAGACAATTTACTTGGGTCAGTAAGGGAGCTCTTGGCTATAAATAAGTTTCCGACACTGCCGCTCTCATGCTTGTAATTAATTGATTATAAAAGCAACCTAACTTCAAGTCCAGGAATTTACAGTTGGAATGGTCACAGGAAACAAATATTGTGCGCGGATTAGGACATTGTGGCATCTTATCACCAAAACCTGTCTTAATTCTGTGGCTATTACGGATTGTGAAAGTGTTAGTCTTGTTTGAGGCAAAGAAATAGTAATTATAAAAACTTAAAGGTCTGATACAGGGAAAATAGATAGATACTTCTTAATTCTTTGTGATTTATTCTATTTAATGAAACATATTGGAATTTTTAATAAAATTTTAAATTTATTTAAGACCCCGAATCTCATGACATGGGTTTATTTATTAACAAACCGATCTCAATTCATCCAAATTCAACAAGATCGGGGAAGAGCGGAGATTCTGTGAGGTTAATGTTTCATACAAGAAAAAATATTCAGAAATTATTAATATTAAACAAAAATTACAATATAATAATTTAATTGCGGTAAAAGCAGATAAAAGTAATGCTATTGTTATAATTAATCAAAATGAACATATTGCCAAAACAGAAAAATATATAAATGAAAATAAATTTTGTATTTTAGATAAAGATCCTACTAGAAAATTTCAAAATGAAATAAAAAATATAATAAACACATCTTATAAATTATTTAATAAAAATAATTTTTATAATTATATAAATGATAATCCTAAAATTCCGATAATGAATGGACTTATTAAACTCCACAAAATAGATAAGCCAATTAGACCTTTGATAAATTTTATAAATGCTCCATCTTACAAAATATCAAAAATTATAGCCAATATTCTTAAGGATAAATTAAAACATAATAATAGTTATACTATTAATAATTCAATTAATCTTATTGAACATTTAAATCATATTAATATAGATAAAAATACGAAATTGATATCCTTTGATATTAAAAATATGTATTCTAACATTCCTATCAAAGAGACTATTGAAATAATAAAATCTAAAATTTCTCAATATGAAAAAGATAAAAAATTAATTTTAGAAATTGTTAATACATTGAAATTAATATTAAATCAAAACTATTTTTCATATAATAATAAAATTTATAGACAAGAAGATGGTTTAGCTATGGGTTCCCCTTTATCCAGTATAATTTCTGAAATATTTTTACAAGAAATAGATAATAATATAAATGCAATTATAAAAAAGTATGATAAAAATGGACATTGGTTTAGATATGTGGATGATGGGTTATATGTATCAAATAATAATAATATTAATTTAATAAATATATTAGATGAAATAAATAAAATTAATAATAGTATCGATTTTACATATGAAATGGAAAATAATGGTAAAATAAATTTCCTAGATATCACAATTATTAGAAATGAAACTAGTTTAGAATATATGATTTATCGTAAACCTACATTAACCAATCAAATAATACCTAATTATTCCAACCATCCATATAATCAGAAAATGGCTGCTTTATATAATCTTCTTTACAGAATGAATAAAATTCCTATGAGCAATGAAAATAAAATGAGGGGAAAAAACATAATATACCAGATAGCCGTAGAAAATGGTTACAAAAAGAAAACGGTAGATAAATTAAATTATAATATATTACAAAAACAAATAAGAAATAATATTCATTACAATAGTAATAGTATTAATAATAATACTGTATGGAGTACTTTTACTTACACTGGTTTTGAAATAAAAAATATATCCAAATTATTTATTAATAAAAACATAAAAATTGCATATAGAACCAATAATAGAATAATAAATATAATTAACCATAATAATAATATAAATAGTAGGCCTATACATGAAAAAAATGGAATATATAAATTAGAATGTGAATTTTGTAATAAGGTTTATATAGGACAAACAAAGAAAAAAATTAAAAGAAAGGTATAAAGAACATTTTAATGCTTTTTTAAAACCAAATATATATAATTCTAATTTCGCAACACATTGTATTAATAATAATCATATGTTTCCTAATATTAATAATATGAAAATTATAAAAGAAGTAAATAAAGGGTTAAAAATGAACGTATGTGAAGCATTTGAAATTTACAAACATAATATTAATAACAAATTAATAGATGAACAAATTCAAATACGTTCTAAATACCATACTTTGTTCAATGTATATAATGTTGTGGCAGCAGTGGAGTAAGTTTGGCAATATTGTAATAGATTTGGCAACTGTGTATTGCTTTATCTAGTAGCTTCATGTTTGTTAGACAGTTTGTTTTATCATTCTTAATATTGTAACTCCTGAAGATGTTGGTAATGTAAGCCAACGAAAAGCTTTGAGTTTATTGTTCAATAAATTAAATATTCCTGTATTTGTGTATATTATTTGATCTTAAAAATATTCTAACAGGAAAACACATTTGATATTCTATATATATATATATATATATATATATATATATATATATATATATATATATATATATATATAGTTCCGGTGCGCAGCAGCCCAAGCGCGCACCCAGTCGCACCCGCTTCATTAACAATTAACAATTACAACAAACAATATTTGAAACTAAACTAAGCCAAAAAACTCATCAAGACCTTGTACAAAAAGGTTTGAACTTAAATTTATGCACTTACTGAATTGAAGTATATTAATTTTTACCTATGGTTTTGATCCTAGAAAATAGCAATTTTTAGGGTTTTTCAATATTACAAATGTTACCACTCGAAAACGATCAATATAAGAGAAAAATTACAAGAGAGCTTATTTGTTAAGAACGACCCAAAACAGAAAAACAAATTTTGTTAAAGGCCGAAAAATTGATTTTGTCAATTTTTGAAAAGAAATTGGTTTAAACAAATCGGGAGCACTTTTCGCTTATTCGACCTTTTGAACAATATTCTGATTCATTTCGCGATCGGGATTATGCAAAACAATTTCATGGGAATATTTTTCTCAAAGAACCCGACGTTTTCGCCTTGTCAATGCAGTAGAGAGTTGATTATCCGAACCAATTGAGACACGAGGGTGCGAACACCCTCCGAAGATAATCAAACAAATATGTATATTATAGTGAATTTAAATAAACCTACAGTTTACGATTCAGATAATATTTACAGAGCGCTATTAAGCTATATTTACGGAACTTTACATCCTTTACAGTAATACAAGAGCCAATTAGTTGTTATATAAGAAGTAGGCATCTTGTACTACTGAATTCTAAATAAAACTGACATATTACCCTCGCACTTCCTCTAATTTGTACTGGCTTTTGGGCCAAATTTTCGTTCTGCTTTTGAACTCTGATTTCAAGAAGCGTAACAATTTAAAACGGGTCACTTAGGTAGGTTGCTCAATATACTTTCATTTGCATAAAACAATCAACAATCAAAATATTGATTGACACATCAAATAAACAAACAAATAAATAATGAAAGGATATAAATCCATTGTAATTTACAATATGTGAAATATTGAAGTTAATTATTACCATGTTCATTAGTAATACTGTACGATGTACGCTAGAAAATGTAATGAGAAAACGTACTGGTATTATGCATTCAATATCATCTGTAAAACGAGATGACATTTTAAATACACCTCCGTTGACGGTTATGATGGGTAAACACAATGGGGCATTTTGCTGTGGCCTCGTGCAATGTTTTGCTGGATAAACAAAACACTCCATAAGCCTGCACAGTGAGTGACACGAGGGGTGAATCCATCTATTGACTGTTTCAAATTGCCACCACTGACAGATGACAGGTCGTTACTGAAATCGCTTCCCAATCACGTGACACATACAGCTCCAATCAGCTGTTATTTATCATCTCGCAGAATCGTCGACTTGGCAAATTTTATTCCTTCTGAGACCCTGACCTATTTCAAGACCATTTTAGGTTAGTAGTGTTTTAAAAAAATGTTGCTATATGTTGCCAATGGTAAAATTAATGGTTGATGAACAAACTTATAACACGTAGTTTTATTTTTAACACTTCCTAAAAGGTTAAGTCTTTCAGAAGCATTATATGAGAGACCAGCGAAAGCTAATCGCTAACGGAAATAATTATATAGCAAACAAATAATTTTAATGTTGAAGGGATAACAAATAGCATTTGAGCTCTGCAAATATTACACCGTGAGGTAGTTTTTGCAGACATAACTCTGTAAAATTGTTTTAGGCTTGAAAATTAGTGAATAAGTAATTAACGTAACTTTACGAGATTTCACAAACTATTATGAAAATGACCATAAAAGTAAAGAAGTTTAGCCGTAATACAATGGAACTGTATGCAAGTTATACCAGTTTTACAATTAAACACTCTATTCCGAAGGCAATATTTAATTTTTTTTACTATAAACAATTAACCTAAAATTATTATTCATTGGTTTTTTCAACTCAAACATACAGTTACGATCTTTCGTGTACACTACATCTGTTTAATGTTTCTCCAAAACCTTTTTGTCGTCGTCTTCGCCCTTGTTCCAAAAAAAGTGTTTGCTTTTTTATAATATCCAATTCTGCTTCCAAACGCTGAAATTTGTCGTTCAGTTAGTTATCTACGTCGTCCATAACATGTTCTTCTATGGCATGAGGGAGTTTTAACTAATATTTTTATTTAATGTCTGTTAATAACTATTGATTTTTTTATACAGGCTAATGACATATCACAGACAATTTTGTTTCTTTAGCCTTTAGCTTTTAAAAAACCAAAATTTTCTCTGATCTGTCCCTAGCCTATATACAAAATGAAGGATTTTGCTCACCCATACCAAATTTTGTTCCTGTAGACTGCAGGGCAACTACGACTAATGTGTAAGCGAAATTATATCTAATGATACTTTATTAAAAATACGTTCAAATAGCAAACATGAACGAATACACAAACAAAAGAACATAGGAACTTATAATTCAACACTTTTAGGACGGTTTGGATCAAATAATTAAATTCCATAGTGGAAACAACAAACAGAAGAATGGGTGGAACGTTAAGATGAGGGAGGCGGGGATTTCATCAATTATATATTAAAAATTCTACTACAACTCAGAAGTTTTAAAAATGAAAGGCATTCGAAAACAATTTGACTAGGAGATTTTAAAATTATGCTAAAAAAGGTTTCTACTCAATATAATTTTTTGTTCACTAAAGGAAATAAATGTAAAATCATCTAAAAGCAAACAAAAGCTGTTCATGTTGATTACTGTTTGTTACAAACTATTCAATATTCATACAAAGACAAAACACATGCTGGTCAGACTGACAGATTTCATTATGCAAGTTACAACAATACGAGGAAAACAACAACTGTCAGTGTATGTATGACTAATGTTCCTGTCTGTTGTACTGAGTAACAGATAGTCCCGTTATACATTATATTCCTAGTAAAACCACGTGGACTGTATTTGGGTCATGTAAAAAGGAAATTCCGTACAAATAACAGGTTTAATGAGCCAGCTGTGTTTACAACACGAGAAAATATGATCTTTGTTGGTTGAAATAATTCAAATAATTTTATTTTAAACAGAGAAGTAAATTTGTAACATAGCATTATTAAATTTTTCGATAATATGAGCGTTAAATATTCGAGTGTAAAAAATCTTGAAAAATATGTTCCTAAAATTATACTGATTTTCACGCCTAAATGTTTACGTAATTAGTAAAAGACCTGTCACTGCTTTTAGAAAAACCTCATTTAGGCTAAGATATTGGTTTTTCGTTTGAAAAAATTAGTGAAATTGGCAACATTGATTATACTATTAACTGACATATTTTCTAAAGCAATCGGTACACGTCAGGATTTCAAAACCAATTTCTGTTTTGAAAAGTAACTGTTAATCTGTTCCTGACGTCTTTGTTGGAGTTAAATCAAACTGTTACATTTGAGTACATTTTTCTATTACAATAAAAATATTGAAAAGAACCCCAATACCACAAAAATAATCAAAAATAACAAATAAGACAAGTTACTTAAGATTAAACCCTTATGTACATTTCGATGACCATGTCATCATCATCAGAGGGTCTAGTTACAAAACACAATCTAGCACACAAGAAGTTACAAACTAGAATGATCATTACTACTCATCATTCTAGTTTGTAACTTCTTGTGTGCTAGATTGTGTTTTGTAACTAGACCCTCTGATGATGATGACATGGTCATCGAAATGTACATAAGGGTTTAATCTTAAGTAACTTGTCTTATTTGTTATTTTTGATTATTTTTGTGGTATTGGGGTTCTTTTCAATATTTTTATTGTAATATATTGTACCACTGTGCTCTTGATATTGTGTATTACATTTTTCTACCTTTCCCAACATCAAAACATATGTCTTTGTAGATCCGTTTCGGACTAACTCCATTCTCAAACCTTTAAGTAATACTACATTTTAAAGAGATATATTTAAAGTTTTGAGAAAGTTAACCTGAAAAGCGTCAGTAAAGCAAAATATATTATTGTTAGGAATTGCAGAAATATGTACTCAAATGTATAGAAACATTCCTAATAAAAGTGAAGATGATTATATTAAGAATTAAAAACTGTTAATTCTACAGCCCTTTCTTTTTTGCCATTTTTAGAAATGCAGCCATATACATAACTAAAGCCAAGTGTAACATGTAATTTTAATATATCCAACAAATTTTTAAAGCATTTGTAAGGGTAAATTTGCATTAGACCACTGTAAGCTGTTTTCAAGTTAAGATAAGTTATGTGTTGCTTTACAATGACACATTGAAAACTTTTGTAGTCGCACGGTTATCCATTAAGGTCACTAATTTATTGGCATTAACCAGTGATGAGTTTGTTTTTGTAATTCTCTTCTCACACAAGACGTTTTCAACACAATTCACAGCGTATGTAAATGGTCCCTTTAAGTATAACCTCAATAGTGGTTGCAGCACTTTGAGTGTGGTCTAGAAGTGGTTGTTTAAATAAGCGAGACTTAAGTACAGAACCAACTAATACCGTTTCTCACTCCTACATGTGAACGTTCTTCGTCGGCAGAAGTACTTAAATAATCTACTTATAACACTTTATACGTGTATAAGTAATTTTAATTTATATGGATTTGATATGTGCTCATTAAAATGTAATATAATACGTTTTTACGATTATAATAATTTATTTTATGTATAATTCACTCTTGGTTTTTAATTTTGAAATTGTATATGTAGAAGGGATTTTGGTTTATGTATCTAGTATTAGGGTTCTAAAGAGGATACAGTATTGTATCGAAACGGTGTGAATTAGATTTAAACTATTTCATTATAAAATTGTCTATAATTGTTGGTTAAAAATCATAATTACTTTAATAATGTTCAATTGGACTATCATATTTTCAGTGTCCAGTATCATTGAAGGGCTTAAAATTACATTGTGGTTATAAAGGACTAGAAAGTAGAAAATATTTATTTTAATTTTTTTTTCATAAGCAAGTTTTTAAAACGGACTAAATAGAAAAAAATAGGTTTTCCTACATTCATAAAGAAAAATTACTCCTTACATATTAATAAGCACACACAGATTCCCCTTAAAGACAGTGATAGTGAATTTTAATAACTGTGAAATTCGAAATTAAGAGTTTCATGGCAGTGAAATAATTGATGCATTCATAATTACCAAAAATACATTGCAGATATGATTTGTTGAACGAATTCTCTACTATTGATACTCATTACAGTGCTTAACTTTATGTATTGCTTTCGCCGAACGTGTTTTGTTTTGTATTTTACAATTATTGAAAGGATTGTTTCGTAAATTACGGTACAATTATATCATATTTATGAAAATGCACAGTAGACATTTTAGGAATAAACTGCGTGTAGGTATGCATCTGTATGATGTAATTATATGTATATTACTGTGTTATTAGGCTACCATTTGATATTATAGGTTTGATTCCGATATATACGCATCATATTACCCGGTTAATGCAATTTTCTTTGTTAGTAAAGAAAATAATTTCTTTCAAAACAGAAAAGTTGGTGATGACAACATCGTCTTCGAAACTAGTTTGTTTAGTAGACTGTTAATTAGAATTGAGTATCAGAGTTTATTACTTGTGGTTTGTTGTTGGAGCAAAGATTATAGAAAATAGCTAAATATTATTACAATAGAATATATTGTAATTATTAATATACCATAGAGAAGTGTTTCTGTCAACGCAACCGTCGATCTATTGCGTGAGTTGAGAATCTTACGCCATGAAGCTCTTACATCTGGGAAGCTACATTCTTAGAGAGAATATTCCAAAAATGGAGAAATTATAAATTGTCCGTAGAAAATGTTCTATATAAAAATTCAAAACTTCATAAAAATAATTTTAATCTCATTTAAAGCCAGGAACACTATGTCTTTGTACACAGGAGATTCATTTAAAGAATCACTAAGTCTTTGGGCATAGCATAGTTAAACAACCTAGAGTGACAACGAAAACTGAATCCGAGCCCTCGAAATACCATCTTGTTAGGTATTCTTATAAATTCTAAGATGGTTCGGATCAAACTCAATCATAAAATTCCGATCTGAAAACATGCTAAAACAAAAATTGGGGGGAAATATTGGCTCCTACAAAATATTTATAAAGGAAAACGACGATCTGGAAAACGAATTCATTAGGCTTGTAAAATTACATGAATTGTTTCCATTTAATTCAACTAATTTATTACGTATGACAAATCTTCATTGCTGTGATAATTTCCAGCATCTGGACCGAGATGAAAAGATCGAAAGAAGGAAAACATAAGTTTTACTGACAAAATAATTTGTATACAGAAAACATATTCTATCTGGTTGTAAACCGCATTTCACCACTAAAAAGGTCAACTCAATTTTATCAGGCTAGATATTTCAGACATGAATATTACAAACTGACAATTAAATATTCAAATATAAACCCCCAAAAATCTCTTTTTATTCCAGATTGAAACCATCCGTTGTAAAAAGTGTAAAAGTCTAAAAAACTTTGAATTAATCAGTCAATATGTTTTGCTAAATAGAACTTTACTCTTGAAACTGTGCAAAAATAAAATCCTTTTCAACATTATTTATAGTTGAACAATGTATAAATTATAATATTTTTCAAACGTTATTCATCTATTTATGAAAACAGTTAATTTTTAACAAAAATTTCACCGAAGTTATTGCGTTTTGATAATATGTTCCACAAATATTTTTTTGCGGAAGATTTCAGTTGACACGAATGGTTTGCAATTAATTCAACTGATCTATTCCGCTTGACAGAGTCCCCACTGCTGTGATAATCGCCAACATCCGGAGCTGGTTGCAGAGATCTAAAGGAGGAATCAGGAATTTATTATTGACAAAATTACACAGACGAAATTTCCTCTCCAGTTGTGAATCGCATTTCTACAATAAAAAGGACACTTTTATTTTATCACGCTAGATGTTTCAGGTTGAATATTTAAACCTGATATTAAAATATTTTAGAATAAAATAACAGAAACCTCTTTCGATTTCAGATTACAACCATTCGTAAAACTCCTGCTCTAAACGACTTTAAAAACATGAAAATAATCTATCAGTGAAAATGTATTGCTAAATATGAAGTGACTGAAAACTGTGTAAATACAATCAGTTTTCTCATTATTTCTCGTAGAATAATATTTGAACTAAAATACTTTTGGAGCCTTATTCTTTTACGCATATGAAAACACTTTATCTTTAAGCACTTGAGCTTATGAAAACACGGGCATATGAAAACACTTTATTTTTAAACACTTGAGCCTTATAAAAACCCTATCTTTAAGAGCATTTCACACAATTTTTTTTTCAAGGTTTCACACTTATATTAACTGCTAAAGGTTTCAATTGAAACTCTCAGCTTATAACCCCTCAACACGTGTGCTATAGGCTGCCTTTCCCCTAGACCAAAACGTCCTACTATATTTAGATTCGTGTGCCTAATTTACTTTTTTTTAAAGAAATAAACTAGCAATATCTAATCATTTGTGCCTGTTATATCTGGTCTACCTTATTAGACCAGTGTGTTTTCCATAAACAGCTCCCTGTTTTCATGATAGCCGTAGGTAATTCCCCTTGAGAGGATGTACGCTCGTATTTTATTAGCAATGATAAATGTTAGTTATTCTTGTAATAACATCCCATGAAGGTGATCGCTTTACAATTGTTAAAGATTTAAATTAATAATATTTGAAACTACGAGGTTTTATTTATTTAATACTATTTTTTAAATTAACAATGATTACTAAACGGAAATATTTAAAAGTTCTAAAATTGCAAGTTCTCTATCCATACGTATAGTTACTAACTAAAAACAAAACTCAATATAACTGACCTTTGCTACGTTACTTTTGTTATATTGTTAAGAAGATAATGGTTAATTCGTTTGAGATGTTGTTAAAGAGAATTTATTGGCAATAACTTCTATAGAAATGGCAACTAAATTGCCTTCTTTAGCGGCTACTATTGCCAGCTTAGAGAACCCGGTTGCACCCACTCCACAACGTAGTTTCAACACTTAGCACGCTGCATGAAATAGACTATTTACTGTCAGCGCAGAACAGTAAAAATAATTTTTTTATTTGTTTAGGATTTTGAATAAATTTAAATTCTCACACTTTTATACAGATTTAAAATAACAAATGTTTCCAGTAAATTTTAAAAAAATTCGCATCCTAAATAGAATGATATATTTTTTGGGGATGATAAATTGGGAAGCATTTGTTTAAGTGTGATATACGGTTTGATACCCACGTTTTACAATTAAAAAAAATGTGGAATATGTCTTGAATTGCAAACAGCATAGCTTACAGATTGCAAAAACCAAGTCACCACAACAGGCTCCGAGAATTTGCGTTAAACGCAGATTTACCACAAACTCCATAAGCCCTCCTTGTTGCTACGTAAACGAATAGTTCACGAAGAGTAATTCCCCGAATATGATAAATGCAGAGATTGTTTCAGTTTTTATATTACATACCGACATTATCAAGCGCTTTATTTGATTTTTTTCAATCTTGAGTAGGATACATATGTCGAAACTTGTAAATACGAGATAGGGCTATTGCGTAGTAAGGACTTGCCGAGAATCTGATTTACTGAGTTAACCCGTAATATCCGTCCTAATTGGTAACATCTTTAAATTGATTTAGGATTACAATTATAATCAAATTATACTCCTTCAAGCTGTGTTTCCCCCGAACGGTGATGTCACGGGTTACGCCACGCCACCCCCCTTTTTAGCTTCGATGGTAGTTATAGTTTATTTTCATTATTAAAACAACACTTTCCCTTTCACTAAAACTTTGGACTTTGTCCTTTTATCAAACGTCTGCAGGTAATTCTAATTTATTGAATAAGAATAATACGAGATCAGAATTGAGCATTTTGCTAACACTGATGAATTATAAGCCATAAGCACTCACATATTTGCTCTACGGCGTTACAACAGACCTACACTTTTATTTTGAGTTCTTTATTAATGCACTGATACCACTGGTCCATACATAAAAATTACAGCACATAAAAAATACCACAGCTACCTCACAACAATTTATTTTGTAGCTCACAAAAATGGATATGACAATTATTTAATAGACAAACTACACAGAAAAATACTCAACAAGAACTGTAATAACACAAACAACACAAACACGATCACAAACAAATTCAGCACTCTCACAATCACTAATTCAAAAAATGCAGGATACAATGTAGCTTACAGAACAACGAATAAAAGCCAAACGGCTATCAGACACAGCATTAACAACAATACCAACACATACAATAACCCAGGAGTATACAAACTAAAATGCAACAACTGCAATAAGTTCTATATTGGACAAACAGGCAGATCTTTCGTCGAAAGGTATAAAGAACACAAAAGCGCACTGCATATTTATTCAATAACTAAATTATAAAAGTTTGGAGTCTATCTGGACTCGTATAAAGAATTTTTTTGTTCGAAGTCTAGCTTGCTTTGGCACTGCGGAAAATTTCCAATACCTAAAAATATGTTTCTCAAAGATCTATATTATTAATCTTCGGCAAAACCTCATTTGTGCAACCTTAAACTTTCCATGCCCATCACACAATATCATAAATAGTGCTCTAGAGTTAAAAATGAATGAAAACAAAATATAGAAACAAATTGGAAATAAACACACAATGATAAAATTTTTCTTGTTGGCCTAAGTAGGAATTTACTTTTTGAAAATTTTTTATATTACTTGTTACTTAAGACAACCCTCTTTTTACTCTAAACAAGTTCATTATTCTGCTTAAGTTGCATAAGTTGTTTCATCGCTTTTTCGGCCTTCCTAATAATCGTCTTCCTATTTGCGAGCAATCTCTCGGATTTTACTATTCTATCTCCAGTCATTTTCGCTCTATGATCGTTTTACTTCCGTTTTCTTTTTATCATAAATTCATTAATGTTACCATCTGGCATATCCGCCGAATGCATATGCTTTTTGCATTGTCCCTTAGCGTTTTTCATCAATTCTTCTAACGATTTTAATTTATGTTATTTCCATCATTCTATCTGTTCATCTTGTTTTAAATTAATATAATAGTTCAAATGAATAAAATGGTTCAGTATAAAAAGATGGTTGTTTTAATGAATCAAGAATGTTTATTTATTTATCTACAACTAATTTGTTATCCTTTTCAAATCCTTATTAAACTTGTGGCCTAAAGAAAGAGCATCGACTATTTCGCTGTCAATACTTATTGTTAAAGAAACGTCATTGTTAATAAATAATCATTCTTCATCCGTTAAAACAACCGTCATTTTTACTCTAAACAATTCCATACAAGTAAAACATCGTAAATATTGAAATAGTAGTTATAGCATTGAGTTATTATGTACAATATAACTAGTAATATAAGAAAAAAGTAATATAAGGATAAAATAAGCAACTGGAAAAAGCAGAACGCCTTATCTTTTCCCACACAATACCAAACGTTAATATTTTCTAAATATGGTGAAAGAAAAGAACGAAAGCTGACAAATAGACAGATTACATTTGTCTATAATTATCCTATTAGTTATACGATATGGTGGAATGGTGACAGGGACTTGTTCCAAGAAAGAACTACTTTCACAATGCCAGTTATCAACAGCTATTATAAATGTAGAAACAGTGATTCGTCAATGCCAGACCTGGTTCGATTCAAAGAAGGCCGTCAAATCGGTTTCGAGTAAATCTACACTGAAATCGAGCGTACATTTAAAGGTAATTACAATGCTAATCGTACAATACAATGGCGAAGGGTTATCTGGCTACTTAGCTTATCTCGTACTATATAGTACAGACTGTACGTTGTACATTCAGTGTTTGCCAAGACAATGACTGTACTAGTGTTGTTGTTGTTGTTGTGTGTGGCGACAGACATGTGCTTGGCAGCCAGTCTGGAGATCCCACTAGTGTCTAATCTTCTAGAAGACGAAGAAGCCGCCAATGTGGACGAAGGGATCATGGAAGGCATCTTGGCCATTGGAGAGAGCATATTCGGTGAACCAAAATCAGAAAGCGGTATGTTCAGTTACAGATTTACCTAGATTTTTGAAAGCTTGAAGAGCGCATTTGCACAATGTCCCAAGACGTTAGAGTTTGACATAGCCAGATACTACCTATAGCTTTTGGAAAACCTTTTTTATAGTATTGTTTTACTGTGTCCACTAGGAAGCGAATTTCAAAGCTAATTTTTTGTTCAAATATAAAACGTTATAATATTTTGTTTTATAGGCTACAACTTGCTGCTAACTCCAGTTTTTCACAGTAGTAATATTTAAAGCAACCATATTCAATTATTGAACTAAAATCGGACACAAAAAATTGAAACATAACCTAAGGGTAAAACCCTGTTCTACAACATAACCTATAACACAAAATCAGTTGTTGAATGAAATCATGTCATCATTTAATTCACTTTTAAATGACTCATTGCTTAACCTGACGGAAATTGTGCTGTCGTGAGATTGTACTTTCACGTCCATCCAATAGGTTTTTGTGTGGGTCGCATAGACGTTTTCACTTTAACAACCTCAAAACATTAGTATAATAATCAAACGAAACTAACGTTTTATGCTATGTAGAGACCCAACTATCTATTATCTTAAGTAGTAAACAAGTAATATGAACAAAACATTTTTAAAGTCAATTCGTACTTAGGTCAAGAGAGAAGCATTTTATTTTAGTTACTTTTTATTAAATATTAGAAATTAATATGAAGAGAGCAACATAACCTATGCGTTAAAAAGGTGTTATTCCACATAACCTATAACATAAACCTGATTTATGTTATATATATATATATATATATATATATATATATATATATATATATATATATATATATATATATATTATATATATATATATATATATATTATATATATATATATATATATTATATATATATATATATATATATATATTTTTTTTTTTTTTCAAGTGATTATCTTTTAAATCGAAGTTTTGTTTACACATATGTTACAAATATAAAAATAGTATCACTTACAATATTAACATAGATATAAATATATCTTATTAATTTCAAGTAATTTAACTTAATTTAGAGTAAAGATAAATTACTTTGAAGCAATATTGTTCATTAAATGTAATACAAAACAAAAAGATACGCGGGAGACAACAAATACACTGGTTCATGAAACATTATGACTATAGATCCCAATGGGACTCAGCTAACTTATCCAAAAATACAGGCCTCCTTTATATATATATATATATATATATATATATATATATATATATATATATAATCGATCATGTATATACATAAAATATTTTTGTAAATTAATTAGAAATTAAACCTATTTATAGATTCGTGTGATCGATTTTACAGGATATTATAACTTGAAAATACCGAAGTGCATTCATCATTTTGCTTTGAATATTAAATTTAAGTAGCCACTACTTTTCCAAAATTGCTTACGGATCGTATAAAAGTAATTTATTTAAAGTAACAATTATATAACTTAAATCTAGATTAACATATTGTTTAATTTTTAATATTATGTGATGACAATTTCGTATTTTGTTATTTAACTTTGCTAAATTTTGTTTGTAAAAAAATATAATCAGTATTTAAAGCTACAAGCAATGATTATAACTAGTTCCAATAACTACATCAGAGCGCAGCACCTAGCGGGATAACTAATCGTATTTATATTCCAGATAACAACTTCAGGAATAGGTCAGATCAGTATCTTTGGCAACCAAGTTCAAGACATGCAGTGTTTATAAATATATATATATATATATATATATATATATATATATATATACATATATGCTAGAAGTTAATCTAAAGCGACATGATCAACAAAAACTTAGTTAGAGCCATTTATAATGTCATATAAATTATATTGAACGATACGTAGAATTAATCGCCTTCAGCGACCTGAATATACATGTTGGAAACTGAACAGTTTGTTTCAAAATTATTGTAAGCTAACTGTTAATGAAATTCTGTATTTAATTAAATATTTATTTGTTATTTGTAGACAACAGTAAATACGTTTCCAAGAAACCAACCGAGATTCTCCGGATAGGGAGAGTAAAATCAGAGATCTAGAGCAGGATCAGTAGTATATAGATAAATCTATACGATCCTTTTGCACTTTGCTATAGTATTTATTAATTTTATATATGTCCAAGTAATATAATGCAATCCGTACTGGGCTTTACTACGAGTTCCTTCTCTTACTTTTTTTACCGGTTGAATTGGATTCAAACCTCCAGTGTAGAAAAGTTTCTACATACTATCCACTGACGAGGCAACCTGCCTAGTATATTTAATTAAGGAGCTATTTGAAATTTTAACTACATTTGGTAATTTATTTTAGGACTTGTATCTACTGTAAATTAATATATCTTCAGTTTCAAATCAAAGACACATTGTAGTCTACTAAATTTTGTGCAATACTATACGATCAAGTAGTCACAATATCTTATTATTATATATCTTATTTCTACTTTTAAATCACCAACACCTAATCAACCATACTTATTTTTACTTAAACATTTTTAAATCCTATCAGACTATATTTATAATAATTACGTAGTAATTTCTAGCTGCAATTAATTAATATTCACATAATCTGTTTTTTAAATATTTACCGTTCGCTCACCTTGGTTATTGAAGCGTTAAAGTGATGAGGCAAAACTTCACTTAGAGCTTATAGCAAAACCTTTACTACGTATACTATTTCTTTGTCTTATGCTCCCGTTAAAATCTTTCGTCTTAAATCTTGTAAAGCTTCAATATTCAGGTTACCCTCGACCAATTTAAAGTTGTTGTTCAGTGTTCATGATATTGATATCACAATATTCGATGTCTCAATGCATTTATTTAAAGTATTGTTCTACTTCTACAACTTCAATACATCAATAGTACATTCTAATGAAAAAATAATAATAAAAACTATCCCAAACTTAGACACAAAAAATTTTAAAATGTCTTAAAGGATTATAAAAATATTTTAAAACATTAGAACAGATAATACTAATAAACAAATATTATGATCGACAGGTGGTATAAGGTTTGTTTATAACGATATAAACAATACATGCAGTAATAAATAAATTTGAATTAAAATTAGAAAGGTATTTACCAGACTAAACGTTAACTAAACCAGCGCTCTCTATCCACCACTGTGCTCTTAAAGAGAAGACGGCAGAAAGGAAATTTCGATAAACGTGGCAACCATGTAAATCTGGTCATCATGAAAACCGTCAATCGCTGTTTGAACGACAGGGCTGGGGAATACTTACTTAAATTAATTTTACTATAGAAACAAGATAAAAGAGTACGAGGCAAATAAATAGAATTTAAATTTCTGCACTACAAATTCTGAATGATATATTAGTATTAAAAAAAAACTATAGATATCACAAGACACTTAGTAGTTTCTTTTCAGTTCACAATAGGGCTATTAAAAACTTCAATATAAAGTTTTATGCCATCGTTTTTTATGTTTTTCTCTTAAAAATATAGTCATCCTTTCAAATTAGGTTATCAGTAATGTTTAAAAGACAAAATCCAGGTTAGAAAAGATGTGACCACGATATACGCATTACAACACTGGACACCGGAAGTGACGTTTATAAATCTAAAGGCAATCCGGTGCCTATCTCCAAAGCTAACCAGGTCACCTATATTCAAACAAAGCTAATCACGAGTTCAAGGGCAGTTACCAGTCCGCACAATCTAATTTATTTTTTACAGATATTGTTTGAATATATAATCAACCGTTTCTATTGTTTTTAACTTTGCAGCTGTCTATTTCAATAGCTCTTTGGTTTTCTAAAACTAATTAATCAATTATGTAGAAAATTATTCAAATTGGATCCCTATTGTATGTTTATGTAGAAGTTTTAAGTAGGGTGTGTTACTCAAGGTTAAAAGTAATTGATACCTAAACCTAAAAATAAAGTAACTTTGGAAACAATATTAGAAAATTTACATTGAGAAAATTTTATTGAATTTCTTATTAATCCTTACTCTATTATTTTCCTTGTAAATGAGTAAACTTTATTAAAACTTATTGTTTACAAATACAAACTTATTTATTTTTATACTTATTTACTTTTATGTTATTCCTTTCATAAAAATATCAATTTTTTATTTTTGTGTATTTTAATCTAAAACTAGCAATGGTAGTATACGTTTACCTAAAATTAAAGAACAGCAATTATGTATTCCATTTATATTTGTATGATGGCTATAGGCCTATTTTACATATTATCTCTTTTTCTCCTGGGCGCAAACACAGCTATATGAATACTCTATTTTTATTAATTATATGTATTTATAACCGTTTAAAACAACTGTGGCGTAATGTTTAACATAAATAAATGAAACCTCTCAACCACAAATAACTTTCTTCTTTTATTTAAAACCTCAATAATAGAAGAAAGTTATTTGTGGTTGAGAGGTTTCATTTATTTATGACATTATTTATTATTATAAGTTTTAACAAATTTACTAAATAAAAAGTTCGGATAGTCATAAACTATTGTTTAAGTGATTAATATTATTATTACATTATTTCTAATTGTATTGTAATTACTCTTCTGTTTAATTACTAAAATCTGTTCTTGTTCTTAAATAATGTTTGTAAACGTATATTAATTATTTTAGTTATTTGAATATATGTAAACATTTTAATATTTCAAGGAATCAATTTTTGTAAACTAATAACTTTATGATGTAAGAAGTATGAAAAAGAAATTTTATACCATGACAAGGATTTAAGGAGACAAGATAATATGTTTATAAAATTTATTTCAATAAAGACTATTGAAAAACTTTTTAAAATATAAATATATACTTTGATTTAAAACTCTCTTACAAAATGAAGTTACAGTAAAGCAATCAACCACAGTGAACGGATCCGTTTTTTAAACTAATTGAGATATTACTGCTATATTTTTTTTTGATAAATTACATATCAATTTAATTTTGATTAAAATTAAGAACATACTCCATGTTTCAAAATTACGCTAATAAAGCAGTAAAAAATCCCTTTGCAGGTGACGCAGTTTCCAAATGGCTGCCTGACAGTGAACTAAACCCTGAAGAGGTTGGGCACTACGCGGAAGGAGACATTTTGTTTCCCAGCACCCGGAACGTCACGGCAAGGAATGGATTAAAGGCAGAGTCCGCTCACTGGCCAAAAGGCATTGTCCCATACGAAGTGGGTCCATATTTCAGTAAGTTGCATTATTATTTTCTCATGGGTTACTGTTCTTGGCTATCTTCCTGCATTATATTATATTTTGCGTTAATGTTTCACTTTTGATTCCAATTTTTATTTTACAATTTCAATGTGTTGTTTTCTATCTAATGTAATTCTTTCATATCATATAATTTCATCGTTTCTCTCCAGAGTTGAAATTACTACCAACTTCATCATTGTATTGTCATTTACATTATTTCTCTGAAGTACTTTATACCGTTTTGTCCTGCAACCTCAGTATCGTCGAATACACCTATGGGTTCCTAAAAATTTAATATTTTGATGTCACTATATTTTATTTATATATTTTCAAGTTTGATTTCAGGTGGCCAAGACCGAGCTGTGATCAATGAAGCTATAGCCCAGTACCACAAGTTGACGTGTATAAAGTGGGTACAGAGGAGCGGCTCCGAGAGAGACTATGTGTACTTTACAAGCGGCAACACCGGATGCTGGTCGTCCGTGGGTAGGACGGGAGGGCGTCAGGAGATTAACCTGCAAAGTCCAGGTTGTCTGACCAAGAAGGGAACTGTGATACACGAGATGATGCATGCGTTGGGCTTCTTGCATGAGCAGAACCGATGGGAGCGAGACAAGCACGTCACTATTAACTACAACAATATACAGTCAGGTAACAAGTGTTAAAAAACCCTGATCATTCAGGTATTTTGAATTTTTTAAATTGCTATACAAAATTAAATAGAATTGTTGTAATTATTGAATTCTAAAATATTTAAGCTGTCAAAAGCATAGTCTTCCAATAAAAACTATCGTCTACATACTACGAAAAGTGGATAGGGAAATTTAGACATAAAAACTTCTCTAAGGGTTAAGTCAAATAGTGGATAATAATTATTTAAATGTTATAATGCAAAGTATATTTATTGGCTGTCATTGTACTTAAGATAAAAGTTCATATGACCCAATAAGCGAAATTAGTTAGTTATACTAATATAATTAACAATATGTCCAACAATATAATTCAAAAATATTTATCAATTAATAACTATCCCATAAAGGCTATCCATTATGTTTATTTCGATGGCCAGGTACACATCCTCATGGCCAGGTACACATCCTCATCAGACAATATTAGGAAAACAAAGTGAAAATAATTTATACTGACTACGGTTTGGATTTATATAGGTAGCACTGAAATCCCGCTAACTAAATCTATAGCAACAAATCATTGTGCCATCAGCAAACGGTGATCTTAGTAACTAATCAACTGAAGCCAACGAGAACGGTGCTTAACACTTGCCTGCTACTTTAAAATTCGAAGTAGTACTTTAAATTCGAGAATTATATTACTCGATGTGGATTATACTCCTTAACTCCTCCCCCAGGCATAATATATGAAGGGATTTGCAGAATTAGGATAAAAACATGTATGTTTGTCTAATGGTATTATATGATAAAATAATTCTTCTTGTGGGGAGTATCCCTTTCTAATATTTTATAATTTATCTATAGTTACCTTAGAGAGGTGGTTGCTCCCCCTCATTTAATGCAAAAAATGGGTCAGTTTTAAATAAAGTATACCTTATACTGTACTTACAGTAAATTGTATAAATTAAACAAACTAATAAATTGTAATATGACGTAGTTGTCAACGTATTTTTTTGTCTCAAAAACCTCATAGATTTTTAGTAAAATATTTTATATAGTATTTTCTTATAAACTGTAAAACTAGACATTTCTTTGGTAAA
Organism: Prosapia bicincta; assembly: GCA_036971475.1. Taxonomy (NCBI): domain Eukaryota; kingdom Metazoa; phylum Arthropoda; class Insecta; order Hemiptera; family Cercopidae; genus Prosapia; species Prosapia bicincta. Next base: position 116,196,577 of record JBAIZL010000004.1, on the reverse strand, counting down.
CTCTGTAAACATTCTCTCTTCTGCAAACTGAAGAGCATTTCTTAATAACTGGCAATATCTATCGACTAAGTACAATATGTTCTGTTTGGCATTGAGACATTTCCCATAGGAACACGAGATGTTATGTCTAATGTAATTGCTTGTTGTTGCCAGGTCGAGAAAACAATTTCGAGAAAGCCAAGAAGCAGACAACAGACGCTCAGGGGGTGGGCTACGATTACCGCAGCGTAATGCATTATTCAGCCAACGCCTTCTCCAGAAACGGCCAACCTACTATAGAAGCCAAGGTTAGTGCAGTGCGTACACAACTTAGAAATCTTTTTTACTGTGAGACTTACATTTTCAGAAGACTTTAATTCCTGTTAATTGCAGTAATAAGACACATATTTATTAGTCTTAGATAAATACCTACCATTTTAACATATAGATAATTTTAACTTATAGATAGTGTGGCTTATAATTTAAGACTATCGCCGAGTCGAAGATATTATCCTAACATTGCATAATATGAGATAGAGCTTTACATTAATACACTATGATGATCCTAAATTAAGACTATCACGGAGTCGAAGATATTATCCTAACATTGCATAATAGGAGATAGAGCTTTACAATAATACACTGTGTTGATCCTAAATTAAGACTATCACCGAGTCGAAGATATTATCCTAACATTGCATAATAGGAGATAGAGCTTTACAATAATACACAGTGTTGATCCTAAATTGAGACTATCGCCGAGTCGAAGATATTATCCTAACATTGCATAATAGGAGATAGAGCTTTACAATAATACACTGTGTTGATCCTAAATTGAGACTATCGCCGAGTCGAAGATATTATCCTAACATTGCATAATAGGAGATAGAGCTTTACAATAATACACAGTGTTGATCCTAAATTGAGACTATCGCCGAGTCGAAGATATTATCCTAACATTATATAATGGGGGGACGTTTTTTCTTTTTCTTACTTTGTTTACTTTTTCTAATTCTACCATGGGAAAGCTATCTGCAATGACGTGACCAACAAATCTTTACCTATGTCGAGATAACAGTAGGATATATCTAATTATAATATTAATAGTATTATTAATAGTTAAAACAAATTAGGTGGAAAGTATATTTAAGGCAACCTTAATCTTAACCTTTCTAGTCCGACTCTTAGCGTTATATTCATTCGGAAGTTGTATAGAGCGCTTATTCGAAAATTGCATTAGCTTTTCATTAACGGCGATGTAGTAGTTAAAATTTATTTTAAAAGTTCGCGCGAAGGGGAAAAACATTGTATTTTTTTTACAAGGCAAAACTATACGTAATGTTTGTATAGAATAAGGTAACTACTAAAGAATGGTTTTTCGAAATCTACGTTACGTTATAATTATATAATTTTTCTTTACAGAACGTAATTAATATTCCTAATTATATTTAGTGTATCAAAATAATAAAACTATTAGCATCCACTGTTTCTAAATAAACTTACTCATAGCGTGATCAAATCACATCAACTTGTTTGTATCTTGTGCAGCGTCACTTACCTAAACAAGAATAAAACATTTTTAATACAAAATAATGTATACCAGAGTCATCTGAAAATGACAATAATAATGCTGTTGTTTTATCTTTAAATACATAAAAATAAGTTCATTTTCAGATTTTGGCAAACATACTTTAAAAATTAAAGTTTGTTATCACTATGCCACTGAAATACTTGAAAAAAGAACTTGTAAAATCCATATGGTGTATACGTATAGAATGTTTCTTTATTTTTTATTAATATTACTATTATTATGTATATATATATATATATATATATATATATATATATATATATATATAAAGGGGAAGTGGTGGTCATTGGTTAAAAAAAATAATTCATTCAATTCAAAATTATTAAGGTCTATTTTAAGTGTTTGATTTATTCCTTTAACCTTTTACAATTTGTATTTCTTTCCATTAAAATAAAAATTATGAAAATAATTTCTTTATTTAATAGCCAACTAAATTTTCTCCTGCATTAACAATTTTCAACATAAATTAATCGCTCGTGGCTTACAAAGTACAAAGCTAACCACTTGTTTGACGTTTACAGACGAAAGGTGCGAAGCTAGGCCAGAGGGAGAACCTGAGCAGGAAGGACGTACAGAAGATCCGGCACATGTACAAGTGCGGCAAGAAACGCTCTCTCGACTGATTTCCTCTCAATATTCTCAAGTTTTACCATTAAGTACCGCCATCTTTATAACAATACAAACTTCTATTTATATCAAACAAGATGTATTACTTACCTTTTCTTGCAAATATATGATATAGAGATAGCACTACGGAATCCCTAATACAAGAGGAAACGTTTTGATACAGTTTTAAAGAGTTTTAAAGAAAATCAAAAATTTTCTCAGACGTTTAATTTAATAAACAGTTTCTAATTTACATGGTCATATAATAAAATAGATATTAAAAGATACTTAAAAGCAGTTCGAACCAATAAAATATTACTGACCGAGGTGTCGCAAACTATAATTATCAATTAAAAATGGTAAAAATTAATACTTGATATTAATTAATACAACAGTTTTTTTTTAATAAAGATCACGCCTAACTATACAAAATTAAAATCGCATTTAAAACTCGCCTGTGGCAACGGAAAGCATTAGATATTCCAAATGTGTAGGCTAGAACAACTATGTCTAAAACAAACTGTACCTCACCAAACGCAGACAAGAATATATAAAATTTAAAATTAAAAAAACATAACTTTTATCCGGATGATAATTTTCTAGTGAAATCAAAAACCTGTTATTCTTAAAACTTTTTAAAATTTACTTTAATTATTGGTCCGTGAAAGATATTAGACCCCAAGGTTTCATATTAAAATATCATAAAAGATTTAAATGCTATTTTCAGTACGTATAGTTATGAGAATTCTCAATACAAATTTTAAAAAGCCTTAATATAATTCATTATTGATATACGTTCCCTTTGAGTTTAATAAACATTTGTTTATTGAGGATAAAATTTTACATTTGATCTTTGAAATTAGATACAAGATATTAAGACACAATAATAATGTTAAAAAGGGTACTTTTTATTTTTTAAATCACCAGATTACTAGCCTACAATAGCTGGGTAAAATAATTATTGGTTGATTTTTATGAAAATATCTATTATTTATACACTGCTATTATATATATATATATATATAACTTTAACCTCTGCTACAACTCCCGGTCAGTATTGCTCGATAATGGAGATACTATCAATCTTTGAAAGTTAACTCGCATAAATTCCAAGTAAGATTCCTCTTTAAGTACATATAGTGAAAGTGATATACATATATATATATATATATATATATATATATATATATATATATATATATATATATATATATGATTTTTACTACCCTTTTTCTTACAAAGTAAAAATAAAGTCATCAAAAATATCAAGACATACAGAGAAGGTAAGATAAGTTATTAATAAAGGAGGCTAGTGAAGGAATTCTACCAACTAAGATATAATATGACAAAAGATACATTAAGGTGGCAAGAAAAAGGACATTCTCACACATTAAAAGCAAACGACACTTATTAAAGAGCTATGTAAAGATGACAGATTAGAGTCTTTTGTGAAGGTGAAAGTGTAGCCTACAAAATCATCTCTATTGATATTGTAAACTTGCTTAAAGTATTACTACGTCCTAAATAATTAGTAAACATCCTACTTTTATCGAACAGAATTGACGTTCTGGCAAACGACACAGTGTAGTAAACAACGTTTATTTTGTGTTCTTTAAATCAAGTAGCCTACTATAAAAAGAAATTTTAAAGTCAATTCCTACTTATGTCAAAAATATTTTTTTAGAACTTTTAATTAAGTAATTGCAATTAATATAAATATTTATACACATGTTACGGAATTAAAATAAGTGGCAAAATAGAAAGTGAAATTAATTATTATAAATTATTTCATTAAATTTAATTTATCTAATAGTATTTGAAAAAACTGCATTACCAACAAGGGTCATTCACGAAAAGTTTTAAAAAATGTATTTCATCTTGAATAGATGAATAAAAATATTTTAATAACGATCGAATATTTTGAATATATATATATATATATATATATATATATATATATATATATATATATATATATATATATTAATATATTAAATATGGTGATATGTTTTCTTGTAATATAGTTAATATATTAAAAATATTTCAAAAACAAGAATACTTTTAATGAATATATTTATTCAAAGCTTTTCGCCGATAAAATAGTATCAAGATCTTCAGGAAAATAATTATCTAAAATAACTAGATAATTATTTTCCTGAAGATGCTTGTACTATTTTATCGACGAAAAGCTTTGAATAAATATATTCATTAAAAGTATTATTGTTTTTGAAATATTTTTAATATATTAATATTATATATATATATATATATATATATATATATATATATATACTGCTGGGATAAATTAAGGCAAAGAAGTAAGGGATATACGAACCTCATAATATTTAACGTATCAGTTATAAATTTGTGTAGCTGCATATGTACAAATGTACATTAAAATCACCTGATTTTAATTTAAATGTGGCTGAATAAAATATTGGTGATTTGTTGAATTTAGTGTATATTTACGATTTACTTTCTATTCTAAAGAATGTGGAAGAAAGTAAATAAACATACCATTAGTGAAATAAGCATTTTTCAAACCATAAAACGCTCTTAAGGTAATAGTTTTTCTCCAAATATTACTTTAGGGTAAATGTAAATATGTAAATCAGCAGTGTGAGAATAAACTCAATTCTGTATGAGAAATTAACATTTTTGGGATTAAAACTAAAAAACAATATTTATGTAAGTCAGGTATGAGCTAATTTAGGCTAATATAACAAGATCATACTCTAAGGCTAGTGCAACACTATATACAGTGACAGAACAAAATAAAAGTATAAAACTAATATAAAATAGTCACGAAGTCAAACAAAAATGCGTTTGATCATTGCCATTTTTTTCTATAGCGTAGTGTTAAATCTGCTTGATTTTGAAACTAAAATGCATATTAATAAATATAAGGCTTTGAAAATTGTTTAAATTAACTAACATGCATATACGAGTATATTATACTATAAAACCACACTGCAGCCATCATTTGAGTTGGCGTATTTCCAGATGAAATTCTAGCGGTCCTAACTTTAGCAAATTGGGTGGTATTATGTAATAAGATGAAAATTAGAGATAAATGAAAATTCTTTTAGCAATGAAATATAAAAAGTAATGGTTTGAAACAGGTTAGAAGTATTTCAATTTCCATTCAAATTTCTGACAATGCTTGTAGGCTACCATAAAATAAGCCTCTACATACAAAGAACTCCTTTTATTCAGATAAAAAACATTAAGATTCTGATACTGTCCACTCGAGGTAGAACAAAATTTCGATAATATGTATATATTATTGTTGTTGTTTTTCCTATTATTATTAATAACCATTTGAAATATAATGAAAATTTGCACGTTGCTTTAAAACATGCTACAGGCATTCAGGGTATTATTGTAAATGCAACACCACACACCCAACCATTATTCTGGCAATTTTTATATCCACTTATGTTTCATAAATGATATTTTAAAATATAATGACAAAGCTATACCGAAGCAAAGCCACTCGTTATATTAGGTAAATAAAACAATATTTTTATTCAATAAAGATTTTGTCATTTTGTCAAATACACTTAATGTTAGTTTTACCAAGGAAACTACTAGCTTACATTTTACCCATGAGTGTGTGTGTGTGTGTGTATATATATATATATATATATATATATATATATATATATAGAGAGAGAGAGAGAGAGAGAGAGAGAGAGAGAGAGAGAGAGGAGAGAGAGAGAGATCATACTACCTGTAAGCTGCCGCCCTTTTCATTGTGGTCTATTGATGGTGGGAAGTAACAAAAAAAAGCATACGTTGTATAGGAGTCTAATTGTGCAATACTTTAGAGGCTAAGGCAACACAGAGCTAACGCTATGTCATTTTTTTTCTATCCAAAAGTTGACAATCAATCAGGTCAGTCTAGTTTGTTAATTACTTTGTATTCTAGATTGTACTTTTGTAATAGGAACCTCCGAAGATGATGACTTTGTCATCGAAATGTACATAAGGATTTAATGTTAGGTAACTTCTTTTAGTTATTTTTTTATTAATTTTTGTGGTTTTAGGTTTTTTTCACCTATATTTTGTAAGAATCAATCAGTTAAGAACCGTTTAAGTTCCTCCTGGCGCGTCCAAGAACTTGTTTCCTCCAACTCTGTAATTTATCATTTGCATTATGTGATCATACATGCCCTTATGTCAACGTGTTAATTTGAGAATGTTTAAGTTGACATATCTCCAGTGATGTAACTCAGTTCATAGAGCAAATAGACTGCATATGAAGCCGTCGCATCTCGAATGGGTGCTGGCATTCCCAAACTACCGTGACATGATCACACATAAAAGTACCTCGATTAAGAGAAATATTTAATTCAGATCGCATAATAATCTGATATGTTATAGATATAGTTGTTTTGTTATTAAACAATGTAATTGGGAACAGGTAATGTTTCACTCGTGACTGTGGTTGTCGCTCTGTAGTGTGGCGAGTGATTCTCTCGAAGACGGCAAACCGCGAGGTTGCTGATACTGTGTACCAGCTGTTTACCGGTCTAAACAACTAACCGTTAAAAAGCTGTTTTTACGCGATCGCAGATATGTTATTACGAGAAAAATAGATAAAAACCCAATCTTTGGGTTGTAGGTTGAGTCAAAATTTGACCTCAATCGCTGCAGAAGGTTTTGACTTTTTGAAGCTCACACAAACTAACATACCATTTGTATATGTTAAGATTATATATATATATATATATATATATATAATTATTTATATATATATATATATATATATATATATATATATATGGATAATGTTAAATATCAAGAATTTAATACCAACCAAGGTAAACAACTGTACCGTAAATATCTTAACCTAAAAATCAAACTCCAGAATTGCATCAACAAAATACAGTTTAAAAAAAATGCTTAACACTTAATATAACACCAAAATACGCAAAATTACACATAAAAAATAAACAAAACACTATTATCAATAAAGCAACAAAAATAGCAGAATCACACATTATTAAACAAAACATTAAAGCTGCCTACCATAAAAAAAGCCAAATCAATTTACAACTATACACAACCAATTTGGAAATAATGAAAACTTTTGACACTCTCACACCTATTATTCACGAAAAAACACAACAAATTATAATAAAACATAAAACAAACACTATTAACAGACAAAACAAAAAAATCGAAAATTTATCAAAACAACTTAACCTAAAAAATAGCCTAGAACCAATCCACACATCAAAACAACAACATAACCTAAAAAATAGCCTAGAACCAACCCACACCTCTAACAATAATAAATTCATAAACTTAACTAAAACACAATTTACTGAAAAAGAAAAAATAATAATAACAAATTCCTTCAAATATAACCTACCTAACTTCAACAAAAAACAAATAATAAAAAACCTAATAGTTGACACAGAATCTAACATCCACAAAATTACCCACCAAAATACTGAACACATAAGAAATAATATTAATAATAAAATTAACCTAATAAAAACGGAAAAAAACAAAAAAACGGAACAATATATTAATAAAAAAGAAATTATAAAACTCAGAGAAAAACTAGAAAACAACGACTACTTAATATTAAAATCAGATAAAACAAATACTCCAGTAATAATAGAAAATACCAAATATATCGATTCAATGACTAACTACATAAAAGAAAATAAATACGAACAAATCCCAGACCCAACTAACAAATACCTTATTACAATAAAAAACTTAATAGTCACTCACCGTAACACCCTAAACTATAACAATAAATTAAAATACCACACAAGATTATTCCCATTCAAACCGTGCGCACCCGTATTATCAGGGATACCTAAAATCCACAAACCCAACACACCATTTAGACCACTAATAAATTTCACAACAGCACCATCTTACATAATCGCAAAAATTCTAGACAAAATCCTAAGATTTAAAATACATATCAACAACACATACAATATAAAAAATGGATACGAATTAATTGATAAAATAAAAACGATAAAAACAAACAGCAACACAAAAATAATAAGTTATGACATAACTAACATGTACCCTAGTATCCCAATAGAAGAAACCATAGAAATAATAAAAAACAAACTGATACACAATAACGAAAAAAGAAACATAATAGATAGTATCATTACGCTAACCAAACACATATGTAACCAAAATTACTTCCAATTTAACAATAAATATTATAAACAAACAACAGGACTCCCCATGGGTTCACCCATATCATCTGTCATGTCAGAAATATATTTACAACACTTTGAACAAATAATAATTAAACCTATAATAAACACACAATATCTCACTATGGACAAGATATGTAGACGATATACTTGTAATATACCAACCTACCATTCACAACGAACACGTCATAATATTAAACAAACTAAATACATACAACGAAAACATACAATTCACCGTTGAAACAGAAACAAATAGAACAATCAACTTCCTCGACATTACTTTAAATATAAATGATAATAAAATAGAAACTACAGTATACAGGAAACCTACTTCCAACAACACCACAATACATTACAAATCTAACCACCCCTGGACACACAAAATTAACACTTACAGTAACATGATAAATAAAGCAATAAAATACACACAGGATAACAAACAAAAATTAAATGAAGAATTAGATAACATTACAAAAATAGCAATAGAAAATGGATACAATAAACACCTTATAAAAAATATATACAATAAATTCACAAAAAAACCTAACCTCAACACAACACTACAACCGGAACACGAAAATAATAAAAATAAAAAAATCTACCTAAAATATAAATACACCAATAACAAAATAGAAAAAATAACAAATATATACAACAAAGAATACTACACTCCAACTTACAAACCAAACAAAATAATAAAATATCTTAATAACCACATAACAAATTCAGAAAAACATAACCTATCAGGAATTTACAAAATCACATGCAACAACTGTAACGCTTTTTACATAGGAAAAACAACCAGAACATTTAAAATAAGATTTGAAGAACATTATAGAGCATTCAAAAACAAAAATTCTAAAGTATCAAATGTTGCAGCACACCTAATATCCCATAAACACGAAATAACAAATTACGAAAATAACCTAACCATACTGGAAATAAATAACAACCCAATAGAACTAAACTCACTAGAAAAATACCACATTTATAAAAACCTACACAACAACTTAATGAATCTACAAACAACATATACAGAAGACATACTATACAAAAATATCATACACTCAGATCAAGAAAAAGTGCGCGGTATGTCAACGAACACCGGCTTCACGGACGTAGCATCCACAGCAGAGAAAAATCAGTGATTCGACAATGGTCAACGACCGAAAGGTGCCTCATCACTCAAGGTAAAATTATTGCACTTAATGGTGGATAAAATTACTCACACAGTAATATATTAACTTCATATATATATATATATATATATATATATATATATATATATATATATATATATAATATAAGTCAAAATACAAATACAAGAATTATAATTGAATTCTTGTATTTGTATTTTGACTTATGTTCTTTATTAATACACAAGAATACATATTGCGGTATTTATATATATATATATATATATATATATATATATATATATATATATATATATATATATATATATATAGAATATCAAATGTGTTTTCCTGTTAGAATATTTTTAAGATCAAATAATATACACAAATACAGGAATATTTAATTTATTGAACAATAAACTCAAAGCTTTGAGTTTATTGTTCAATAAATTAAATATTCCTGTATTTGTGTATATTATTTGATCTTAAATATATATATATATATATATATATATATATATATATATATATATATATATATATATATATATAGTTTTATTATTTGCCTACAAATATACTGGAAGTCTTCAGCTTTCAAATCAAGTGTTGAACATAGCTTACAATTTGTTATACTAAAGCAATATGCTTATTCATTTTGTGAGCCGACTGTCGAAAGGCTCGACATTTTTTAATGCTTCAATGTGTAATAATATGTATAAATATTTAAAACTATATAATCAAGAGGCAAGAATCTATATGAAGACTTTATTTATAAAAAAATACGTGTGTTTTATTATGTGTTTGTGTGTACGATTATGTACGAAACGAAAACTCTTGAATTATAATATATTTTTTATAATTTTGCTTTTAATAACTAAGATTAAATTGAACTTCAGTGATTCATAAGGCATTGAGTGTTATTGTGCAAAGAGTACTACAGATATTAAGTAACTGGCCTACTTATACGGGAGATCATTACAAGACACTAATGGCAATTACAAACTACGTGATGCATATTAATTACATACTACATGCTTTGAGTTAATATGCCAGACAGTGCTTTAGGTATACCATGTCTTAGTTTAATACCATCCATCATTCGATTTCTCGAATTTAAGAGCTCGTTTTCAATCCTTCTGACACGACTATTAGTTTAAAAATCTCTTAGTACGTTAAATTCCCTCAAGTAGATTTTGCCGTATAATTTTACAGAATTTCACAAGTTAGTAATTAATTAATGAGCCTCCAATGAAGTTTAATAAGTAAATTACTGTGCAACGATCCAGTAAAAGTCTTTTCACTCTGCTCATTAGCATTTGTAATCCTTTTTAATACTTGTATGTTACTTTTGAAAGATATTTAATTTATTTTCTTTGAATAATAATAAATAAGACTTTAATTATTACTACTCAAGTTAAAAGTGAGATCATGATAAACAAACCCTTTCACAGTTCTCGTATTTTTATGTCTTTAGCTTAAGCTTCTGTATAAGGCATTAAAAATAAATGATCTGGGCACAAAGCTATCGAGCAACCCAGCTGACAGGATTCAGTACAGCTTATGTGTTACGGTAGTGCACTCTCACGGTTACAAGAACACTCCATCGAATAAAGACGCTATAATTGCCGTTTTATCTTCCCGCTTCTATTACGCCAGCTCGTTCTTAACCCCGATATTATTCTTCTCAATGAATGCAGTTTAATGAAATATCTCCGTCAGGCACTTGGAAGCTGGATCGCCGTCAGTTTATTCGATAAAACTATCCTTATAAACTTTTTAATTGCTTTTCCGTGCCTAATCCAATTACGGATTCATCTGAGCTGCAGTTATATCTCATTACAAGAACTGAAAGAGTTGTGAAATCATTTTCAGCCCTGACTCAGTGCACATCCACTCTCAATGAACAATAAATGTCCGTTTAAATGGATTATTTTAAGTTTTGTTATTTTCATTGTTTTTACCGATTGTTAAAACTTACTTTTTCTGTATTGGTAAATTTGAATAGCGAATATATGTGCTAATAATAATTTGTAATTATTAACACTAACGTGAAACAAGAGAGGAAGGTTAACGTACACACACTTGTTAGTAACAAATACAGATGTTAAATAAAATATTTATATTTTCTAATTAGCTTTGTTTTTCATTTACGATAAAATAAATTCACTGGGTATCCAATTATAGTCTTTCAGTCAAAAATGTCTCTCAAAGATTCCACTACCCCGAAAGGAGCTTAAAGGCTTGTAAGAATCTTAATGGTTTTTGTAACAAATTCAGTGGTTGGTTCTCCTGAGAGGTTTATTCCTTGAGTTACAGATTTTGAACCATGGTTCAGAGTCAAAGGATAAATCATTACTTTCTTTCGGACATAGAATGAGGAACAAGGTAAGGTGAGTGGAATATAGTAGATGGGTTAGCCGGAGGTGTAGTAAAAAAAGGTAAAAAAGGAAAGGGTCCGTGAGACTGTACTTGCTATTTGGCGAATGGGGCAGCTCTATCACTGCATGGTTACACAAAAATATTTCGATTAAGCTGGATATTTGATTCATATTGTACAACAATCTGAATGGGATGCAAGTGGATACGTTTGTTTTTGTTATAAACAATGCAACTGGGAACAGCTAAGGTTTCACATATGGTTGTCGTTAGCTATTATAGCTAATCTTCTCTTCGCTTGCGGCAGATTGCGCTGCTACTGGTACATAACTAAACGTTTAAAATGTTTTTACGATCGTTGGTGTGGTACGTTTTGAAGCAATCGCAAACCAACATAACAACTATATATAAAGATCAAACACTTTTAGTTGAAACCAAGGCAATCAACTGTTTACATACATTGATATTTTGTTTTGTAGGATACAAATTTGTTTCTTGGACGCAGATGAAATTATGTTTTGTTTAATAATAAAATAGGGTTTATTAAAGGTAATAATAGAGATTGCCTCAAGCAATAAGTATTCTATACGCGCTTCAATCTGTTAATAGCTGTCTAAATAAATATTCTGCTGGTCTGTCCCCTCTGGAAGATATTGTCTTTTTCTACCTTACAAGATAGACACCGTCATACTCATTCTGGAGTTTTCACGTCATAGGGTATTTTACAGGTCATCGTTGCCATTTGCTTTACAAACCTGGTCATCCTCAACATTTACAGTACCTCATAAACTTCTATTTTCACATTCGAAGATTCACTTTTATGTTGCTATAGATTTTAACCAGCTCGAGAACACCCAACATATTTGATTTATCCCTTAATTTACGACTTTTTAGATGCAACCCTTTAGATGCAAGACTTCAGATATTTGTTTACGACGTCCATTTATTCCATAATACGTTTACACCTTGATCAATGACTTATGACTTATATTGGTGGTTCAAATAATCTGGAATAGAGTGTGTTGAAGCTTCAGGTAGTTCAGTGGACATCAGTTGAGTTTGCTGATGAAAATGCTGTTGATAACCGAGTCAACAATATTTACTTTAAATCAGCAATATTTCGGCATCCAATTGCCCTTATAGTGCCTGTTGTCCCGCGAAAAACAAAGTCCTTACTTTTCCAGTCAAATGAATGTGAGGGGTGAAGTGTCAGGTCTACTACACTTCACTAAAAACGTCCTCTGAGCTACTGCTCTACTAAATTGAACGCTTCGTAAGTGAGGTTATGCGAAAGATTAATTTTAGGTTATAAGGCAATATTAATGCGTACAGAAACGTTAGAGCAATAGCTCACGGGACGTTTTTAGTGAAGTGTAGAAGGTTTCATACTTTCTCCCTCACAATAAACATTTGACTGTGAAATGTAAGGACTTTGTCTTGATAAGCGCAAAGGACTGGTTGCTGATTTAAAATAAATATCTTTGACTGGATTACCAACCGCATTTTCATTCAAACCTTACTTCATACGAGTGCTTAAATAAGCATGAATAATGCAATTTATTGTTGACATTTTGTGGCATTACTTTTATTGATATTACTTGGAGAAAAACACTACCAACTGATAAATTTTTGCAGGCGCGTTTCATATAGATCAGTGCAATTGTTCACCCACATAGGCACTAATCTAAAAGTTCATAACAATCTAAGAACATATGTCTTTGAACAATAACACACCACACAACACCAATACACCACAGACTCACAATAAAAAAACCACATGAGCAACTGCCCTGTCCGCCTGCTGAAAAATATCAGTAAGTAGTTATTTATTTTGCCAAGAGATATCAATAAAAATAACATGAACCAGGTGATTTTTATCTATTATTGAGTGATTTTTTTTACTATTATTTGAAACAGTAATTATTATTTCCTCAGCATAATATATATATATACCTAATTTTCTCCAGCTATAATAAAGGTCAATCCTAATAAATCCACTGCAGCAATATACAGCTACAAATGTTCCGATTCAGTTAATGGTAAATGTCTAAATATAATTAACCTGGTTTACTAGTTAAACACTCGTATAAACAAACATAATAGCGCGTTATGGTGTAATTATTTCTACAAACCATATATTCGCGTATTAATATTCGCTGGTGGCACAGAACGCAAATACAAAGTTTCGTCTGTTTACCTACATTGCTATTGCTTGTTCTGAAATGATACACAAACACTTGCAACGTGCATAGAATTACACAAACATTTAGAATACAAACGTAATAGCTATCATGCGGCTTAGGCCTCATTTATAATGGCGTAATAGCTGCTTAGCAGAAGATATTGTTTGTCACTAAAAGATGTGTTGCGTGTAATTTGTTATTGACTTGAGAAAAGGTAAGAGGAAAACATTATTTACAAAAGAGTTTTTTAATGTGAATAATATTCACTTGATAATAATAAATAAACATATCGTAGTGCACTTACTATTTTTGATTTTATTATTACTTCAGAAAAATTTTCTAATGCTTTTAAAATCGTCACTTTGCAAACTGCTAACATATTACAACGGATAATTATTTTAACAATAATAATGAATAAATACAATTATCTTTTGAGCATAACTTGTCAGGCTATGTTAATAGAAATAAATACGTACACATAAGTCCCAAATTAATAATTAATTAACTCATACGCGTTTCAATGAGAAAGTCATCATCAGTGAGTGTTACAACCAGAATGCATTATAAATGATTAATTTGTGAGTTTAGTGTATGTCTTTTATTTGCATTTAATGAATAAAGTTGAGATTTTCTTAATTTTTATGTGACTGGCCGAAATACAATGTTACAAATCGAAGTAATCCCTTACTACTCACTGAGTTATAACTAATTAAATCAGCCCATCTCTATACATTCTCTTTCAAGGCGCTGTAACTGGTGATCACTTCTTTATGAGTTCAATAAGGTTCCCGACGTTGGTCACGTGACGCCATATCATCAAAAAGGATGTCTCATGTCCTTACAAATTGTTATACTATTTATAACAATAGTTATACTAGTTGTTCGCCCTAAGTTCGCCCGTGGTTATGTGTGTGTGTGTGTGTGTGTGTGTGTGTGTGTGTTTGTGTCTGTGTGTGTGTGTGTGTGTGTGTGCGCGTGCGCGTGTACGTGTGCGTGTACGTGTGCGTGTGCGTGTACGTGTGTGTGTGCGTGTGTGAGTGTTTTTGTATCACCGTTGCTACAGCATAGTCCTGTTTTATAGAGTACATCTGACAAGCACTAGGATACAATTTATCGCTGATTGTTTTGCTTTTGTTTTACAATTTAGTGCAGTTTTGAGTAGCGCAGCCGTCAGTTATTCTAACTTTATAATTATGGCACTTAGACCATTAAATGGCCAGACTAATCAGCATTTTACTGCTATTTAGTCCAGCACGCGGTAAAATTAATTGGACATGTATCACGGATTACGTATTGACATTTGCGTAGCCTATAACGAATGTTCGTTTCCCGATTATATTTGCCGCTATGAAAGTCTATTGCATATCTATACCTTACTTTCTAGTAGAGAATCATTCGATACAAATACTTTTTTAAAACACGTTTGTTATTAAAAGAGGCTATAACTTTTACCATTAAATACTGACCAATTTAACAATTTATGTGACTAAATTTAATGAATTTATTGTTTATCATAACACACAAAACACGGCACCGTTTAGGAAATTTTACGTAACGTTTGTTTCATATATGGTTAAATAAAAGAATGCGTATACAGTATATCTAGTTGGTGGTGTTAAGTTTCATTCTTCTTAAAATACGTTTTGTATAGTAATTATAGCAAAATCTGTTGCGGTTCAGTGAAACTTATTTTCGAAATCGTAAAATATTTTTCAATATAAAACCTACCATCTTGTTTTCTATTCTAAGAGACATTTCAGTTCTATCGTTATTCTTGGATAAAATTATAGATACAACTGTTCGTAGATACCTAAGTGTTGTGCCATCCCCTTGCTTTCTCTACCCCTTCGTACAATCAATCAACAACAGCCCTTGTGTCTCGTTTGACTGTCGACAGCAGGCAGGCTATTAGTAAAGTAAGATTAAAATAAAACAGCTCTATTCATTAGAACAAAGCAGCCCCGGCTGAGCAAAGGGAATATAGAGTAGTCTTAACTACATCTGGAGGTGTGCCTCTAAGCTAATTTCAGAACAGAAGGCATACTGCATACTGAATAACAGCAAATACGTAAAACTGAATCAATATGCATGTATGTGTCTGCAAGTATGTATATGCACGCACAGAGAGAGAGAGAGAGAGAGAGAGAGAGAGAGAGGGACAGAGAGAGAGAGACAGTGAGGAAGAAAGAGACGGAGAGGCAGAGAGAGAACGGAAGAAATATACATAGTTTGAATCGCTTGTTTTGCGTGACTTTTTAATATTTATTTAATATTTAAATATACACTTTATAAACATAGTGTAACATAAAAACGATTACTCAAAGCCTTTAATCGATTTATTATAGGAGACCCTTCGTCAGTCAATCGTTTAAAAGAGATTTTCTAAACTAGAATCCCTCCACGAAGAGGCACTTGACCTTTATAATCAGCTGATAAAAGCTTCGACATATTATTTTTTATAAATAATCTTGATTTTAAAGCGTAGCTCCACACTTATATATAATAGACATTGAAAAATAAGAAATTATTCGTATAGAAAAATAATCATTCCTCATGAAGTTGATACTGTTTGTCAATGAAAAGCTTTGAATAATAAAAACTATTAAATAATTCTTGTATTTGAATAATCTTACATTTTGACATATAAATATATATGTGTATATATATATATATATATATATATATATATATATATATATATATATATATATATGTAGAAGAGCCCTTCTACTGTTGTTGGGTTCACCTCGTCAATGCTGGATGAGATTCTAGCGAAACATCGGAACTGCGAATTTATGGACTGCAGAATGAACGGATGTACTCCAGATAGTAACATTTCATCATATTTTTCCATCCGTGAAGGAATACGTATCAGCATATATATATATATATATATATATATATATATATATATATATATATATATATATATATATATATATATATACACGTATTTATAGTATTTTTATCTGTGCTTAAGATTACGATTTTTTTTAAAATAATGGAAAATAACCTTTCCTGATAATAAAATATAATTATTAACATAATAAAATAATAATTATATGATAATTTATTGATTTGTGAATAGAATGGATTTGATTGGTGGGTGTATTGATTTTGCGGTTTATCGGGTGCAAGTGCAGGATGATTTACCGTTTCCGTGTTCCACAGCCGTGCGTATCTTTCCCATTCGGTAAACATTTATGTGAGGGAGCACAGAGATACCAAACAAGCTATCCTTCAGACGTTTTAGCAAGGCGTGGTAAAAATGTAGGTATTTTTATTCTGATTCTAAAATGAATATTTAGAAGAGCACCGAATTTTTAAAAACTATTTCCTTTAGGCCTAAAGAGTTAATACACTGCCTTATTACTACGGTAATATGGTAGTCTGTTAGTAGGTTAATTTTGCATTATAGACACACACACGCACACACACACACACACTAAAAAAAATATTATTAATTGTCTAACTATATTTTATGAAAATTCAAATAAAATTTCAAGTTATTATAAAAACAACAGATGTATTTTCTAATAAGAATTGCTAGTGAATTACTGAATACTGAATTGTGAATGTTTTACTGATAAACCCACAGTTGAGACTAAGAGTTATACATATATAACATTTTTAATCGTTCAAATATTTTTAGAATATCAAAACGTTCGATTTAAAAAAAAAAGTTTCAAAAAATACTTTGAAACATGGCGTTTTTGCTAGTAGTAAAAATAGAGTAATTCTACTAGTTTATATTCAATTTCTGTTTATAAGTCACTAACTATTGCATTATACTGTACACTAAATGTTACTAAATAAACCAACATCTAATGTTTTGTAAATCGACATGTAATATAATGTATAATAGTGTATAACATAATGTGCTTTAATTATTAAAAAATATAAATTGACATAAGTTTTCCCCTAATATCTTAAACCCTTTTCAGACAGCCGATTGCTGAATTGTACAGTGAGTTCCATAGCCTAATAAAGCGCGACCACCACAACTACCACCAAAACCTCCTCGGAATCGGAAAATGTTATCGACTATTGTTAACGTCTGTAGCATGTAAGGCATATTGAATCTGTGTAAAGGCTACAAGCACGGTTAAACATTCCACGGGTTGACGCTAACTTCGAGTCTTGAGTAATTTGTAAAGCCAGCGCCTTGCCCGCCTCACTTTGTTCAGTCTACTGAGCACTGATAATCACTTGCTCCGAATTAATTTTGTCAATGAACAAGTTTCTGAACACGCTGTAAACGCGCTGAGTGATACGACGTACTAGCCGAAATAATTTGTGCACTTGCTGTTAAGCTTATTAGACAATCAAAATAGGTTATACACTTACTATAGCCACTCAGAAGCCAAGAAACACATAAATGTTAACATTTATTGCTTATACATATTTATATACACAGACCTTTCCGAGCATATTTCCAATTCATTTTCGCATAATTTTATATTAGAGTGTATTGTTATATTGAATCAGATTTAATATGGTAAGATAAATACTGCCTTATTTAGTCAAACGTTAGTCTATATTTTCGTAAACCACCAAATACAGCACAGATCGTGTTTGTATTCATTATTTTTTCTCCTACCTTAGATAACTCGAACATATACAAAAGTTCCGCATTTAATTCTAAATGAAACCCAATAAAAGAAATCCCAGTAAAAGGTAGAACATAACAGAAAATGAAAATATTTGAGCACGTATTTAAAAGCCATTTATTTAATCAATATTGCTTTCTACAACAGTCTACATAACCTTTAAGAATCAATAAATAATTTAGTATATTTTCAGTAGTATTCTAAAAATTCATTAAATAAGTATCGAATTTACAATCGCTGTTAGTAACGTTCTACACAATAATACACTCCATCGTATTACGTCTTTGAATGAATAGCGCCATTTTAATTATAATATATACTATGAAGAATACAAGCATTCGGAAGTACTCCGAGATCTTATACAATACATTGCAAATAAAACAATTATATTAAATGAAATTTGGATTCAAGTAACTAAAAACTGTCCTAATTCAGCACCAAACACACAACCCCAAACAACAAATACATTAAACAATACAACAACTAAAACAAATTATGCTTAATCTAACTATCAATAATTTTTAAAAAATAACCAAGGTAAACGATAATTAAAAAAATAACAACAACATATAAAACTTAAAAAATAATCATAAAAGATAAATAAAGCAGATAATGTGGTGGCTAATGTAACCCTCCTCAAGGCAAAGAAACAGTGGCTCAGCCACAAAATGTCCCAGCTGCTACCATTGTTACAATAGAGTACAGGGCATTTAATGCACAGCTTACGCTATGGTTATTCAGTAACACTGACTTCCAATAGTCAATTATAACACTATCCATTTATACATGTGTAAAACAAATTCAGTAAAATATAAAAAGAGTAAAACTTGGTCAAAAATATTGAGTAAAACTGTAAGGCCTATTTGCAAAGTAAAGCTTTAAGTCCATGTAGTTCTTTTTATACATTCAGATGGGAAAGTAGCAGGTTATTCAACCCATTAGGGACAATATAGCTGATTAAACTTAAGCTGGCGCGTGATCTGATCTCGAATGGAGATCATGGGAGGGGGGAAGGCGGAGAAAGCAAAATACCATTTTACAGACATAATATGAGGTATAGTATTTATATTACAATAATGTAGATTCTAAAAGGCCGAAAGGCCGCTAAAAATATTATTTGATTTGCCATATTAAACACATTATTTACATAAAGTTTTAAACAAATTTACTTATATCAGTTTTCTAAACGACCGCAACGCCTGCAATTTCTTAGCGATAGCCTTTGTTGCAACACGCACTACAAAAATCAATGTTTTTGAATAGGGCTATCGATCGATCACGCGCAAGCTTCCGAGTGAACAGCTTTACTATGGCTGTCTCCGTGACGGTAGCAGCAAAGTCAGAACTTACCCAAAGTCCTAGAAGCACCCGAACCGTCTCCCAAACTACTGTCACCCTAACTGAAAGTGTTTTAACTTTTTCCCCATTATTGGGTTGGATTTCTAGTTAAGGCCAGTTGCCTCTCAACCGGTGTCTATTTGTTTTCTCATTCTCTCCATCACCCCACGCTCGATGGGCTTCCGTCCAGACTCAACTCCGTGGTTTGAGTATATGCATCCAACCCTTACATGATTGTGCCTGATAGTTTTTACATATCTGTACCTAACGTTTTCACTATAGTTTAGTAACCTCATTACATTTTAGTTACAATCTTCTCTATTCATTGTATCTAATCTTAAAACGCAACACCGTTTTATCTAGTACTTCATGACAAACCTGTTTAGAACAGTTTTGTTGTTCTTATGCTGTCTTTGATCCATATTATGCACAGCATTGTTTATTAGTCGGCTTTGTCTCGTTTCCTCTTTAAATAAAACTTTCATATTCAACTTTATTGCTCCTATTAATATCTCACTTCAAGCTCTTCTAAGTATATAGTTTCTTGCGGTTTCGTTAGTAAGTTTTCTGTTTTGTCACGCTTAAGTTATTTACAGTCACGCTTTATAATATGCCTTTATATTGTTTTATATACTTCTCTTACGTAACCTATTCTTCATTTTATAATTATTATATTTATCTGAATATTTTTTCTGAATATATTTAATTAATTTGCAATATCTTTTATTTTTTACATTTTTTTTATTAACAATAATTGGCTCACCCAGTTACAAATATTTTTCACCACGTCATATATTGTTATTAAAATATATATTAACATTTTTGTAATTAAAGTTTAAAAATTCAGTCTTAATTTCTAATGATTGCATTTAGGTTATACTTATGTATATCAGACAACATTTTGTGTTGTTATTACTTTCAGTAAATATGCAGTAAACTCCCGATTATCCGTGGAATAGGGTGGTCCGGCAACGCCGGATAACGAATTCCCCGGATAATCCGCTATGAACAAAGAATACGCAAAACGATCGATAATCGATTATTATACCATAAGTTACACAAATAATGACCCCGGTTAATGCAATTCACAAATAATCTTCAGAGGACAAAATAAATACAGAAAATAATTTAAAATGTTGATGTATTTGACGGATTATAACATGTACATTTATATGTCTATTTACAATACGTACTTAAGTATATGTCAAAAGTAAGTATGTATGTACATAGCTAATTACCTTTACACATAATACTTTTACTTTTTAACAAAAAATATCTGTCACTTTCGTCTGTTTTTTTGTGAGCATTGATTTAGCTTTAATTTTCGATCAAAGTTTCTTGAGAACCATTTTGTCGCACAGTGTCGACTTGTGTCACGTGTGTCATAAAGCCATGAAGATCGATAATGTATATGACAGACATGGATAATGCATATGTCACGTCCTAGACTATTTATAGCCGAGATTAGCTGACATTTGTTTACAATCTTATGATACACATTAGGTTTTTGGGCGTCCAAGCATTTTGTCATTGTCTCTTATATACAGTAGTCTGCTCGGCCCTATTATTTCGCTAGCCCGCGTCGGGATGCTTCCCTTTCAATGTAAAAATTAGTACGTACATATTTACATATCTATTCCCTTCATCTTAACTTCTATTAGGCCTTATATGTACTTACGTCGTAATTCACCGTTTGGAAATTTAAACACGACTCTGATTGGAATAAAAATTGGATATTTGTAAAACAATGGCAGACTCCGGATAATCCGCAAACCGGTTAATCCGCCCACGGATAATCGGGAGTTTACTGTATTTGCATTAAGGCTAGCTGAAATGTTTCGAAAGGTAATAAAACTTAGTTCTACTATTTCAATTCATGTAAATATACATCCCAGCATACTGTCTAGATACAATTCCTAACAAACTTGAAAAAAATATTTTGTTGTGTGGAACATAATTCATCTATTTGCACTGAATCCTTGTTGTTTAATTTATTGTAACCCAAATAATTTTTTTTTTTGTTTTATTTAAAAGGTAATTAACAAGCTTCATGACCACCATGGTTTATTTGTTAGACTAACTAATAAAATTAGGACATTTGTAAGTATTGAGAGATTTACGAGTCCTACAAAAACGTACGAGCAAAAGTGAATATTAACGGTCACCACTTATATAGAGTAATAAAACTAAATGAGAGTGAATAAATAAATCTGGCCGAACTTAGAATCTATTGAAGGAATGGTAATTATTCTTATCTAGAAACAATATGTATAAAAGTTAATATTATACATAAAATTTTAATTCCGAAAAACGGAATTAAATTAAAATTGATTTATTTCTTGACACGTGTAATTTATCCTATACAATTTTAACCCAAGAAAATAATCATTTTACATATACTGTTGAGTTTAAATGTTATTTTTCTTATAGAGAATTGGAGCTCATTATTCCAAAAACCTTACTACTTATTAAATGTTTTAATTGTATTAAAATATCGGTTTGCAAAATACGTATTCATTGTGCACTTGCTACACTTGTTAATTTTGACTTTTAAAAATGGTTTTTGGTTCTTTAACACGTCGTAGCTCATAAGACGTTATTAAAAATAAAAACGGAAAAATAAACTTTCTATATAGAATTCGAAGACGAAATTTACGATTTGTTAAAAATGGTAAACTTGGAAATTGGAGGTATAATTACAAATAATAAAAATTTTCTAATGCCCTGTTGAAAATGACAGTTTAAAAAACTGTAAGTAGATCTCTAAAATAAAATAATAGATCATAAAAGAATATATGTACAAAATTTCGAGATAGTTGTTTGCTTTTACGTCTACTTAAAGAAGCAAACATTATGCGAATGCTTGAAACGTTTATTTTCTAAACACCTTCACAAGATTTCAGTATAATCATAACATATAAATTATACAAAATGTAGGCTACCATCGACTGCTGCTTCTATCATATATAAATATCAAAACACGTGTTGGGCCAATGTCAACAAAATTCAGGTTTATTTAAATCTTGTTTTTGTGTAATCTCTATCATGTGTCCCTCTTACGTAGAATCTTTGAGTGTCGACATTTTATTTTATCATATTAGATGGATTTTTGTATAAACAAACGTAGGCTTTAGTCGTTCCAAAATAAAAGGCGAACGTGACATCGTAGTTTGTTCGTGCCATCGCATATCGTTTACGTATAAATGTATGTCTGAAAAACTATCTACGAATTACGATCAGCAGTCTCAGAAGTATTCTAGTAATGGCAGAGGGGAAGGTTTTAAATCATCCGGCCAGTAGCGCGTAGACTACAGGTTTTCACTGTTTTTCCTTATTCAACCGTTTCCATCTCTACTTATGACTTATGTTTGTGAGTTGAAAGCAAATCACTCAGGGCAGTAGGTATCGCCCCTCAAAACTTCTGAAAACATTAAAAATATTGTTTTTAGAATAATGTTTTACTAATAGCTTTGTCTGAAGTAAAATTATGTACATTTATACATAGGAAAGAGTAATTTATTTCTCTTATATTTTTAGGACATGACCATTTAAAATTCCTGAGATTCGTCCTCTTTCAAATACTCATCAAGCATACAGTGCCTCCTGATGTAACTTATAATGCAGTTGACCTGGGCAGTAAGGCGCAAAAAATAATCAATGTAGTATATACATATTATTTTCCCACCATAATAATGAATGGTTTACAGTCATGTTTTCCATTTACACTATCCTATTGTAAAGCAATTTTACAATTCGCCTTTTAAGTTTATATTCTTTCCAACATTATTTTCGTGTGAAACGGCTTGAATTCTACGTAGTTGTAAATTTAAAAAATTTTATTGTACATTAAATTTTTAAATAGAAATGCCTAAACAATTGCTTCTATTACTTTAATTGTTGACAATAATATCGTTCTCCCAAAGGTATTTCAAAACATTACATTAGAAACAATTTTCCATTGTTGACCATTCCTACAACATTACTCGGGAACATTCTATCCTTCCAATCACGTTATTATTGGGAGGGTAGCTGGCTGATGGCTTACACTAGCACTACACTTTTACACATTACATCGCACGCAAACACATAGTTGAGTGCAAGAAGGTGGGCAACCACTGGATCTGCATGCAACTCTATAGTCATCCAGGCGGCTTAGGTTGGTTGCATGGCTACACTATTGCACTCACGTACATACATACTGTCATGACGCACATTACAACAGACAGTAACACACAGTTGATTGCAAGGAGGTGGGCAACCACTGGATCTGCATACAACTCTGGCAGTGTTTTAGCCAGCTTGGCTGGTTGATTTACTCATACACCACTGCACACACACATAATACAAAAACACACACCTATCAACTGTTCTGCAGTTGATGGGTGGGTCATCAGCCAGAACAAAAAATATTTGACTATTAATTATAATGTTTTGTGTGTATATATCATTGAATTGTAAATTAAAATAGTGTTTATTATATATTGTGTAATTTATATTGTATATTGTGTATTATTGAATTATTGTGTATTGTATATATTTACTGTATTATAAAATTAAAAAAATAAAATAATTTTTTAATTTATTAATTGTATTTAATATATTCACGTTCGTTTCCATGGAAACCAAATAAATAATAAACTTTATAAACTTAGTGTATAGGACACTTTGAAAGTAACTCAAGTTTTGTTCTTTTTTTAAAGCATAGTGATAACTAAATACAGAGCCCAAATTCTCAAAAAAATATTAGGCTACATTAAAGTGTTTAAAAAAACCTGTATGATCTTTTCTGTTTTGTCATGAACTTTAGACATTCCTTATTTATAATTCTTTGCATAATCTACATCTAGTTTCACAAATACCAGTGCATTGCAAATGTAAAGGAAACATTAATAACAACGATAAAATCAAATGCCTAAAAATTATACGGAAATCAGTAAATTATTGTTATTTTTATTATTGTCCTTCACCTTGTAGTTAAAATAATAAGAGTTGCTAAGTTTTATAATATAACTAGGAAGCTATTTATTGTATGGATGCACATAGATATGGCATAAAACTACGACTGCTAAAAACGGAGTATTCTTGATACTTCCGTCCAATCATTTCGTGAATGTCAAGTAGCATACGTTACTCTTCATACTGAGGGATTGCAATAATATAAGTAATTATTCCAACCTTATGACTCTTTGCGAGAAGTGGAGGAATATTCCCAATTATTGTAGCTCCGATTGCCATCTGGAACTGAGAGGGAACCGTGGTGTCTAGTTATAAGACCATTAGGACCAACTGGCGTTTTCCTCATCGCATGATAGTCTCCTGCAATAGTCAAAACGTCACTTCCTAGTTCAGCTTCAAGTCCGCGATATCCATCCTCAGTAACACATTCTCATAAATACTGCCCACTAATAAGATAGTCGAAGTGGTGGCCCCTAATTTAGACTGAGGCAAAGTACTTCACGTAAACATATGCAGCGTCCCCTAGTTCATTACGTTCCTACATCTTCATAATAGGAAGAATGAAATTTAGATAATTGTGTTCATAAGTACACTGCCATCTATATTATCAAATTTTTACGTATAAGCTATGAAGGGTTTGCGAAAGCGATGCAACCATAATGCTTGTCCCTGAGGTCTTCCAATAGTGAGCTGACAGTTACCCTTGCCCATCAACCACCTTTAGTTTTTCTGTTGCCTCATCTCTGGTCACGTCTATTTTGAATGTAATTCCATACTAAACGGTCTATTTAAAGCTGGTTATTTATTTATCATATTGTTTTACTTTCTTTTTAACTTGAAAAAATTAAAAGAAAGAGAAATTAATTGAAAAAAACAGAGACAAGTACTCCATATTAACATGAACATGTGATGTTTTTGGCTTAACTCAATAATTTCGAAACTTTACGTAATATCCTAAAGCAGCATAAAGTAATGATACCACTTTTTTTAAATTTTTACATGATTCGGATTATTTTTAATTGAGGGGTCGTTATGAAATCCCTAGTACTAGACATCCCTGCAAAAACGAATCGCCCAGGGCCTTGCAACGTCATTAGGTCCTAATTCTTAGAGTACTTTTCAAATATGAAACGAAGGATTGTGGCGCCTAAGTAGTAGTACAATATCAATCAATTTGTAAAACTTGGAGATAATATATGAAGAATTTATCCACGCCATAAAATACGCATGCTAAGCACTTACTTAATTTTTAAAATCTATAAGCATCATAATAAAATTCTACCAATGGTTTTCAGAGAACAAATAAAATCGTATTATTATACGGCAGAAGTCTACATCACATCCTCTTTGCTGATTACCTCCTCACAGAACCTAAAGAAAGGTAGAGTGGCTCAAAAAAAGGGAAAAGGTGTAGAAATATGCTACAGTAACGGAATAGAGAAATAAATTGTTTATAAATGGGCATCTTTCCCAGATAAAATTGAACCTTATTGTTCACATATTGCTCATGAATTATTCAAAAACAAATACGATTTCGTGGTTAATTTAAATCAAGTAATATTTTTGTTCGAAAGTACGAACTTATAAAAGAAGGTAGCGTAGTTAGTGCTATCACAAGTACCCTAACATGACCACTCACCTTTTTAAAAGTGGATCTGAAGGTTTGTGTTAGACGGGTTACAATGGTGTTTTTGTTGGTTTAATCGAATACGGATACTGTTCGAAGAGGGAACTCTAAACTTTTGAATGCATGCATTTTCAAATTTTATACATTTTTAATTGTCGTGTTAAAATATAAGTTTTGTAAAGTTTAAAATCTTATAGATTAGCTTTAGTAGTTGGCACTTCAAACACCAAACTGATGGTTTTGAAACAGTTATTTTTACTTTGGTTGTACCCAATTAGAATCTAGTTATTTATTTCAAATCTATCAAAACTTTTATAAAGGTATAACCTTATTTATTTATTATAAAAATTAAAGAAATATGTGAAGGTCAGACTATTCAGTCACATTTGACTAGCTTGTTTTGGAGTTTGCATTCTTATTTTGCCGTATTTGTAGGAAAAGGTTTGTGTTTTATTATACATACAAATGCATTCAACCTATTCATTTTCAGGAAACAAAAATTAAATTTATAATATTTTATGGACCTTAAATTTGTGCTACAGCTACATTTAAAAATTGTATATATAAATAAAACTGGAATATAATTTTGTTTTTATTTGTGATAGAACAAGAAATGTCAAATGTTTTGACAAGCATTCAGGAAAATAAATATTTTTGACATACAGGGTCTTTTTTTGACAAACATACATGACAACAGAAAAACTCACCACCTTCATATATGTTTATATATATATATATAAATATAAAGTACGTTTTCTTGTTTAATAATTTAAAACAACATAGGTTATTCAAATACAAGAATATTTATTAATTTATATCCAAAGCTTTTCGTTGGCAAACAGTACCAACATAATCAGGAATGAAAATTACAATCATTTTAATTTTCATTCCTGATGATGTTGGTACTGTTTGCCATCGAAAAGCTTTGGATATAAATTAATAAATATTCTTGTATTTGAATAACCTATGTTGTTGTAAAATATATATATATATATATATATATATATATATATATATATATATATATATATGGTACTGTGAATAAGGCTATTTAATTTTTTTCAATAAAATTATCTATACTATCCTCTACGGGGAGAGAGGGGTTTTCCACTTTTAACACAGTTTAATATAGTTATTTTTTTCTTTATATTTTTTAATAACAAAAATATTTTTAATTGTTTACATATTTTACTGTTGATTAAATTATTTCTTAAATTTTTAATATAGTTTATTTGTAAAATTGTGTTATATATTATAACTAAATGATGAGTCATATTTAAACTTGACACAGTGAGAACTAATATTTATTTCTAAAGATGCTAGCATTTTATTGTGAATATTAGTGAACTTTTTAGTGTCTAAATCTTAGAGCATTTTATGTCGCGGGTCTAGCCGTTTAAACTGATTACAAAAGTGTGACCTATTTGGGCATCATTTGTAAGCGTTGCAGGTGAGAATATTCTAGGCTAAACTTTTTATCGCGATTAGTAAGTAGAATCATTCCTCAGTATGATCCTACACGTAGTTAACGGTAGGTGCCTGTGCAGAAGCACACACAACCAACAAAGTACAAGTATAAGTGTGTACACTATCACGGCGTCCTTGCAACATATACGTATTCTGTGTAAATATAATTTTTAATTTATCAAAAGTAACAAGGTGTGCATTTACTAATAGCATTATTTAACAACTATAGAACATTTACAGACCACAAGAACCACGTAGTGCTTCCGTCCAGCCAAGTGTCCACTAACACGTAGGCTGTAGGTGTGTGTGATTGGGGGGGGGGGTATTTATGTGTGTGTGTGTTTGTGTGTGTATGTGTGTGTTACATAAACAAAACTTTCTATTGGCATATAATTAAACCTACCCCATTCTAAAACGTGTTTGTACTGAACACAATGAAGATCGCTAATGTTACACATTTCTGGAACACATAATTTCCTTTAATTAATAAAATTAATCAAGTTACTGTAATTTGTTGTGAGGGTAGATGTACTGTGACGTAATTACAAGCTACGTAACTTCGTATGTTTTCGGCTATTTATTTCGTACCTCTTTTTTAAAATGTGTACGGCTTTATGAATAAAACATTTTAACCATTCAGAAACTCATAATAATCTGTAGCTAAGAATTCCTTAGAAGGACTGGGACTCAATTAGCCCGATCTATCGCTTTATGTGTTATTAAACTAAGAGTCCTTCCCATAGGAATACATCATAAATCTGACGGTTACTTGCAAACTGTGCTAACGGGGGAAATTACAATCCCTGCAAGTAGAACAAACTTCCTAATTGCTTTCTACTTAGTGATTAAAAGCTAAAAGGCTGCGTAAAATCTTGGATATATTACATCTTACAAACCCGTTTTAATAAAAACTACCTCAATAGCTGAAAAACACATTTTTGTATTTAAAATATCATCTTTAACGCAATCATGAACATTGAAATGTGTTTTAATCGTTATTAATTATGGTGAAAAAATACAATGTAATAACAGAATTAAAAATTAAAATCTAAATAAAAAAATATTGACTATTTTTAGGAGTAAACAATGTAGAAATATTATTATGTGAAATAACAGCCCAGTGAGGAATCACACACGAGCGCTGTTTGACTATCATGTTAACGTAACAACTAACCAGAGGTCGCTCATAATGCTCGGAGTATTTTAACATTATTAATAAAATATGCATAAAGTAAATTACTACAATCAATGAATAGCATGAAGTCAATGAATAACACTTCTTGTGATACTTGGTTTCTGTGCAGCTCTTTTTAGAGGTCCTGAGCTTACACATTTCACAGCGAGAAGAGCTTTATGCAATTAAACTATGCATTTCACGAAGTAAATATAACTTAGGTCATACACACCATATATATCTCATTCAGATAATGTGGCCGAAACTACGGTTATACCGAACATTACCACCCTAGGGTTAAATGTATGTACTTATTCTCGTAGGGTGAGTCGACCTGGAAACTGAAATGCGCTACTGAAGATAGAAACTACAGCTTTAAGTTAGGTTAGTGAAGCCAAGCGCTCTGCTCATTAGACGTATACAAACATTGGTAAACTAAAGGCTTGAAAAACAAATATGAGTTCCATCATATAGACAAAAAAATTAACTACAAAACTCTAGTAGAAAATAACAAAAGTCAAGCCATAAGCTTTTTATTTTGTGGAAGAATTAATACTTTTTTCCAACTGATAATATTGGCATTTTCAAGAGTACAACGCCTCTCTCTCTCTCTCTCTCTCTCTCTCTCTCTCTCTCTCTCTCTCTCTCTCTCTCTCTCTCTCTAATATATATATATATATATATATATATATATATATACACACAGTAAACTCCCGATTATCCGTGGGCGGATTAACCGGTTTGCGGATTATCCGGGGTCTGCCATTGTTTTGCAAATATCCAATTTTTATTCCAATCAGATTCATGTGTTTAAATTTCCAAATGGTGAATTACGATGTAAATACATATAAGGCTTAATAGAAGTTAATATGAAGGGAATAGATATGTAAATATGTACGTAGTAATTTTTACATTAAAAGGGAAGCATCCCGACGCGGGCCAGCGAAATAAAAGGGGCGAACAGACTACTGTATATAAGAGACAGTGACAAAATGCTTGGACGCCCGAAAACCTAATGTGTATCATAAGATTGTAAACAAATGTCAGCTAATCTCGGCTATAAATAGTCCAGGACGTGACATCCATTACCCATGTCTGTCATATACATTATTGATCTTTATGGCTTTGTGACACAAGTAGACACTGTGCGACAAAATGGTACTCAAGAAACTTAGATCGCACATTAAAGCTAAATCAATGCTCACAAAAAAAGATACGAAAGTGACAGATTTTTCTGTTAAAAAGTGAAAGTATTATGTGTAAAGGAAATTACATATGTACACACATACATACTTTTGACATATACTTATATACGTATTGTAAATAGTTAGACATATAAATGTACATGTTATAATCCGTCAAATACATCGACAATTTAAATTATTTTCTGTATTTATTTTGTCCTCTGAAGATTATTTGTGAATTGCACTAACCGGGGTCATTATGTGTGTAACTTAATGTATAATAATCGATTATTGATTGTTTTGCGTATTCTTTGTTCATAGCGAATTATCCGGGGAATTCGTTATCCGGCGTTGCCGGGCCACCCTATTCCACGGATAATCGGGAGTTTACTGTATATATATATATATATATATATATATATATATATATATATATATATATATATATAATAATAATAATAATAATAAATTAAAAATATTAAAAAACAAGAATACTTTAAATGAATATATTTATTCAAAGCATTTCGCCGATAAAATAGTACCAGCATCTTCAGGAAAATAATTATCTAATAGAATATTTTTACAAAATTAAATCATATGTGCTACAAACGCGATATGTTTATAAGTATTGCACTTTATGTAATTTTTTCTATAACATCAATGACCTTATAAATAGTTTGGTGCATTGATCTCACTTGAATTTGTTCATCAATTAATTTGTCTTTAACTTAATGCTTATAAATTTCCAATGTTTCAAATATATTCATTTTTAATCCTTTATTTAATTCTTTTATTAATTTCATATTTTCTATTTCCGGAAACTCGTGTCCATTATTAATACAATGCATGGCTAAGTTTGATTTGTATATGTTTGGTTTATATAAGCGTTTAAATGTTCTTTGTATCTATCTTTTAGTATCTTGTTTGTTTGTCCTACATATAAATTATTACAAGTTTGACATTTTATATAATATACTCCATTTCATTCGTGCATATTATTTTGATTTTTGTTATTGTTTATTACATTTTTAATTCTATTATCAGTTTTATATGTAATTTGTAAATTTGTTTCTTTGTTTTTAGATATATAATTTTCAATTTTATTTATATGTTCTTGTTTGTCAATAATAATATATATATTTATATTCTTGTTATAATATATATATATATATATATATATATATATATTTAAAACTGTTATATATAAGAAATATATATATATATATATATATATATATATATATATATATATGTATTTAAAACTTTTATATATAATAAAAAAAAAAAATATATATATATATATATTTAAAACTTTTATATATAATATATATATATATATATATATATATATATATATATATATATATATATATATATATATATATACTATAAACGTCTCTGTGCAAAACAGTTGCTGTAAATATAATTCTGGTTTATAGTGAAGTCTTACTTCCACGGTAGAAGCGGCCTTATATTTACGAAATTTGATTCTAAAAGAAAGTTGAAACCCCAACGTGAAAGCTTTTACGGTGAAATGTGTTTAGAAACATTTCCGTTGAGGGTATAGTGTTATGATATATATAAAACCAAGAGCTTGATACAGTAAACACTTATTTCTACATAAACTTCCCACAAATTTTAAAACACTTACGTTAAACTGCTGTCGAAAGATAATTAATTTGCATTGAATGGAATATCTCCACTTTCTAACAACAATTTCTTGGTATTAAAAAAATCCAAACAATATTTCAAAACGTTTTAATCCAATGCGGTTTAAAATGTAAACGTAGGCCCTATATTCTCGGATATTACAACTACATAAGGAAGTGTGGATTATTCAATCAGTTATAGTATTTGGAAATAAATAACATTGTATATACAAAGTATGTATTTCAAATAATCTTTTCAAGTAGGCCAAAGTTTTATTATTTCAAAAAGTAACACCTGGGAAATGTTGGAATCGATACCCATTTTATGAGGTGAAACCAAAGACGGTCAAACAAAAACTGTGTAGTCTGTTGTTTTAAAATAAGTACCATCAAGCTTCCTTTTCGATTTGATTACATTCATTAAAACATTTCTGTAAGACAATTAAATTTTCAATCAACTGTCTTAATTGGGTTACCTTCTTACAGTCGTATTGTTTGTAAAAATGAAAAATACCTTGTGAAAATAAAATGGCATAATTGACCATTTTCGCTCATAATTTACATGACATTTATTTGCTAATATTATTCTATGCAGGATGTACAAAATAGGAAGTAATTATATTCCTAATTAGGCAATTTACCTATACTTATGTTGATTTAATATCATAATATAGTCTACTTGATAAATGATGAAATATTAGAATAATTTGTGTGCGCTATATCTCCTATGCTATGCGTTAACGCAATTTCTTCGCAAACTCTCCTATGCTTTGCTAGAGGAATCTTTCCTTTCATCAGTAGATGAGATTGGATATTATCATAGCTACCAGCAAGTCTTACTAAATATTCTTTAGTTAATATTATAATATTATCTGTGTGCTAATTTGGAAGTATGATAAACACCTGGTAAAACAATTTCGTATCACCTTTTCCTACTTGCTAATTTTTTTTTAAAATATATATACCTACATAAGTTCTACATATAAACACACATAATATATATTTAACACAAACCTTTCGTCAGTAAGATTGTTTTATTTAGTTTTGCTAAACATTCGGGCTTATCATACATTCGTTTACCAGGTATGAGGAGCCGAATGGATTTGATTAGTTTATTTACCTCACGTCGGTTTATCGGGCTCCAAGCGCAGGGTGATTTAATGTTTCCGTGATCCACACAGCCGTGCATATCTTTCCCATTCGATAAACATTTTGGTGTAGGACCCGAGTTAAATGATGCGTAGGAATTCCGCTAAAGATATCCTTCACTAGCTTTGCCAAGACGTGAAATTATATTTACTAAATATTTGTGTAGGCCCTCTAGAATGTATAGTAAGTAAAATAGTTTATTTTTGTTAAATACAGTATTCAAAAAAACTCCTGCGTTATTTGCTTTTGCAAAATCTGGCAGTTTTTCATGTTAAGACACAAGCTATAATTGCTGTAAATGTGTATGATATAAAATTCAAGTGCGGCGACGTTTTTCGGGAATTTTGTATATAACAATGTTTTTCAATATTATAATTCGTTATCTATTTTATTTATGTATAGTGCATACCACGTATCAGTGCACTTGGCCTTGAGAATTCTCAGTAGGCGAAACGGGGAGTAGGGGGTCAGTATAAATGCTTTCTTACAAACATGATAAGGACTGTCAAAACTCTGACTTGCATGGGACGGTCGATATTAGATAAGTTAGTTTTGGTATGAAATAACACTCTTGAAATATGTGTAGGCATAACGGATGCAGAAGCTGCTTATGCATCGAACATTCTCAATATGTGATATGTTTTAAGAATTGGTAGTACACACAAGGCCAATTGCACCGTTACGTGGCCCGCACTAAACATAATATATATCAAATTAATATAAAAGATAATTAGACAAAAACGAATGAAAGAAAGCACTTAGATTATGCAACATTGCTTATCAACATGATAGTTTCTATGCGATCTCACTATAATAACCCTAATAAAGAGTGTAGGTAAAGGCGATTTGTATTGGTCTTAAGTATATTTCTCACTAATGATGTGAGCTGTAATCGTTATAAACAGTAGTTGTAGAATCGAAATAAAGAACCGAATTAGAAAAATAAACAGGAAAAAATATAAACCTAAAAGCAACCTTAATTACATAATGTTTTTATCTCAAGACAGAAAGAAAACTCAAAGCCTTCTTTGAGACTGTGCTGACGTGGAAGTGAAAAAGCCTTATGAATCTGAATGAATAATAGGGCGAAGAAATTATAACCTCCGTTTATAATTATAACAGACTATAGACCTGTTTGAAAGTTGAAGCTGAAAAAACACCCAGATATTTTGTGCTGTCTAGAACCACAATAGCATATAGCCTATAAATCGATTGAATGATTTAACTGGCATTCCGGTCAGTCACTTTGTTGCAGTATAATCATGAAAAATAATTTAAATCATGGTCGAAAACAATTATCGTATGATTAAAAAAGCTAAAATCGACTAAATTACTAATAAACTTTCAAACATTATTTATTTCTTATTTAAAACAAACTAATTGCTTATACATATACCTTTATTCCCGTCGTATGTAGCCGTGACAGTTTTATAGAAGTATTTAATTTTTTTTAGCGGATTATGTAAGTTCTTAGTTTTGCAATAACCTTGTACTGTAATCTTAGGACTCGTAACGCTAATAAAACCTAGCCACACAATATGCGTAGCTTGATAAAAACGATATTTGTTAAGCAATAACCTTGTATTGTTTTCTTAGGACTCGTAACGCTAATAAAACCTAGCCACACAATATGCGTAGCTTGATAAAAACGATATTTGTTAAGCAATAACCTTGTACTGTAATCTTAGGGCTCGTAACGATAATAAAACCTAGCCACACAATATGCGTAGCTTGATAAAAACGATATTTGTTAAGCAATAACCTTGTACTGTAATCTTAGGACTCGTAACGCTAATAAAACCTAGCCACACAATATGCGTAGCTTGATAAAAACGATATTTGTTAAGCAATAACCTTGTATTGTAATCTTAGGACTCGTAACGCTAATAAAACCTAGCCACACAATATGCGTAGCTTGATAAAAACGATATTTGTTAAGCAATAACCTTGTATTGTAATCTTAGGACTCGTAACGCTAATAAAACCTAGCCGCACAACATGCGTAACTTGATAAAAACGATATTTGTTAAGCAATAACCTTGTATTGTAATCTTAGGACTCGTAACGCTAATAAAACCTAGCCACACAACATGCGTAACTTGATAAAAACGATATTTGTTAAGCAATAACCTTGTATTGTAATCTTAGGACTCGTAACGCTAATAAAACCTAGCCGCACAACATGCGTAACTTGATAAAAACGATATTTGTTAAGCAATAACCTTGTACTGTAATCTTAGGACTCGTAACGCTAATAAAACCTAGCCGCACAATATGCGTAGCTTGATAAAAACGATATTTGTTAAGCAATAACCTTGTATTGTAATCTTAGGGCTCGTAACGCTAATAAAACCTAGCCACACAATATGCGTAGCTTGATAAAAACGATATTTGTTAAGCAATAACCTTGTACTGTAATCTTAGGGCTCGTAACGCTAATAAAACCTAGCCACACAATATGCGTAGCTTGATAAAAACGATATTTGTTAAGCAATAACCTTGTACTGTAATCTTAGGACTCGTAACGCTAATAAAACCTAGCCACACAATATGCGTAGCTTGATAAAAACGATATTTGTTAAGCAATAACCTTGTATTGTAATCTTAGGGCTCGTAACGCTAATAAAACCTCGCCACACAATATGCGTAGCTTCATAAAAACGATATTTGTTAAGCAATAACCTTGTATTGTAATCTTAGGGCTCGTAACGCTAATAAAACCTAGCCGCACAACATGCGTAACTTGATAAAAACGATATTTGTTAAGCAATAACCTTGTATTGTAATCTTATTGCTCGTAACGCTAATAAAACCTAGCCACACAATATGCGTAGCTTGATAAAAACGATATTTGTTAAGCAATAACCTTGTACTGTAATCTTAGGGCTCGTAACGCTAATAAAACCTAGCCACACAATATGCGTAGCTTGATAAAAACGATATTTGTTAAGCAATAACCTTGTACTGTAATCTTAGGACTCGTAACGCTAATAAAACCTAGCCACACAATATGCGTAGCTTGATAAAAACGATATTTGTTAAGCAATAACCTTGTATTGTAATCTTAGGGCTCGTAACGCTAATAAAACCTCGCCACACAATATGCGTAGCTTCATAAAAACGATATTTGTTAAGCAATAACCTTGTATTGTAATCTTAGGGCTCGTAACGCTAATAAAACCTAGCCGCACAACATGCGTAACTTGATAAAAACGATATTTGTTAAGCAATAACCTTGTATTGTAATCTTAGGGCTCGTAACGCTAATAAAACCTAGCCGCACAACATGCGTAACTTGATAAAAACGATATTTGTTAAGCAATAACCTTGTATTGTAATCTTAGGGCTCGTAACGCTAATAAAACTTAGCCGCACAACATGCGTAACTTGATAAAAACGATATTTGTTAAGCAATAACCTTGTATTGTAATCTTAGGGCTCGTAACGCTAATAAAACCTAGCCGCACAACATGCGTAACTTGATAAAAACGATATTTGTTAAGCCATAACCTTGTATTGTAATCTTAGGGCTCGTAACGCTAATAAAACCTAGCCGCACAACATGCGTAACTTGATAAAAACGATATTTGTTAAGCAATAACCTTGTATTGTAATCTTAGGGCTCGTAACGCTAATAAAACCTAGCCGCACAACATGCGTAACTTGATAAAAACGATATTTGTTAAGCAATAACCTTGTATTGTAATCTTAGGGCTCGTAACGCTAATAAAACCTAGCCGCACAACATGCGTAACTTGATAGAAATGATATTTGTTAAGCAATAACCTTGTATTGTAATCTTAGGGCTCGTAACGCTAATAAAACCTAGCCGCACAACATGCGTAACTTGATAAAAACGATATTTGTTAAGCAATAACCTTGTATTGTAATCTTAGGGCTCGAAACGCGAATAAAACCTAGCCGCACAACATGCGTAACTTGATAAAAACGATATTTGTTAAGCAATAACCTTGTATTGTAATCTTAGGGCTCGTAACGCTAATAAAACCTAGCCGCACAATATGCGTAGCTTGATAAAAACGATATTTGTTAAGCAATAACCTTGTATTGTAATCTTAGAGCTCGTAACGCTAATAAAACCTAGCCGCACAACATGCGTAACTTGATAAAAACGATATTTGTTAAGCAATAACCTTGTATTGTAATCTTAGGGCTCGTAACGCTAATAAAACCTAGCCGCACAACATGCGTAACTTGATAAAAACGATATTTGTTAAGCAATAACCTTGTATTGTAATCTTAGGGCTCGTAACGCTAATAAAACCTAGCCGCACAACATGCGTAACTTGATAGAAATGATATTTGTTAAGCAATAACCTTGTATTGTAATCTTAGGGCTCGTAACGCTAATAAAACCTAGCCGCACAACATTTTTTTTTTTTTTTTTTTATTTTTTTTTTTTAATTTTATTAAAACTGATCATTTCTGACCAACCATTAATTTACATTTAATAATTATATTTTAGCTTATATTACAAAGAATCCATTGATTTCTATTGTATCTTGTTTGATGTTGGAAGCCAACCGGCGTGAGGAAGAGTATTGTTGTCACTCTTGTCGTTCAACGAGTTCAAATGGTTTTGTCCTTTTGAGTCGTCTTGTCAGGTGGTTGTTGTCGAGAAGTCTCAGTGCCTCAGGATTTTCGTGTTGAGTGAGCCGATTTACGTGTTTGATGGCGTTCTGTTTTATGACTTCCTCGACCATGGGTACACCAAGATCGCAATGCAAGTCACTGTTACGCACATACCAAGGAGCGTTGGCGATGTTTCTTAGTACTTTGTTCTGGAAGCGTTGTATCCCTTGTATGTGACATTTGCTGGCACAGCCCCAAAGCTGTATACCGTACGTCCAAACCGGTTTGAGGATTTGGTTATATACCAATAGCTTGTTGTATATTGATACCCGTGAATTTCGACCGAGTAGCCAATACATTTGCCTGTAGCGAGTCTGGAGTTCTGTGAGTTTTATTTTGACATGCTCGTCCCATTTGGCTTTTGCATCAAGATTCATGCCGAGATATTTAGCTGAATCATGATATGGGATAACACTTCCATTCATTTCGAGCCTCTGAGGGTTTGGGATCCTCTTGTTTGTAAAGTTCACATGGACTGCCTTCTGGTAGTTGAGTTTGATGCGCCATTTCTTGGTCCAAGCCTCAACTGAATCGTTTGATCTTTGTAAGCGTGTTGTCGATTCTTGAACGGTTTTCGCTGTCGCTGCGTTTGCTGTGTCGTCTGCGAAAGTGGCCGTGATGACGTTGGCTGTTTGCGGAAGATCACTGGTGTACAGCAAGTACAGGATTGGTACCAATACGCTGCCTTGTGGGACTCCAGCTTGTATTTCCTTGAAGTCAGAATACGTAGATTCGTGGTTTACTCGAAACAGTCTGTTCGATATGTACGATTTCAGTAGATTCACAAACTGGGCTGGCAGAAACATGTTGAGTTTGTGAATCAAGCCTTCATGCCAAACTTTATCGAATGCTTGTGAAACATCCAGGAAGACAATCGAGCAGACCTCCTCACCTTCCAGAGCTTTTTCAATGATGTCAATTAGTCGATGCACCTGTTCCACCGTAGAGTGTCCTCGCCTGAATCCAAATTGATGGTCGGGCAATAAGTTCTTTTCCACGATGATAGGTTTAAGCCTGTTGAGAAGCAGCTTTTCAAAGAGTTTTGACATTATAGGTAGAAGTGATATCGGCCTATACGACTTGACCTCTGTTGCTGTTTTGCCGGGTTTCAGGATCATGATCATCTCCGCCACTTTCCATGTTGCAGGGACGTGCATAAGTCTAAGGGACGCATTAATTAATAATAAAAACATTTTTAGTCCTTTTGTTGTCAGTTTTTTCAGCACTAGTCCTGTGATTAAATCGTATCCTGGTGCTTTCTTCGAGTTCAAGTTGTATTTTAGTTCTC
This sequence comes from Prosapia bicincta, assembly GCA_036971475.1. Taxonomy (NCBI): domain Eukaryota; kingdom Metazoa; phylum Arthropoda; class Insecta; order Hemiptera; family Cercopidae; genus Prosapia; species Prosapia bicincta. The sequence continues at coordinate 116,157,411 of JBAIZL010000004.1, read as the reverse complement.
GTTTAAGCTCTTTTAATGTCACTTTTTTAATAATTTTAGACTGATTATTAGAGCCGCACAACATGCGTAACTTGATAGAAATGATATTTGTTAAACAATAACCTTGTATTGTAATTTTAGGGCTCGTAACGCTAATAAAACCTAGCCGCACAACATGCGTAACTTGATAGAAATGATATTTGTTAAGCAATAACCTTGTATTGTAATCTTAGGGCTCGTAACGCTAATAAAACCTAGCCGCACAACATGCGTAACTTGATAGAAATGATATTTGTTAAGCAAATGAAACGGCCGTATAGGTGCATACATTAGGATAATTCACAACTATCCCCACTTAGAGTTTTATTATTTTTTTAAATTCCGTTGAAATCACTAACTAGCGAAGATAAAAATTACCTCGTATCTCTTAGAAATCGGTTACATCTCAATACAAAGTTTAACGGTCGAGAAGCAAACATTTCCTTGACGTATCCCCACATTATTTAATAATAAACTATAAATAAAAAAATCTATTAAAGAAAAATAATTAAAAACAAGATGTGTACGGATACAAATACCGATAAAGTTTTAAATCTTTTATTACAATAAATTCCTAACATTTTGTTAAAAAGTGTGATTTAATAACTTTATTATTTTTTATGGTTTGGAGAAATCATTGTTTAAAAGTTGTTACAAATCGCTGTAAATTTAAAAACGTATTATTGTTATTGTGTTTATGCACATAACATAATTATTAGGCCTATATTGATCTCTATTTTAGTTTATTATCCTCTAAATATGTATATAAAATATTTATTCCCCCATTTACGAATCCCAACAGCAAATTATTTCGATTACAACCGCAATCCGTTCTACTACTAATAGAGTCACGTAGATTGAGTGGCCACAGCGTGCATAAGAAAACATCTAATGTTTGCATAGTAAATTAGTCAGAACGGAGACAGTGCCAAGCATTTCGCGAGATAACCAGTTCCTGCTTACCCTGGCAGGATGCCTGCTTCAGCTAATAGCGTTAAAAAACCCCCAAGATGCCTTCATAAATAATGTAACTGGAAAACATAGAAAGAACACAACTCAGGACGCCTGCGTGACGGATAAGAAATATGGCTCTGTGTTTATTTACTTTAGTCTAGCTTATTTACTGAACTACGGAATTTGTGGTTTCCATTTATAAATAAGTAGAGTGTTTGATATGTTGGGGTAGTGAAAAATTAATGGTAAATAATGACAAGGATAGCCTTTAGCTCCGACCTCACATATTGCTTCTACCTTAACACAATTATCACACAAACACAGGCACACAAAAACCTATCATTCTTGCTTTTATGATTTGTAATTCGCTCATATTTCTCTTTTTAATATTAATATAATAAAAACAACATTTTTCAAACATCGTTTTCAAAAACTTTCTTTTATTATTCAGTTTTTATAGGCTGGAATAATTCGATTTAATATGGTGTCTGTAAGCTGCAATAGTACGTTATTGTGTCTTCAAGTTAGTTCCTGTTTATATACTAAGATATGCTAGAATAGCTCGTTATGGTGTCTTTCAGTTCGCTCGTTTTTTTAGTGTCTATATGCTGGACTAGTTCGATATAGTTTCTTCAAATTAGTCCGTTTTTATATGGTGTCTATATCCTGGAATAGTTCGCTATGGGGTTTATAAGTTAGTTCTTTTTTATATGGTGTCTGTGTTAGAATAGTTCTTTATGGCGTCTTTATGTTAGTTCTTTTTGATATAGTGAGATGTGGTCGAATAGTTCGTTATTATGTTTTAGAGTTAGTTCGTTTTGATATGGTGGGATATGCTGGAATAGTTCATTATGGTGTCTTTATATTATTTCATTTTCATATGGTGAAATATGATGGAATAGAACATTATGGTGTCTTTATGTTATTTCATTTTCATATGGTGAGATATGCTGAAATAGTTCGTTATGGTGCCTTTATGTTATTTCATTTTCATATGGTGAGATATGATGGAATAGAACATTATGGTGTCCTTATGTTCTTTCATTTTCATATGGTGAGATATGTTGGAGTAGTTCGTTATGGTGTCTTTATGTTATTTCATTTTCATATGGTGAGATATGATGGAAAAGAACATTATGGTGTCTTTATAATGTTATTTCATTTTCATATGGTGAGATATGATGGAGTCTTTATGTTATTTCATTTTCATATGGTGAGATGATGGAATAGAACATTATGGTGTCTTTATGTTATTTCATTTTCATATGGTGAGATATGATGGAATAGAACACTATGGTGTCTTTATGTTATTTCATTTTCATATGGTGAGATATGCTGGAATAGATCTATTATGGTGTCTTTATGTTATTTCATTTTCATATGGTGAGATATGATGGAATAGAACTTTATGGTGTCTTTATGTTATTTCATTTTCATATGGTGAGATATGCTGGAATAGTTCGTTATGGTGTCTTTATGTTATTTCATTTTCATATGGTGAGATATGATGGAATAGAACATTATGGTGTCTTTATGTTATTTCATTTTCATATGGTGAGATATGATGGAATAGAACATTATGGTGTCTTTATGTTATTTCATTTTCATATGGTGAGATATGATGGAATAGAACATTATGGTGTCTTTATGTTATTTCATTTTCATATGGTGAGATACGATGGAATAGAACAGTATGGTGTCTATATGTTATTTCATTTTCATATGTTGAGATATGATGAAATAGAACATTATGGTGTCTTTATGTTATTTCATTTTCATATGGTGAGATATGATGGAATAGAACATTATGGTGTCTTTATGTTATTTCATTTTCATATGGTGAGATATGTAGGAATAGAATATTATGGTGTCATTATGTTAATCGGTTTTTATTAAAAAAGCAAGCTACAATATTTATAACGACAAAATTGTAATATTTTACCAAGGTTAATTTTTATTTGTTTAGGTTTGACATACATTTAAATGCGTACAATAATTTGTGTGTGTACGTGAAAAACACATTTTAGTACGTATTCACTAATATGAAATCTGTACTTATACAAAAACCTAGTGGTAAACGTTGGCACACGTATATTTACACTAGACTCAAACAATCAAATAGGACCTGTGTAGACAATTGAACTCTGGAACCGTGAACCCGTGATGAACGAAACCTGATAAAAGAACGTAAAAAAGAGGCTAAAATAGAAATTCTTGATCAACGGTCTGCAAAAAAGGAAGATCTCATACCTAGAGACGGTAGATAACACGGAAAAGCTGGCAAGGTAGTTGAAATTGCACTACAGCTCATTACTATTACTAGTTGTAACGTATGTCAGACTCATGCGTCACTGCCAATTTATACCCAACAGTTGTCTCATATAATAATGTATAGTCTATATGTAAAAACTTAAAAGTGTTTAATTTTGTCGATTTCTTTTATTTGTTATTTAGTTTTTACGTTTTAGTCGCATTATATTTATTGCTTAAATTTGTTATTTACTGTATACTAACTTTTCATAGCTATCAAACTCATCATCACTTACTGTGTACTATTAAATACAAAAATGAAATTTTATTTTATTTTTATTACAGGGATTCTCCCTTAAAATTCATTCCTACCATGATATCTAGAAAGACAGCTGATTTCCTATACCTCACCATAACGACTTCAATTTTAATAGAAGAATCTCAAAAATTAAGTGCAACCAAACTCTGTATAGGCTATTTAAAGAGGTCAAGACTCGCAAGCGGTACAAAACCTGTGAAGTAAGCAAGCATTCGGAACTTCCAGTTCTGTTAATTTTTAAACCCGATCTGTCTTGTTTGGTCCTGGAATATTTCCAATGTTTTGTTTGGATAAAATAAAGAAAAATGTAAAGGTATATATTTCATTATACAGACACAGGAACGATAATGCATATCTCTTTTGAAACAAAATATTGAGATGTCAAACGAAATAATTTGGAGTTTATATAAAACATCAACTCGGGATGGGGCGCTTCAATGTTAGACTGTAACTGACAACAAATCAAACGTTTTAATGAAGATGTGTACAGTCTGATTCTGCAGAATATAGAAGGTTTCAATAAAGTTAATGTTAAAATTAATACCCACTTCAATATTGATTCAAACGATTGAGTTTAGGATTTGGTTAAGATTTATTAAACTATATATTACGTTTGGCTATTATTCTTATATTAATTTTCATTAGCAACATAAAATTAAATTAGTAGCAATCCAAAGTATCAACAGTATTAAATTTAAATAAATTTAAAATCAACCCACAATAGCTTCCTATTCGATAGTCTGCAATCGGAACTAGATTGTAGATAAAAGTCATTAGTAAAGAGGGTCATTCTAATTGGATGCTCATTTTGTAGGACATAATCAAGAGTCTAAGTAAATAGGCAGCACAAAAGCAGCACCGATGTGTGACTGAATTCATAGAGGTATTACAACTGAGATCGTAGGAACAGGCTGTACGTATATAGAGCCATCAACAACGTCTTAGTTTATAGGGGCAAGCACAATGTGTGACTGAAATTATAGAGGCATTACAACTGAGTTCGTTGGAACTGGCTGTACGTATATAGAGCCATCAACAACGTCTTAGTTTATAGGGGCAAGCACAATGTGTGACTGAAATTATAGAGGCATTACAACTGAGATCGTAGGAACAGGCTGTACGTACATAGAGGCATCAACAACGTCTGAGTTTATAGGGGCAAGCACAATGTGTGACTGAAATTATAGAGGCATTACAACTGAGATCGTAGGAACAGGCTGTACGTACATAGAGACATCAACAACGTATGAGTTTATAGGGGCAAGCACAATGTGTGACTGAAATTATAGAGGCATTACAACTGAGATCGTAGGAACAGGCTGTACGTACATAGAGACATCAACAACGTATGAGTTTATAGGGGCAAGCACAATGTGTGACTGAAATTATAGAGGCATTACAACTGAGATCGTAGGAACAGGCTGTACGTATATAGAGCCATCAACAACGTCTTAGTTTATAGGGGCAAGCACAATGTGTGACTGAAATTATAGAGGCATTACAACTGAGATCGTAGGAACAGGCTGTACGTACATAGAGACATCAACAACGTATGAGTTTATAGGGGCAAGCACAATGTGTGACTGAAATTATAGAGGCATTACAACTAAGATCGTAGGAACAGGCTGTACGTATATAGAGCCATCAACAACGTCTGAGTTTATAGAGGCAGCACCAATGTGTGCCTGTATTCATAGAGGCATTACAACTGAGTTCGTAAGAACAGGCTGTACGTACATAGAGCCATCAACAACGTCTGAGTTTATAGGGGCAGCACCAATGTGTGACTGAATTCATACAGGGATTAAGACTGAGTTCGTAGGGACAGGCTGTACGTACATAGAGCCATCAACAACGTCTGAGTTTATAGGGGCAGCACCAATGTGTGACTCAATTCATACAGGGATTAAGACTGAGTTCGTAGGGACAGGCTGTACGTACATAGAGCCATCAACAACGTCTGAGTTTATAGGGGCAGCACCAATGTGTGACTGAATTCATACAGGGATTAAGACTGAGTTCGTAGGGACAGGCTGTACGTACATAGAGGCATCAACAACGTCTGAGTTTATAGGGGCAAGCACAATATGTGACTGAAGTCATAGAGGCATTACAACTGAATTCGTAGGAACGGGCTGTACTTACATAGAGGCATCATCAACGTCTGAGTTTATAGAAGCAGGCCCAATGTGTGACTGAATTCATACAGGGATTACAATTGAGTTCGTAGGAACAGGCTGTACGTACATAGAGCATCAACAACGTCTGAGTTTATAGAAGCAGTCCCAATGTGTGACTGAATTCGTAGAGACAATATGACTGAGTTTGTAGGAACAGTCTGTACGTGCATTACTATCGAATATATAGAACCATTAACAACGTCTGAGTTTATAAAGGCATAACCAATCTATGACAATACACATAGAGGTATTACAACCGAGTTTGTAGGAACAGGCTGTACGTACAGTAACAACTGCCCGGTAAGAAGAATCGTAAAAAAATTAAGAGCATTTATTAGAAAACATTCAGTCAAAAAGCAGTCCTGAATCAACCACGAAATTATTGTATAGCATTAAAACGTAAAATTAAACAGGTTAAATAATTTGTCTAATTCAATGTAAACTATATATGTGTGGATGTAACAGCACATAGTGAGAGCAAAAATATTTCTATGAAGGAAGATAACACTATAATAAAGGAATTATTCGTAATTATTATTGTGTCTGTGTTCAATAATTTCAAAGAAAAATAACACACAAAAATCAAACTTTATTAGTTTGTAGAGTCGACAAAAGAACAAGTCAAACAAGTATTTCTGAGAACCAATATTATTCTCATATTCTCCCCCATATTGTTTCTTTTCTCTTTCCAAGCTGCCCTCCATGACATTGGTTTCTCTCGTATTAAATTGGCCTCAACAATATTTATTTCTGGTTTTGCTGGATTGTAACTTTCACTCCTTAGGATATCTTTTATTAAGATATTGATTTTATAATATTTAACTCATTATCTTGTTGTAACACATAATTCTTGACTGACTAATGGCACATTTAGTGCTATAATATTTATTCTGCTTTCACATTATTCTATTAAATTTTTAATTTTCTTTTTATGATTCCTTTTTTCATTGATTTTTTCTTTATACAACGTTTAAATATTTTTGTCATAAATTTTTTTCTTCGAAGTTTATTTTGTTTTTAAATACAAATATTAGCTACAATATGCTTAATTATTATTATTATTCTTTTACGTTTTTAGACTTCGAATAATTAGGGTAAGTCATTCAGATTTCAGTTTCAAAAACAGAGCCTTTTGTTTATAAGCAGCTTTCTTGTTATAATTTCAAAATTTATTTAGTTAATTAACTGAACTCATTCATAAATGTTTCCCCGATCATTATTACAATCCCCTTCTTCTTCTTTTTTTGTTTTTATTAATTTTTATATATAGATAGTTGTTCAAAAATAAAATTGTGAAATTTTCCTCTCATTTAGATCTATATATACTCGTATAGACATTTTCTCCTCAAGGAATCGCCTCAACCTTTATTGTCATAACTATCAACAACCTTTTCACCTGTTGACGACCTTTTGACTGTTAACTATTTAAAAACTGTTACATATATACATTATTTTATTTGACAGGAATTTCGTTTTTTCTGATATTAGGTAAATAATATAAAATAAAAAACACTAAAATTAATTAATGGGTAACAAAACATAATGTAACTATGTGCTCTAAGAAGCCCTTTTAGGGCGCTTTAAAAATTAAAATTACAAAAGGAACAAATGGAGCCACTAATAGCACAAATACAAATTGAAATATTATGTCAGATTGAAATAAAAATTAAACAAATTTAGCCCTTTTAGGGCGCTTCAAAAATTAAAATTACAAAAGGAACAAAAGGAGCCACTAATAGCACAAATACAAATTGAAATATTATGTCAGATTGAAATAAAAATTAAACAAATTTACAAGAATGCCCCAATTGACAATATTATTATATTTTACTTTAAAATACAGTTACGTAAATTTGGCCTTTACATTTATATTTCTTAAACATCTATTTATATTTATTCTATATTTTAGAAAATCAAATTATTATTTAAATATTTTTCATTAGAATGTGCAATATATAACATTTTAGTATGTTTTAAAGAGAATGGTTGTAGGTTGCGCTATAAATTAATCAACTTCTTTTTATCTCCCATATATTCTAAGGTAGTTACTCGCCAATCGCCAATTAATTACTCCCGGCCTCGCACGTCAGCCTTCTTCCAACTTAATCGAAGTATTTTACTTCATGGTCAACCCCCAAGACATAGTGCATGGATGTTTTTCTTACTATCTTGAAATAGCTGGTCATATAAGTTCTATTGCGTGCAAGCATTGTTTTAAAATAATAAACTTAGTGTTAACCTATTGAAAAAGTTTTTCTTTTGTTGGCTGAAATTGAAAAACTTACTTTATAATTCCGTTAAAATGGCTATAATATATATATATATATATATATATATATATATATATATATATATATATATATATATATATATATAGTTACTATCGTAGGCTAGGAACATAGCCATGCTTGTTAATCTTCAGTCCTAACACATCCTTTGTTACGATTGTAAGCAAGAATCTTTGTTAGATGCACCCCGCCGATAGTCTTAACCCATATTACCAGGAACATCTTAGCTTATCCTAAAGAGACCTTTCGAAAGTACCAGGTCCCTTTCCTCCCGCATACTCAGCCAGACGATAACTAACTCCTTTATTCTAACTTATCCAGTACCGTCTCAGTCGATGCATTTAGTTTCTAATTGCTTTAAGCGTAATATGTCCGACCCGCAAGACTCTTGAGGTCTTGACTAAATTGTCTATTTTCACTGCCCTATTGACTATTGATAACGAGGTTAACCATTACACTTCGCAACCATATTCCAGCAAAAGTGGCCAATGACGTTTTTGTTACTTTGTGATGCAGATTGGTCTCCAATCTCCAATATCTTTTTTTAATTTTCGATTTATTGTACAAATCAGCTTAGTAAACGAAACATCAATTTCTTTCAAAATATATTTACAAGTTAACACTGTGGCGACCTCACTATATTAGGGAAAGATGAATGTAAATAGATAGTTAGGTTTTGCAGGTGGGTTGGAAAAAGGTCTACGTACGTGACAGAAACAAAAGAGTTTTCCTAGGCCTCAATAGTGAGGGCAAACATCTGTGCTGGGATTTAACAGAAATTTCGCTAGTAAGATTTCGAGGTAGTGGCGCAAAGTATAGGTAAAATTGTATAAGCTGGCACTTAAGGAGGACTAGAGGAGAGTAGAGGTGCTCTCAGGTCATTTTCAAAAACATCGATCTTTAGACTTCTGGTGACTCATTATTTTGTTAATTTTTAATAGTTTTTAAAGTATAGTAAAAATAACAACAAATGTAAATAGGACGTTTACGGAAGCGTGCTAATAAGATTGTCTAAGGGTTGAGACTTGTTGGTCGCGATTTATGGCTCCGATGAGGGATGACGATGACTGATGTTTTTTAGACGACGAATACACAATTTCTACCTAATAGCCAAGTGCCAGCTTATAAAATTTGACCTATACATCCCGGTATAAAACTAAAAGTTTCTGAGTCTCCGTGCCTAGCCCTCCTCTTTATTTAAACATAAATAAAGATAAATTAATACATAAAATAAAGTTTTGATTGTAGGAAACAACTAACCCAAGTTATCAAAACACTATTGTAACAATCCGATCCCAAAAGTGCACCAATCGTCAGATCCAAAATGTCTACCAGTACTTTATAAACGTAAAAACCGTAAATACGAAGGTCATTTAATGATTAAAGAGAACATTGTAGAAACCAAATATATTTTTAAGTTTATGTAATAAGTACGCTTCTTTCAATATTAATATAATGTATTATAATATAATAAGATTCTTTCGAATGTATAACAAATTCAGTAGATTCGTTACTAATGTCAAACTAACAAAATTTTAAGTTTTAAATAAATTAAAATTTCACGAACAACCTGAGAAATATTTTAATCCGATTAAATTAAAACACTCTCAAGATGTTTTCAGCTAGAATCACTTTCACAGCTAGAAATATAATATTCATAGCATGAATCACATTTCACAAAACATAAAATATTTCCACACGATTTAACAATATTTTGTACCGCTACTTTAAGAGTTTTTCTAAAACATTTAAATTAACAGCTAAAATTAATTCTAATTACAAGAGTAAACATTTAATATATAACATGATTCACACCTTGCATATTTCAAACAATTGGAATTTTTGGCAAAATGCCGTTACTGTAAATAGAAGGCGCTAAAGTATTTGTTCGCTCGAGCGTGCTGTTCTATTTTTACCAGGCTGGTCATAAAACTGGCGTACACATTTCTTCATTACCTTTTACCTGAAATTACCTCAAAATTATTCTATTTTTTAAAATACGTCTCTATAAGTTTATAGAAAACGATAAAAGCAAATTCTCTTAGTTGTTGTTGAACTATAGGGCTTGATTATCAAATCAAAATAATTTTCCCCAATTCAAAATGTCTTATATACAGTATTTCGTAACTATTTTTTCTCAGTTTCAGTTACATAAATAATATTCAAACACAAGTCCTTCTTAAACATAACACAATAACTGCATCAGATTGCAATGCGTCAGTTATAGCTAAGAATTAAATATTTTTAATGGTCAACTGAAAGTAATTTAGAGAGGCCGACAGTAAGATTGCTACAAATTAATAAAGATCTGTGTGCATATTCCTTTCTATACGCAATCCACGAGTATCTGTATACATATTCAAAATAGTTCTCACCAACATTAGGTCCCCTTTGGCCGATCCCATCCATATCTTGGCCTCCTGGATCTGCTCATTCCATTGCATCTTATACGCTGCTATCTCGTCTATTCGACATCCACTTCAACGTTTCCAGTATGTTTTTTCTGCGCCCATTCTTATTAGGCTACTACGTGCCGAATCAATTTTCGTTAATTTTTTTGGTATAAGTAATTATTGCATAGTTATTTTAGTACTTTAGAGCTCAGTTGCTGATGCGCTTCGGAAAAATCGTTTCATTTACGAAGCTGATACTCTACTCATGAGTATTTTAGTTATCTACTCAGTCTACTCATGAGTACATTGACTACTCTGAGTAGAGTGTCAACTTCGTAAATGAAACGATTGTTTGGAAACGCGTCAGCAAGTAAGCTCTGAAGTATTTACTTAGTTATGCAATAATTACTTACAGTTTAATCAATAAATTCAAGATGATTACAACCAGCAACCTTAATTTTTTTTTGTTAAATGTTTTTACATTTCATTTATTTCTTTTTTTCTTTTAGGCCTACCTGTAAGTTGTTTTGTGGTTTGAAATTTTGAAAATGTATTATTTCCGTACAATTTATTCTGATTATTTTTTCTTTTACTACACAAACATGGTGTTTTGTTTATTGTTGCATATTAATGAACCTACCTACTCTCACTGCAAAATCTCTCACTGCATTGCTTCGTTATGAAACCACAATGGCAGCACGCTAACAATGTCCTTACAAACAGCAATTACAATTTATTAATTCATGCTAACAAATAAACAACTTTTATAATCATTAAAGTATTCCTGACATTTTCTATCTGCGAATAAAGTAGAAAAATAAAATAAAAATCCCCACATTCATTTAGAGATATGGTAGCAGAAAAACTACCCAAGATGGTTATGACCTAGTGGCAATAAACCAAAATAAATACAATCATCTAAAAATTGAAAAATAAGTAATACTACAATGTGTAGGTTAAAAACTAAGGCAGTTAAGCATTAAGAAATATTTAAAATAAATGTTATGGTAATATAAATATAACATTATAAACCAACAGACAATAAAGCGAGATGCAACAATAAAAAAAGACATTGGGAAGCCCACATAAAGTGAATAGAAGCCTTGTATGCAAGGTGAAATATTTTCTATTACCTGAAGCAACGTAAGAGGTTTATAATACCGTATGTTTCGCATTGTGGGTGGACTTTTTGCGAAGTGAAAAATCGACATCAATATATATATATGTGTGTGTGTGTGTGTGTGTGTGTGTAGACGTCAGGCTTTTGTTGACATAGCTGTCATGTGAATAAGTAGGTGAATAAGGAAATAATAAAAAAATGGATTGCAAATTTTAATATAAAAATTCATTTAGTAAAGAAAATGTATAATAATAAAATAGATCTATTTTTGAAGACCATTGGAGATAAATTAAACCGTATTGAAGTAAAAAGCTGTGAGTGGAATAGCTTTGGGGCCTGATACCTGGAGATTATCTGGAAGCGAATAAACCGTCTAGAACAATTTGGAGTTCGGATTTTCAGAGGTTTTACGCTAGACAAATGAAAACCTATTTTTTCGTTACTCACAAAGTTCGATTTTTTGTTGAATGAAAAACTACTTGCTGTGTGGAAGAACGATCAGAATTTTGAAACAGAAAAAAAATTTAATTAAAAGTAATTCATGTCCTGAGAGAAATATATGCTTGTGTTCATCGGAGGAAACTAATATTCAAGTCAAACTTTACAATTCACACATTATAAGTTAATGACAAAAACATTGACCGGTTTTTAAAAAAATACCACTTTTTGGGTAAGTTTATAATAGATAAAGGTTTGATTAGATAGACAATTATGTCCAATCTGACTTTCTTGTTAGCATATAACTCACATTTAAAAATCGTGGTTTCACTATAGGAAAAAGGATTTAAATGAAAATTACTTGGTTGCCAATAGGTACGACAAGTGACGTAATTAATTCACAATTTCTACAAAAGTGTGTAGCCTAACAATCAGAGGCCAACGAAGATTTCCAAAAATTAGAATGGCGGTTAATGCTAACGCAGTTTTTGTCTTCAATTAGGTGTTATTTGGAGGTTGTATTCAAATCATACTCTAATCCAATTTTCTAGGTATTTTTTACTTTAATTTCAGTAGATTGATAAATTTTAGATTTTACCAGTAAAATGGAGGATTTACCTTCTTGATTTGTATATAAGAATTTTATACATAAGATATGATGTTTCGAGTGTTTACCACTAGAGTTTGGGAGATGATCGATTTACCAATGAAGGTTGGTTTGGGGAAATAACCATGAATATTTTTAATTATTTTTCTTGCAATCCACGAATCCGTTTATTATAGCCACTTTGGATTGGGTTAGATTATGCTAAGTTCGGAAACGTTTACTGTGTTCAACAGTTACCGCGATTCTGAGGGAAACGGAAAATTTACCACTATTTAAAATGTTCTGAAACTTTTTATTTTTACCCCTAGGACGTTGGTAAATCAAAACTTTGCTGCAAACTTTTCAAATTTGGTAATGTACGTGTTTTTACAGTAATGAATATACATTCATGATATGTGCCAATGTGTGACTTCATGTAACAGCTGAATTTTGTTATTCCTAGGTTATGTCACTTTATGTATTAAATCAGTAAGTTAAAAATTATACTATTATAAATCTAACAATTATATAATTAATCTCCTACTATTATCTTACCCTCTCCTTATGCATATGCTTGTTCAAAATTTCAATCGGTTGTAAAATACTTTTTATTCATCCACTAAAGTCCAAATATGTGTTTTTAAACTTGTAGTGGATGGCACTGGATGTTCATACAGTTTTTTTTTCAAATATTAATTCAATAATAAAATTATAAAATGAATTGATTTTTGTTTTATATGAGTGACAAATGTTTCACAAAAGGGGGAAGGTATGCAATATAGCTATTTCGTTACATTTGGCTTACAATAAGTAATAAAATATGATTTCATAAAACAGCTGATTTTATACTATAGATTATGTGATAGAATAGCTATTTTAACGTATAGGATGTTACTTTTCTGTAATAATTGTAATTATTTAATAAAAAGTATCTAAAATTAAATTATGCTTTGTGAGCTAAGTAGGAATGAACTATATATTTCTTTTTTGTTTATTTTACTTGTTTTTATCAAGTGTTGACAGTCAATTGTACTAACAAACTATCATAATAATATAAAATTACACCAAACTGTTGTTTTTAATTAATAAACGTAACCATTTTCTATTGAATACTACAAATGCAATTGTCATGTAAGATATTTACCAATATCGAAGACATTTTAAGGTTATGTAACATTCTTATCGACTCTTAATAAAAGATGTGAAATTATTTTACAAATGAAAGTATTTGAAACTTCAGTAGCCAATCCTTAGCCTCATTCCTTTGTTTTCAATTAAGATATAAAAGTAGAAACTGCATTTACAATTAATAAGCCTTTCTTATATTATGCTTCACTAAAATAACAGAAAGCTACAAAAACTAAAAAGGCAAAACTTTGGCCCCGGTTAGCAGATAAGAGGTGAAGAAAACGTCTCGATTGGGGTGGACAGGATGCGGTCGTGCATGGCGATAGATAGCCAGAAGTGTCTGTCTGTAAATAGTATCCAACGGAGAGGTCGAAACACAGGAAGACGTTTATTGATTGGTGGCTGGAGCAGCCTATTCACACTGCGTTCTCTTAATGTTTGCGAAAATATGATCAAAAGTAAACTCGTTTTTCCAGTTAGCAATTGATAAACGCATTGAAAATAATGAAAGAGTTTTGTTTAAAAAAATAAGGTAATTTTGTGTTGATGTCTTAAGCATTGGTTACGACTTAAACGTATTGACACTTTGGCAAAGTCATTTGCTATTATCTAACTTGTGAGTAATTTAACGAGATTATTAACTTACTATTTTAAGAAAGAAACACAAGCCAAACCTTTAACTTTAAAAACGTTAAACCTTTAAACAAATAATATAAACAAAAATCTTTTAAAGTCATTTCCTACGTAAGTCAACAAACACAAATTTTATATTACTTACTTTTTATTAAATAATTACAATTAATAAAAATAAAGTAACAAAACAGCTGTTCTGCCACATAACCTATAACATAAAATCAGCTATATTATTAAATCATAGGTTATCATGTAACTCGGTCAAATGGAACGAAATAACTATATTGCATGCTTTACCTCTTTTGTGAACTGTTTTTCTTCCATATAAAACTAAAACTAATTCATTAAATTTAATTAAAAAATCATGCTTGATAAAAACTGTTTTAACATCAAGTGCCATTCACTGCAAGTTTTAAACAATGTATTTGAAACTGAGTGGACGAATACAAAGTATTTTTTAACGATTGACTATTTGAACAAGATAAGCTTATATATAGAGATGTTGTTGCTGTCGTATGACAAGTGCAATAAAAAATTTTTTTTTTAAAAACAGAAAAAAGGTGTTCAGAGAAAGGTAGAGAGAGCACATTTACACGGGCCCAAAGGCGTGAAGCACTGCACTGGCCACATCTCCAGCTTTGTCCGTATAAAGGGTCTCCTTAGAACAGTTTAAGTCAATTTTAAATAGTGCTGCAATTATGGACGGGCAGTTGAAGAGGTGATCGGGATTAAGCTGTATCCCTGGGCAGTGCCTACATTCAGGGTATGTTCTTGATCCATCAGGCAAGATTTTCATGTCTTTGAGGTGCATTGTCCTCAGTCTGGCAATTGCTTTTTGTTATTTACCTGTCGAAGTTAAGGTCGGGAAGTGATGATTTTCTTCGGTTGATATGGCAGAGCTACTGTCTTGCAACGGCATTGACGTTGGAAGATGTTGTAATCACGGGGGCTGGTTCGTTGGTCCTCGCTTCCTTGACCAGAGAATCGGCCTCATCGTTCCCTTTGATGTTGACGTGTGCCGGGATACATTGAAGCGTACAAAGCTTCTTCTTTTCCTCAATTAAGGACAGCACAGTATTGATCTTTTGGACGAGGTTTGTATTTCCCTTTTAGAGGGCCTGAAGAGCATATCTGCAGTCCGTGAAGATTACTATGCCATCAGAGGGGTTGAGTGATCTCCAAGTGAGGTAAATACTCAGAGCTTCTTTGATTACGATGAGTTCCCTTGTGAAGTTGGAGGCGATTTTGCCTGCTGCAATTTTATGTCTGGAAGTTGAGCCATCAGTGTAGGTTATAAAGATTCCGGATTCACCTCTATCGCAGTCAGAATTCGAAGAGCCGTCGGTGTAAGCAGCGACTAAGTGTGGTTTTAAAATCTTGGCGATAGTTTCCATTCCTTTCCTCTTGATTGTTTATTAAGGCTCTTTTTTGGAGCAGGGTTTGAGGAAATTCAAGTTTATATTCACAAAGGAGGGTGGTTTGACCGGGAACCTGGGTTCTTGAAAGTTGTCAAGGCTCGTGTGCTGTAGGTTGATGTCCTGTCTGATGTTTTTGTCGCACTGGAGAGTAGAAGATCTTTTTAGCCTGGTTCTTTCCGACCAGTTCCGAAAGGTGACTTTTGAGATATGTTTTTCGTGATTGCTCCTGATCTTGTTTGTGAATCTCACTGTGGCGAATTTTCTCCGATTTTCCAATGGGGTTAGGCCACATTCAGTTTCAGCTTTTAAATTATTTGTATATGAGACGGCTCCAATGATGGCTTTGGAGGCTCTGTACTGGACGGAGTCGATTTTCGAGGATGAAGATGCTGGAGCCCAGATTGGTGCTGCATATTCAAGGATTGGTCTGATGAGTGTTGTGTAAGTATTTAGGAGTGTCTTTGGTTTGGAACCCCAGTTTGAACCGCAAACTCTTCTCAGGATGCTGTGTTTTTTCAGAGCTCTCTTTCAAACTGTTTCAGTGTCCTTAGTAACTCTCAGTTCCGCATCGAGTGTGAGACCAAGGTATCTGGGGTGCGTGACTTGTTTGACGGTAGTATTGTGGAGCCTAATGTTAGGATGGTGAGTCTGCCTGTTCCTTCTGTCTGTTGAGAAAACACAAGATTTGGATTTATCAGGGTTAATAAGGATCTTAAGGTCTTTAGCTCAGGTTTCGATGCCAAGCAGGTTGGTATTTAAGGCTTGTTCAGAGACTGAGATATCAGAGTGTGTATGCCAGATAGCGATGTCGTCTGCATAGCAGGCAATTTTAGCCTCATTGCATATGTGTTCATGGTTGGTGTTCATATACATGAGGAAGAGCAGAGGGCTGAGGAACGATCCCTGTGGGACTCCCAGCCACGATCTGTGCATCTTGGAATACTTTCCATTAACTCTCACAACAAATTTTCTATGTCTGAGGAAATCGTTTATCCAGAGCAATGAGTTGCCATTGATGCCAGCACTGTGTAAAATCACATTGGGTTTTTGCCTCCAGACTCTGTCAAACGCTGCAGAGAGGTCAAGGAAGACAGCGGTAGTCTTTTTGTGGGATTTTTCTTGAAGTCCATCGGTAAAAAAGGTCTACTGTGCTGTGCCCAGCTCTAAATGCTGTTTGGTAGAAGTGTAAAATATTACGATTGATGAGCCAGTTCATGATTCTTGTGTGGATGATTTTTACCATTAGTTTGCAAAGGATGATGGTTAAGGAGATAGGCCGGTAATTCTTACAGCTGGTGACATCTTTGCCTGGTTTAAAATCGGTATAATAATAGACCTCTTCCATATAATGGGCAGTTTGCCTGTTTTCCGAAATAAGTTGAAGATTTGGAGAAGTATAAGCTTGGCAGACACTCCAAAGTATTTAACTATTTGGCCGAAGATAAGATCTATACCTGGAGACTTTTTGGGGTCGAGGTTTCGGATTGCGCATTCGAGTTCTTCCAAAGTGAGCTCATCAGTGAAGATGTCTTTTTGCTCAAAAAGTTTACTTTTTTGTATGGCTTGCTTGTAGTTTCTCCTTTGTTTTCTGTCTTCGTTTTGGAAGCTCCGTGTGCTTGCTTTCTCGTAGTGTGTGGCCAGCTTGTTGGCTGCGTCCTTGTCAGTTTTGGACGGTTTACCATTATCTGTGATAATATTAGAGGTGGGGCCGTTATTTTGTAGGATGCTGCCTGTATCAAGAGATTTTATCACCTTCCAGTGTTGATGGTATTTCCTAGGACCTAGCCTGTTGCAGAGATCTGCCCATTTTTCGCGTTTGCAGGTGGCAATTTCCTCTTCAACCTTTTTACAGATGTCTATTAGCTTTTTTCTATTTACAACGTTTTTGTTCTTCTCGAGTTCATTACTGGCCGTATCTCTTTCGTGAATCAGGTGTCAATATTACGATCCTTCCA
>JBAIZL010000004.1:116124731-116132231 GCA_036971475.1 Prosapia bicincta | reverse complement strand
TTTAAGCATGTAATTATTTCTTTAAAAATTATATGTTTTCTGTTTCGAGCGCAATTACTATTCCCAAACCGTTTTTGGGTAAATATTAATTAAATAAATTTTGCTTCACACATTAACATTTGAACTCTCATTCACCGAATGTTACTTATTTTCATCCAACAGCCGTCCGTGAGCTCATCGTCGGTTTCTGAATGCGAATCACATATAGATTGTGAGACGAGTGATGAAACCCTTGGGAACGACAGGGGCAAAGAGAAAGTTGACGCATGCGCAGACCAACAAAACTCCCAGTCTTAGTGTCTCAGTGCGTGTTTTTTTTTTTTTTGTTTTGTATTGTGGTCGATCTGAAAACATTTCACTCTTGTAAGGTTCTTCTCTTCGGGATATCTGAGCTATCGTTGTCACATAACACGCCAGAAAGTAAGTTTGTTTTGCTAGAAACGTGATTCAAAGCCAGAGCAGGAAAATTACTGTCGCAAATGTTCGGCGGGTGGGTAGTACAACAGTATCCAACCCACTTAGCTGAGTAAGCTCTCTCTCAAACTACTCCCTCCCTTCCTATACGCAGAGAGAGCTTTATCACTACGCAACACTAGACCATATGTCCAATAATTTTTTTTTTCAAGCGATCAGAAAGAATTTTATTCTATACATAACTAATAATGTTTTTTTTACTAATTAAGTTAGATTTTGAACCATAACCACTTTATTTTAAACTGTCCTTAACGAGCCTATGAACGATCTAACAAGGAAACTTTCTTATAATGTTATTGATTAAGTTTTTACAAACAATAAAATTCTATAAAGAACGTTTCGCTTCAACGCTTCGCCCATGTAACGGAAACATCATACCCGCCCTAAGTCATGCACTCACTCAATACGTATTCAATAACACTGTCCATGACCCTTAACTCTGAAATGTTACATATATACAGTACTAACTTCCTGTGTAATATTTCCTCTACATACCTTAGAGTATACACAATAAAGAATAACTTGCGTTTATCTGCAAATATTTTTTTAACAAAATTATACTGTCTATTTTCAAATATTTCATGTAACTTTATGAATAAAATATAATATCTATAAGTAACTACTTCCCTTGGACGTTGTATTTAAACAACTGGGAAATCGCTTCACTTAGTAAAACTTGCAGTTAAATTTAAAGAATAAAGAATAGCTTGCGTTTATCTGCAAATATTTTTTAAACAAAATTATACTGTCTATTTTCAAATATTTCATGTGACTTTATGAATAAAATATAATATCTATAAGTAACTACTTCCCTAGGACGTTGTATTTAAACAGCTGGGAAGTCGCTTCACTTAGTAAAACTTGCAGTTAAATTTAAAGAATAAAGAATAACTTGCGTTTATCTGCAATTATTTTTTAAACAAAATTATACTGTCTATTTTCAAATATTTCATGTGACTTTATGAATAAAATATAATATCTATAAGTAACTACTTCCCTAGGACGTTGTATTTAAACAACTGGGAAGTCGCTTCACTTAGTAAAACTTGCAGTTAAATTTAATAACTTTGCCACTAAATAGATTGCAAAGTACCTTGAAACTTCAGTCTTTACACTTTAAAGTTATAAATAAAGTTTGAGCGTATTAAATAGCTGTAAAAGTGTGACATCCATCACAACCAGGATAAAAACACACTTTAACTAATTACTATACAGTGAACAAAAACTGTAAACATTTTTGCGATAGAAATTAAATACATTACCGCAATTACAGTTCCATAATTTTAGTCACAAACACCTTCATCTCAGGTTATCGCTTTACAATCCTTATTAAATTCCTTCTATTAGCTCACACTCTCCTGAGCTCATGTACTATTTTTCAATCGTTATTAAAATACGTTTTTATTCATCCAATCAAGTTCAAATTAATTTCTTTTAACCTATATTGGATGACAATTGATGTTAATAAAGTTGTTTTCAAATATTTATTCAATAATTAAATTATACAAATTTGGGGGACTATCGGGATTCGAACTATGAATCTTCATGTTCAAAGTCCAGCGCGATTTGGCACTGCGCTAACATTCCAATACCAAAATATTAGTATCTCAAAGACGTAGGCCTATATGAAATCCTCCCATCCGGTTATCGTCAAAACCTACATTGTACAACCTTAAACTGTTGCCATGGCTACCGCACACTATCATAAATAATGATTTAGGGTTAAAAATGAATGATACGAATAAATAAACAAACTGGAAATAACCAAATAATGATATTTTTCTTTCTTGACCTCAGTAGGAATTTACTTTAATATAAATATATATATATATATATATATATATATATATATATATATATATATTACTTGTTTATATAGCATGTCTACTTGGTACTTTTATTAAATTCCACTAAGAACGTATGATTAGTTTTTAAAAAGCCATAATTTTATAGTTAGAAGCATTTTATTTAATTTCTTTAAAAATATAAATGGTACAGTAATAAATGCTAAATAAAAATCATAATTATAACTACATCCATTTTTTGCACACATTAAACCCATAATATAGTACTGTTTATACAAAAACCGTTTAATTACTACCGTTTAATTAAAACCGTCCAGTACACTATTAAAACTCGAATTGTTATGTTTATAATTTTCATATTAATTAATTTTAACAAATGTAATACTTGTTTACTCGCAATGAAACTAAAATAATTCTACAGACTTTATAATAAATATATGTCAATTGTAAATAGATAAAAATTAACAAGAGATGAAATTTCTAAATTTATTTGTAGATATAGTAGATGTTTCAGTTTAGACTTAAAAATGTGTGTATTTATGTTTACAAAAATTCTTACTGAAATCAAGTGTATCAAACGAAATAACAATTTAGTCTGGCCATATTACAGAACAATGAGTTTGAATTTGGCTCTCTCTCTTCCTTTTCTCTGTCTTGGTTTCTCCCCCCCCCTCTCTCTCGCCCTATCTTTCTCTCTATATATCTCTTTTTCTCGATATCCATCGCTCTAAGATTGTCGATCTCTCTCTCTCTCTCTCTCTCTCTCTCTCTCTCTCTCTCTCTCTCTCTCTCTCGATATTGAACTCTCTACGTCTGTCGCAATGTGTCTCTCTATCTCTGTTTAACTTTCTTTTCTCCCCTCCGCAATGACTACTTAGCCTTTATCCTCACTATACATAACCAATTCATTCATTCAATACCCAACCATCCAGGAGAATCTTTATTTGAAATGTGCAAAAACTGTTGGATGAAACCATATACGCCTGGAACTTTACACACGAAATGATTTATATAAAACGATTTGAATTAATTCAAATTATATATAAGTTATTTATTATAATCACAATATGACACAAATAATATAATTCCATGGTTGTAAAATACTGCATACTTATCATACACGTCTATGAAGACTTTACAACTAACGATTGGATTCGATTAAATATGTAACAGTTGAGCCTTTTTTCCTGGGGTAAGTTTTAACAGGACTTTATTAAAAATGTGTATTAATTACTAATTAACAAATTAATTAACCTTACTTACCAGGGGCTCCTAGTTCTCCGTTTCAGCCAGGCATAATAATGTCTTTCTGTAAACGATCTTCTGATATGTTCGGAAGGCAGAACTAGGTTACTTGGAATGAAAATCGAAAGTTTGTAACGTTCTAGGTTACTTGTGAAATAAGAATTTAAATTTTTAAAATACGAAGTCATACAATTTATTAATCAGTGACAAATTACAGTAAAAACCAAAGACAGCAATGTGCCGAGTAATTATCTTTTAATTACTGCTAATTATTCCATACATTTTAATTACTTCTTAACCTTTAAAATTCATATATATCGAGAAGGTAGTAACTTAAGATTTCCAATTAAATTTTTAGAAATGAATAAGGACAATTTCTACCGTTCATGTGTTAACCGTTTATCATTTAAATTCAACTTAGTTAACATTAAAATACATTTTCTTTATTATTATCTAAAACGTACCTGTTTGTGCACATTACTTATAAAACACTTAAACACATATTAAACATTGCCCATGGCTTTTGGAATCACTATTCACTGCACATCGCTCCTGGAATCACAGCGCTCTTATACAAAATGATATAAACTTTTATTTATTTGGAATACATAAATAATCGCTTCTGACTTCTTCTTTTGTTGTCAAAAAATAAATTAAATAAAATAAAATTTGGTACCGGCCTTGACATCTTAAATTTTGAATACTGGAAGCTTATAAATTTCTAGGTTACGTCCGAAAATGCCATTACGTCTGTTCTGTTCAAGAACCTCTGGAGGAGTGGGGCCTCTTCTGCAAGGGCACGCCAACGGAATTTCCCACCCTTGGTTATTATTTTGAATTTTTTGATTGGTCCATCAGATCAGGCGATATCAGACCATGCTTACGTCACATGAGGTTATGTCAGTTAATTACCCTGAGTTACTACCTCGTACGATATTTTACATTTTTACCCGCTAGGGGCGCTACTAAAAATTTTTTTTTGTATTGGGAAGATATAATTATTAAATAAAAATTAATATATATACATGAATTTATATGTAACACCTTATTTTTAAGAGTGTTACAAATAATCAAACATCTAAACTAAACTGGGGTCTGTACATGTGGAGGTTTAATACAAACAAATTAAGACTGTAAATTAGGAATAATTTTACATTGCTAGAAGAACCATAAAATATCTTTGAAACTTGGAAACTAAAGATTTTTTCCCGCGAGTTTTCACCAATTTATATTACAAAATGTTTAAAACACTGAAATAACTCCATCATAACCACAATACGAATTGTAATATTTTGAATATATGCACCTTCCTCAAAAGCAATACATTTCTTACAAATAGAATGAAAAACAGTGTTATCTAAAACAAAAATAGTCCGTTAGTTAAGGAAGCGACACTAAATACTTGGCATCTATTCTGACATAAAACATCTCTTTATATTGTCTAATGTGGAATTACTCACTCCCACAATTTCCAAGGCAATTCGAAATATCTATTTTTTAGAAACATCCGATGACATTTTTACCGCCAATTCTAGACCCGTTAAAGCTTCTAAAATTTACAGCTTTTAGATTTATAGCCTCTTAATACAATACCTCGCTTTCTACTCGCACTTTCACTGTATTGCTTTTTAATACTCCCACTGTTTTCGTTTTCTGACAAACATCAACCTGTTCAGAGAGTACAGGGTAATGTTGTGAGAATGGGTTTAATCCGAAACTCGTCAAAGACGAAAAATGTTTTTATGTTAGGAAGGGCAGGAGAATGAACTCAAATGTACAGCAATATCAGTAACAGAAAAAAACCTGAGTATATTAAGAATATCAGCCTTCTTCTTTATAACATTCCCACACGTCAAACTTTTCATACGTAATTCCGTCCCTTGTTATTACAATACAAACGTTAATAAAAAATACTTTTTTTAAAAAAGGTTTACAATTTGAATCCTTTAAGTGCTGAAAAGTTAACATTTGAAGTTTTTTACAGAGATCAAGTAATACGAAATGTTGGCAAAACTGTAACGTAAAGGAAGTTTTAAACAAGTAATACGAAAACAATATTTTAAAGCCTATTTCTACTTATATCAACAAAGAAAAATGTATTTTAGTATCTTCTTGTTTTATAATTAAAATTAAAATAAATATGTATAAAAATATGTCAAAATAACAATATTAAGTTGCAAAATAGAAAGCGAATTCCATTGAAATTTTCCATTTCCCTTTCTATGCACGGTTTTAAAATTTTATTTGTATTTGTTACTATTTATACGCTTTTTTATTGATATGATATTCTGTCGTAGCCATGGCAACAATTTAATGTTTTTATATAGATCTTTGAGGAGTTCATTTCTAGCTATGGAAAGTTGGCTCAGTGCCAAAAAGCGCTATTTATCAAACCAGATAGTTCTAATCCCGTCTAGACCCTTATTTTTTTATAATTTAATTATGAATGAATATTTTTTTGAAATTTATAAACATCAATTATCATTCACTGTACGTTCAAAATATATATATTTGAGTTTGATTGGATGAATAAAAACGAATTTCTAAACGATTGAAAATTTGTACACGATATAAGCTATAGGCCTATGAGGAAAGTGTGAGTTAATAAAAGGAATTTAAAGGAGAAGACAATGCTGTTTCGGGAACAAGAAACTAATGAGAGTATGGGAAGTCTTTGTGATGAGAGTAAATTGAGAACTAGGCACACATTATTATGAAACTATCATCCATGGAGATTTGTCTGTCTCTATGTAGAATAGAACCTGAAACCGCCAACAACGATATTTTTAAAGAGACAAATGATGGAATGAAATTTATACAAACGTGGAGTGCCATGATGATGCTTAAAAATACAGGAATAATTGTAGATATGCAACAAAATAAATATTGGCTATAACAATAGAGCTGCTAGGAAATTGGAGATTAAAGTTAAAATATCAAAAGGAAGATGTAAAAACATATGGTTTAAATGTAGTTGAAAGGAAATGCAAGGGAAAGATTGTAAGAAATTAAATGTGTGTGTGAACTTAAAAAAACAAAAGGTTTGTTATAGGCTCATCTCTCATTTTGATTTTCGTCTTTACGTAGCAGTTGCTTTTCTTCCTCCCTCTTTAGCCCTAGACATTCTTACATTCCCTACATTAATTTTATTGTTAAAAATCATTTCAACAAAATTCGTATATTTCCATCTTTAAAATACTAACAGTAGTTCCCATTGAATCGTTTTAAAAAACGTGCCACAGTTCTCAGGAATGGAAGACTTATAGATGTGAACGTTTTCCAAACATATCGAACTGTGTGAAAGCGAGTACAAGGATGTGATATACATGTTCTATTCTGCATAAAGTCTTTAAAAATATATAAGGAAGATTTTTAATTTTAACCTATACATGAATTTCCATAAATTATTTGAATTATTAGGTGAATACAATGTCGATTATTAATCTAAAAATAAGACAAATAAAGGTTTTATATTATCCAATGGTTTTAAATAAATTATAATCCAAATCAATACAATTGAATTTAGTCTTATTTATAAGTACATCAAGCACACTCTATCGAGTTACAGTTCAACTACCTTGTGCGTCCTTTCATTGTGCATTCTGTCGGTCAGAAGCTGAACTGCGAAGAGCTTTAATGTTAAATATAGAAGAGAATATTTCACTTCCATGATTAGAAACTAATTTATAATTTATTAATGTAACCTTTACTACTATAATAAGAGTAAATTATCTTATTTGCAAAAAATTATTTAAAAACATTCGTGAGTTAAACCTAGAATTATATTTTTTCAAGTTATTAAATTATATTGTAATAATAGGTGCTATAGTTTTTTAAAACATTTTTTAATAAATTATTATGTATTAACTTTTAACTGCGAGCACTTTTATGCATTTCTTCAATTATTTTTACAGTTTATTCACCAACTACCTATGTTTATGTGGCCTTTGGTTTTTAGTACACAGTAAATATGAAT
>JBAIZL010000004.1:116044731-116122231 GCA_036971475.1 Prosapia bicincta | reverse complement strand
TAAATTGTTCCGCCAGTTTATATTATTCTTCAAATATTAGTTTCGTCTTCCCATCACACGATTCTTTGACTCCGCAAATATATTTACACACGCACGTGCCTGGGTGTATGTGTATATTAGACCTCTCATTACCACTCAAGTTGAAGTGTGTAATAGGTTTAATAACTGAGTGGATGACACTCAGTGTTTTGGAGCTATAGTACTCTGACTGTTACACTTACTAACGGCATTGGTATTGTTTCAGAGCCACTACCTAATGCTTCTAGCTAACTATTAGTTTTTTTTGTAAATTTTTTTTAAAATTATCTTTTTATTGTAAAAAGCTTCACATTCTATTTTTATTACAATAGACTCTTATAAGGAATAATCTTGGTAGCTTTTGTATTAGTTATTTTTTATTAATTTTTATGTTGTCGGTGTTATTGTCAATATCTTTATTGTAATGTGCTGGTCGTTATTTTGTATGTTAACGAAAATGGCAGTTTGCTCGTATTGTTTTAGTTTGATCAGTTGTACTCAATTATAAACTCAGTATTATGGATTGTCTGTTGCATCTTTACGGTTATGCCTATCTAGACCATTGTTGCGTCTAATCTGTAAAGGAAGTACAAGAAAGAGTAATAGAAGCAGATGCAAGAACGTCTTGATTCTTGGGTAAGGAAAGTAGAAAATTTTACACATCGAAAGTGCAAGGTGTTTGATTGAAGTATACACACAGAATTTATAGTTTGACCGCAGATGGTTTATTTAATACTCTACTTAGCAATGTATATGCGTTAGGTAATGTTTTGGATGTAGTGATGTGAAAGTGTCTATATTTTGGTTGTGAGTGCCTAGTATTGGCTGGGGTACACTCTCAGTAAGCTGAACATTACTAGTCTTCTATTAAACTGACCAAAAGCCTATTCTATTCTAAACATTTCTGAAGTAAGTAAATTTGTGCTCCACAGACATCTATGTAGACAACTATACTTATTTCAATGATGTTCTATTAGCCTTCACGTAAGTACAAGTCAGGTAACGTAAAACATAAAACATTGTCCACAGTCTATAAATTCCATTTAAACTAAAAGCAGTATGTTGTATTTATTGCCTTCGTACCGAAGCAACAAGTGTGTTAGCGTAATGGCGTACCATTTCACTTGTTAAACTTATATTTATTGCTATGCTTTACTTCTGCTGCTTCATTCGTTAGTGTCACCATACCCGACAACGTACATCTTAATATTTAATTTCAGAAACGAAAATAAATAACAGCAAAAATGTAAGAATTACATAAAAAAATTATTTTAATTTGTTTATACTTGTTATAAATGTGCCTTTTTTATAAAACACTTAAGAACATGTATAACGGGTAAATGTTAACATGAGCATATATATAATAAATTATTACCCGTAATTATTTAATTAAAACATTTAATTAAGAACATTTATTTTAGTATCATTCACTGTGACAACTTTTGTAGTGGAAAGTTAGGTATACAACTATTTCATATTAGTACTTGACTGCCTTCTTTTTTTTGAGTTTTTCTATATATATATATATATATATATATATATATATATATATATATATATATATATATATATATAAGGTGATTTTTTTTTAGCTTGCTAGCTAGTTATTTCCAATTTTTTCATCACCATTATATACCAAATCCAGAGATTACCCTTCATCTCTTAATAAATTCATATACAGTAAACTCCCGATTATCCGTGGGCGGATTGACCGGTTTGCGGATTATCCGGGGTCTGCCATTGCTTTACAAATATCCAATTTTTATTCCAATCAGATTCATTATTGTTTTTTTAACCACTTGACGCGGCACATTATCCGGTAAAAACAACGATCATAAAAATAAACTAAGCTATCTCAAATAACGCAAGGATAAATGATAACTGTCCTGTTAACTGAATGATAACTGAATGAACCAAATCGAGTTGGGAACAGACTACTGTATATTAGAGACAATGACAAAATGCTTGCACGCCCGGAAACCTAATGTGTATCATAAGATTGTAAACAAATGTCAGCTAATCTCAGCTATAAATAGTCGACATACGCATTATCCATGTCTGTCATATACATTATCGATATTTATGGCCTTGTGACACAAGTACAAACAAACATTCCGAGTTGAACGTTGAGTGGTTATTTTAGTAGTAGGTAGTTTGAATTTTTATGCATTATTTTTATTTCTCTGTCTTTTTTATTGAATTTTATTTTTGTCATGCAGTATTTTATCATTTGTATTAGTTAATATTTTATGTAAATTTCCTTTTTTCTGTTGTAAACCGATAAATAAAACAACATTTTAATGTCTAATACACTGTTTTAATGTCCCAAATAAACCTGTATATAGTAGAAATAAAATTTTTGAGATGAAAACAACGGACACAATAATTAGAGCAAGACGACTCTTCACTGTGCAACAAAATGGTTCTTAAGGAACTTAGATCGCACATTAAAGCTAAATCAATGCTCACAAAAAAAGATACGAAAGTGACAGATTTTTTTGTTAAAAAGTGAAAGTATTATGTGTAAAGGAAATTACATATGTACATACATACTTACTTTTGACTTATACTTATGTACGTAATGTAAATAGTTAGACATATAAATGTACATGTTATAATCTGTCAAATACATCGATATTTTAAATTATTTTCTGTATTAATTTTGTCCTCTGAAGATTAGTTGTAAAATGCATTAACCGGGGTCATTATTTGTGTAACTTATGGTATAATAATCGATTATCGATCGTTTTGCCTATTCTTTATTCATAGCGGATTATTCGGGGAATTCGTTATGCGGCGTTGCCGGGTCACCCTATTCCACGGATAATCGGGGGTTTACTGTATATGTTTATATATATATATATATATATACTAGAATGTTTTCTGTAAGTATTTATATACCAAACACGATGCTAAACGTGGAAAAACTGGTTTATATGCTCTTAAGATACAAATATACAAAACAGGGCGATGTGAAGGCAATTTACGCTGCGTGATTTATTTGCGCTGCGTGATAATTGTCGAACTCTTAACCGATAACAAAACTAACCTTAAGAAGAAAATGCAATAAATTTATTATTTTCTTTTAACTGGCCAGTTGTGCTTTTTAAGGGAGCTAGAGATAAATATAGTTGTGAATAAGTTCGTAACATTAATATTCTGTATTTCCGATATAGGCTTACGTAAATATGTTAAGAATAGACAAGCGAGTTCTGTTTATGTACCTTTTCTAGACACGCAACTATTGGACGAATTTAGCACCGCGATCCGCCTACCTTCTGTTAATCGTGCAAGGTCCAATTGGTGGAGAACCTTTAAAGCGCGTAAACAAGACGAAATAACCTTGAAACGGTTGAAACTTACGGCACTTTACAGCTCTATTATCTTTATATCGATATAACCAAACTTTATGCAAGCTATTCGAATATACAGGATAAAAACGCAATCAAACCTTATTAAATGCATATTTGTGCACATTGATAAATGTGTATGTAATCATAACCATTTCAAATTAATCTGAACAGTGTTGAAACTTGTATGTCTGTTACATGGTTAGTTGATAAAAGCACACAGGGCAACAAGTGCTTAAGGAAAGCATTATTGCAAGAAATACTTGTTAGCATCGGAATTTACAAAATACGAGAATATTATTCATTTTTAAGTTGTATAACAATTGTTTTCGATTTTATCATACACTGAAAGGAATTTAATACATTGATCATAGTTTATGATTTGGGAAACTGAGTCGAATTAAATTTATATTCGATAACTACTTTTTCATCAAGTATAATTTATTTTTAACCAGTTTTGATCTATGTTTTCCGCTAGCATGTCCGACGGTTTTAATTTTATCAAATATTTTGTAACCTATGCTCTTATATACTTGCCTATATCTTTAAAATATGAGGCTTAAAACTGTGTTGATGTGAAACGAAACTTGATTCACTATCTTAGTTAGTTCTACGATGATTCCATATGTTAAACGTTTTCAAAAACTATTATTAGAAGTAAAACCTGAGGTATAAAACATCACAAAGTTATTTACATCAAAATGAACCTCACGAATTACCCAAAAATAATAATTAGGAATAACACAAGTATTTCTTTAATTAATACATGAGTATTTTAAGTAAAATAAGAGTTAATAAAATATCGAAAGAGTGTATTCGCTATGAGACAAAATAATTTAACATTTATATTAATGGCAAGTATGAAACAATGTAAAAGTTTAAAACTAATTTCAGAAAATGTCATTGAAAATTGAAACATTTTCTTACTGAACTGCCGAGTCCAATATTAAACGTCGTATTAAAAGTGGTCAAAAAATATGTAAAGCACTCGCCGATTTTTTTATTGTAAACAAGTAGCAATGATTATTTTAAAACTAAATCACTATCAAAAATAAAAATTCACTAGAGAAAACCCTCTAAAAAAAGATTTCTCCATAACTCAAATCAACTACAATTTTTCTCAAACAATAATAATAATTCATTTCATGTCCACAGGAAGTTTGGAAAATTAATACTGATATAGGCCTATATCACCTATTTACTTATAATTCCACATACCTTCAGTCACATGCATGTTTTTAATACCTAATGCATTATACAATATTATTCAAAATGAAATTACTTGATAGCAAATGTCAGATGGAATTTCCGAACAGTATAGCACGATTCGATGCACAGACAACTCAATTTGATTTCAATTCTGATAGGAGTCAACGAAACTCGGTGGCAGTACAATTTGACAAGGGAAGGTTTTATATATTATATTGTCGATAACGATCATTGACATGCAATAGAGTAAACCTAAATAAAGTATTATAAACAAAACTACTTCTTTATTTTAAACCTTTAATTTCAAACTATCAGTAAAAGGCAAGTTATGCATTTGATTGTGCTTATAAACATTTTTATCTTCTGTTCTGAAAAATGTTCACTTTTTACGGTCAGTTTATGCACATATTATTTGGCTTCATGATAACAAAGACAATATTTCACAAGAAACCTCCAGAAGTAAGCTGGTAGAAATTACTGGAAGGGGTAAGTCACGCTTGATCGGACACAACTGCTACATTGATCTAGAACCTTCTAGTAGGAGAAATGACTGGAAGCGGCAAGTCGATTAAAGGGTTTTGTTAGGGAATTAGTGTTACGCAATGTAGCAAAGAGAGTAAAAGTTCTAGTGACAGAGTAATAGTCGTGTTAAGTGTAAACAGACTAAAGTGAATGAATAGTAAAAGTGTGAGCATTAATAAATAACGATAAAAAGTTCACTCTTTGCGGTCAGTTTATTCAAAATTAATGCGGTTTATAAAATTTTACCAAACAGTAAAGACAATACTGTACTCCAAAATAAATGAAACAACCCCATGATTTTTTTCATTTTACATTTGTTACTTAGTAACACACTATAGATTAAAACAAATAAAAGACACACAAAACTCACAAAATAATCATTTATTGACTCATACGCCTTTCAATGACAAAGTCATCATAATCAGTGAATCTTGCTACTACTAACTCTAACTTACAACAGTTGTAAGTTAGAGTATGTATAAGCAACACTCACTGATGATGATGATTTTGTCATTGAAAGGCGTATGAGTCAATAAATTATTAGTTTGTGAGTTTTTTGTATGTCTTTTATGTGTTCTAACGTAAACTCACAAGCTAAGCTCAAACAATAGTTGTACACTAACGATTCTAAAAATATTATATCTTAGAGACATGTCGTAAAGGCTTATTACTTTCTGAAAAAAAGAAAAATATTTTAAATACCATTTTTAAAAGTAATTCAAATTAAAAAACAATACAAAAATAATGTTTATTTATCAATAAATTAAATATCCAATACGACTAAATAAATCTAATGTGGCCAGGTTAAGCTGAACAGTGTATCATAATGTAGTATAATACAGCTATATAAAAATATAGCTACATAGCCTGTCAGGGAAGATTTAGTTATAAAGGAATGAAAGTAAATTTATGAAAATAAGTTAGCCATGTATGCCACAACAATACATATGTTCCAATACCAACGAAGAGGGAGACTACATGTTTAGTTAGGCAACCAGCTACTTCACGAAGGAAACTTTCTGTTTTATAACGAAACCTATCCTAACTGGTTACTTTTTTGCTAAAGTTTCGTTATGTCTAGTACAACATAGTATAATAACTTGTGAAGAATTACATGATAACGGAATCAGTTATAACAGTGTGATTATGTTCATATGACGATAACTAATGTAGGTGTTAACTACTATGATTTTTGGTAATTAAATTAATTATTTTATTGTTTCAATTATATATTTAGTTGACGTATTATACCACCCATGGTTTATGACTCACGGCTTGATAAGTACAAGTCCATTCACACTTGAGCGGACACAACAGTACGGCGTCACGTAATTCTAGAGCCTTCTAGAAGTAAAAAGATAGAAATTACTGCAACGGGCAAGTAACACTTGAACGGACACAACAGCTACATTGTTCTAGAGCTTTCTAGTAGGGGAAATTACTAGAAGCGGTAAGTCGATATATAGGCCTGGTTAAACGTGATGAATGAGTGTTTTACAATGTACTGAACAGGTCAAAAGCTTTAGTTACATTTGGTGTGTGTTAAGAGTTAATAGACTGTTAGCAAAATCAGTAGTTATTATTATACCGGATTAAAATAATGTTAGGACGCTTTTATAAACGTCAAATTAATAAATAATAGTAGCAATAAAAGTATGTGCGTTAGTAAATAGTTATTTAGTATACAAATTGCCTATGATTTATTGAACTAAATATATTGCCTGTAAGAACGTAACTATAAGAAAAACCGAAACAAATCCGGAATGAATTACCAAGGTAACTAGTGAAGCATAGCAGATAGCATAATAATAGTTAAAGCAACATTCCTTTAATACTAAAGAAAATATATGCATTCCGCAGTTACTAACTTTCCATAATAA
Source organism: Prosapia bicincta (assembly GCA_036971475.1). Lineage (NCBI taxonomy): Eukaryota > Metazoa > Arthropoda > Insecta > Hemiptera > Cercopidae > Prosapia > Prosapia bicincta. The sequence continues at coordinate 116,115,252 of JBAIZL010000004.1, read as the reverse complement.
TAAATAGTGACGTTACAGTCTTGTTTTTCATTTCAATCCACTACTTCTAACGATTTTTTTTCAGAAACACCCACATGATTATTTAAGTAACCAATTTGATTTACCTGAATAAATTATGTAATATTCCCAGGTAAAAAAACCGTTGCCAAGGTCGCACAATTCCTCGGTCTCTTTAACCTGCCATGTTAATATTTTATAGTTCTTTGTCCTTGCGTGTAACATATCATAAATGATGGACACGGTCTTTATTTATTTACACGGCAATTAGCGAATTACTTTACACTTAATACATAAATACTTAGAATACACGCATAATATATATATATATATATATATATTGTTTATTTTGTAGTGCATAAAAAAGCAGTTCCGAAATTTTGTCAGAATCTCATCTACCACTGATGAGATGAGGTGAGCCTAAGAACAGTTAAGCGCGAAACTGCTTTTGGGTTCGCCTCGTCAATGCTAGATGAGGTTCTGGCAAATTGTCGGAATAATATTGTGCACGGTCCGAAACAAGTGTATGACTGTAGGATGGCACCATTAACAGTTTGAGGGTTATATATATTTATGCTTTATATAAATATTTATAAATAAAGTTAATTATCTTATGTTTATGGTTATGGCCTAACCAGCTTCATTTTCGTACTCTGATTGTGATTCTTGACCAGATATAAATGAGTGGGGGCGCAGAGCCTGAAATAATGAGAACCCCAAATCTATACAGCTACAAATATGAATGGGAAGGGGCGCAGAGCCTGAAATATTGAGAACTCCAAATCTATACAGCTACAAATATGAATGGGAAGGGGCGCAGAGCCTGAAAGATTAGGAACCCTTAGATCTATACAGCTTCAAATATTTGAATGACAGGGACGCAAAGCCTGAAAGACAGAGAGCCCCAGATCTATACAGCTACAAATAAGAATGATAGGGGGCGTAGAGCCTGAAAAATTGAGAACCCCAGATCTATAGAGCTACAATAAATTGTAGGAGGCGAAGAGACTGAAAGTTAGAGAGACCCTGATCTATACAGCTACCAATATAAATGGAAGGGGGCGCAGAGCGTGAAAGATTGAAAACCCCAGATGTATACAGTTACAAATATGAATGGGTTGGAGCGCAGAGCCTGAAAGATTGAGTGCCCCAAATCTATGCAGATACAAATATAAATGGGAGGTTGGGCAGGGCCTGAAAGATTGTGAGCCCCTGATCTATACAGCTACAAATATAAATGGGAGGGGGCGCAGAGCCTGAAAGATTGTAAGCCCCTGATCTATACAGCTACAAATATAAATGGGAGGGGACAAAGAGTCTAAAAGATTGAGAAGCCCAGATGTATACAGTTACAAATATAAATGGAAGGGGGCGCAGAGCCTGAAAGATTGAGAACCCCAGATCTATACAGCTACAAATATAAATGGGAGGGGGCGCAGAGTCTAAAAGATTGAGAACCCCAGATCTATACAGCTACAAATATAAATGGGAGGAGGCGCAGAGTCTAAAAGATTGAGAACCCCAGATGTATACAGTTACAAATATAAATGGAAGGGGGCGCAGAGCCTAAAAGATTGAGAACCCCAGATCTATACAGCTACAAATATAAATGGGAGGGGGCGCAGAGTCTAAAAGATTGAGAACCCCAGATCTATACAGCAACAAATATAAATGGGAGGGGCGCAGAGTCTAAAAGATTGAGTACCCCAGATGTATACAGTTACAAATATAAATGGAAGGGGGCGCAAAGCCTAAAAGATTGAGAACCCCAGATCTATACAGCTACAAATATAAATGGGAGGGGGCGCAGAGTCTAAAAGATTGAGAACCCCAGATCTATACAGCTACAAATATAAATGGGAGGGGCGCAGAGTCTAAAAGATTGAGTACCCCAGATGTATACAGTTACAAATATAAATGGAAGGGGGCGCAGAGCCTAAAAGATTGAGAACCCCAGATCTATACAGCTACAAATATAAATGGGAGGGGGCGCAGAGTCTAAAAGATTGAGAACCCCAGATCTATACAGCTACAAATATAAATGGGAGGGGCGCAGAGTCTAAAAGATTGAGTACCCCAGATCTATACAGCTACAAATATAAATGGGAGGGGGCGCAGAGTCTAAATAATTGAGAACCCCAGATCTATACAGCTACAAATATAAATGGGAGGGGCGCAGAGTCTAAAAGATTGAGTACCCCAGATCTATACAGCTACATTTATAAATGGGAGGGGGCGCAGAGTCTAAATAATTGAGAACCCCAGATCTATACAGCTACAAATATAAATGGGAGGGGGCACAGAGTCTAAAAGATTGAGTACCCCATATCTATACAGCTACAAATATAAATGGGAGGGGGCGCAGAGTCTAAAAGATTGATAACCCCAGATCTATACAGTTACAAATATAAATGGAAGGGGGCGCAGAGCCTAGAAGATTGAGAACCCCAGATCTATACAGTTACAAATATAAATGGGAGTGGCCGCAGAGCCTAAAAGATTGAGAACTCCAGATCAATACAGCTACAAATATAAATGGAAGGGGGCGCGGAGCCTAAAAGATTGAGAACCCCAGATCTATACAGCTACAAATATAAATGGGAGGGGGCGCAGACCCTAAAAGATTGAGAACCCCAGATCTATACAGCTACAAATATAAATGGGAGGGGGCGCAGAGCCTAAAAGATTGAGAACCCCAGATCTATACAACTACAAATATAACTGGAAAGGGGCGCAGAGCCTAAAGGTTTGAGAACCCCAGATCTATACAGTTACAAATATAAATGGGATGGGGCGCAGAGTCTAAATAATTGAGAACCCCAGATCTATACAGCTACAAATATAAATGGGAGGGGCGCAGAGTCTAAAAGATTGAGTACCCCAGATCTATACAGCTACATTTATAAATGGGAGGGGGCGCAGAGTCTAAATAATTGAGAACCCCAGATCTATACAGCTACAAATATAAATGGGAGGGGGCACAGAGTCTAAAAGATTGAGTACCCCATATCTATACAGCTACAAATATAAATGGGAGGGGGCGCAGAGTCTAAAAGATTGATAACCCCAGATCTATACAGTTACAAATATAAATGGAAGGGGGCGCAGAGCCTAGAAGATTGAGAACCCCAGATCTATACAGTTACAAATATAAATGGGAGTGGCCGCAGAGCCTAAAAGATTGAGAACTCCAGATCAATACAGCTACAAATATAAATGGAAGGGGGCGCGGAGCCTAAAAGATTGAGAACCCCAGATCTATACAGCTACAAATATAAATGGGAGGGGGCGCAGACCCTAAAAGATTGAGAACCCCAGATCTATACAGCTACAAATATAAATGGGAGGGGGCGCAGAGCCTAAAAGATTGAGAACCCCAGATCTATACAACTACAAATATAACTGGAAAGGGGCGCAGAGCCTAAAGGTTTGAGAACCCCAGATCTATACAGTTACAAATATAAATGGGATGGGGCGGAGAGTCTAAAAGATTGAGAACCCCAGATCTATACAGCTACAAATATAAATAGGAGGGGGCGCAGTTGTAAAAGATTGAAAACCCCAGATCTATACAGCTACAAATATAAATTGGAGGGGGCACAGAGTCTAAAAGATTGAGAACCCCAGATCTATACAGCTACAAATATAAATGGGAGGGGGCGCAGAGTCTGAAATATTGAGTGCCCCAGATCTATACAGCTACAAATATAAATGGGGGGGCGCATAGCCTGAAATATTGAGTGCCCCAGATCTATACAGCTACAAATATAAATGGGAGTGGCCACAGAGCCTAAAAGATTGAGAACCCCAGATCTATACAGTTACAAATATAAATGGAAGCGGGAGCAGAGCCTAAAAGATTGAGAATCCCAGATCTATACAGCTACAAATATAAATGGGAGGGGGCGCAGAGCCTAAAAGATTGAGAACTCCAGATCTATACAGCTACAAATATAAATGGGAGGGGGCGCAGAGCCTAAAAGATTGAGAACCCCAGATCTATACAGCTACAAATATAAATGGGAGGGGGCGCCGAGCCTAAAAGATTGAGAACCCCAGATCTATACAACTACAAATATAAATGGAAAGGGGCGCAGAGTCTAAAGGTTTGAGAACCCCAGATCTATACAGTTACAAATATTAATGGGAGGGGGCGCAGAGCCTAAAAGATTGAGAACCCCAGATCTATACAGCTACAAATATAATTGGGATGGGGCGGAGAGTCTAAAAGATTGAGAATCCCAGATCTATACGGCTACAAATATAAATGGGAGGGGGCGCAGAGTCTAAAAGATTGAGAACCCCAGATCTATACAGCTACAAATATAAATGGGAGGGGGCGCAGAGCCTGAAATATTGAGTGCCCCAGGTCTATACAGCTACAAATATAAATGGGAAGGGGCGCAGAGTCTAAAAGATTGAGAACCCCAGATCTATACAGCTACAAATATAAATGGGAGGGGGCGCAGAGTCTAAAAGATTGAGAACCCCAGATCTATACAGCTACAAATATTAATGGGAGGGAGCGCAGAGCCTGAAATATTGAGTGCCCCAGATCTATACAGCTACAAATATAAATTAGAGGGGGCGCAGAGCCTGAAATATTGAGTGCCCCAGATCTATACAGCTACAAATATAAATGGGAGGGGCGCAGAGCCTGAAATATTGAGTGCCCCAGATCTATACAGCTACAAATATAAATGGGAGGGGGCGCAGAGCCTGAAATATTGAGTGCCCAAGATCTATACAGCTACAAATATAAATGGGAGGGGTTGCAGAGCCTGAAATATTGAGTGCCCCAGATCTATACAGCTACAAATATAAAACTTCAACAAGTATAAAGAAGATAAAACCCCCTGCCTAGGACCGAGAATACTTAACCAACACATAGACACGTATTGCAACAAAAAAATACATATGTTTATGTTAATTTATTTAATATGTTTATATATTATTGCCTCATACGTCACTATAAACACCCCAAAAGTAACTAAACTAACATCAGAGTTGGCAATTCTCTCTATCATATTGTTACAGTTGCAACAATACAATAGGCGTTTACGTAAGAAGTTCTTGATATTTTAAATACAAACAATAAATTTAACGTATATTTAGAAATATTTGCGTACAGTAAGTTGTATTTAGTTTTGGGAATGGTCATTCGTTTTGGCGTTCATAAAATGTTTTTTTCCCAACTGGACGAAAGAATGACGTTCTGAGATGAACTAATTGACACGAAGATTTCCGAAAAACAAATAACTAATTTCAACAGCTCCTTATCACTTCAATAAAATATAGTTTTTAGATCATAGAAAAATACAATTTCGTCAACTACATTATTGTAAATTTTAATAGAATGGGAATTTAATTCACTTTATACAAATTTTAAATGGATTTAATTAGTTTATCTATTTTGTAAATTTAATACAAACACTGTACATTATTAACTGTTTTTGAAGAAATTTTAACGTTGCTGTCGTTATGTCCCTTTGACAGAAAAATTTTTATTCGTATCCGACTTTAAAGATAAACCGTTAGGTACTTTTACTGCCTGGTCCATACTGTGCTGGCGCACCAAATTATTTAGTTTGATATACATCCATATATACATTTGTATAAAAAATTTTAAAATGAATTCATATGTTGTTGAGAAAATATGCCATACATAAGTCTGTACAAATATCCTACTTATACAATATATATAGTAGGTAAGACATCGATAAAACCAAAACCGCATGTCAGTACATTCCAAATATTTTAAAATTAGAACTTATTTTTAATTTATCATTTGAATAAATTATGACTCTTACGCTTCGTTAAAGAGAATATCTCGATACCTTCGGGCTTTTGGTAGATAGAATTGTCTTTTGTTAGACATGCTTTCTCCGTATGAAGTTTCCAATTCCCAAATTAATAACAAATAGCAAATTTTCAAAATCATAAATTAAATTCTTAGAAAGTATTAAGTGAGAAATAGTAAAAACTGGCTACTTTGTACGGTTTTTAATATACTTACCACACAAAGCATAGTTTGAAATCATTGTGAGGAATAATGAAATAAAGAACCGCAACTGCAATCGATAATTTATCCCCCCAACGCGTTTCAATGGCAAAGTTATCATCAGCATAAGAACAAGTAATACATCCTACTACAGTAAAATAAATTGATATTGCACTCGCGATGATGTCTTTGTCATTCAGACGCTTTGGAGAAATTAATTACTCATATTGAATTGGTGTTCGTTATTATTAACGAATAAATAATAATTCAATTTCTTAATTACGAATAATAATAATTAAAAAATAAATGAATTATTATTATTGCTGACAAATGAAAATCAAAATTAAGAAAATTCAATTACTTTTTCTAAAGAAGAAAGCTTGTGACAGCGCAAAAAAGTAAATGAATACGGCACTCGTGTTTGGTTAACGCAGGACACGACCCTTTCATTGTACTCATGAAACATAGAGTTATAATATAGGAAATCAGAGTGAGTGTATTAATTTGTCAATGTGTCATACAATTTACAAATAAAATTAGCATTATCTTACATTGACTTCATACTGACATACATCATTCGGTGCCCTCTATAACAAATTAATTAAATCATTCTTTGAGTTGGAGTTTTTACTGTGGCAAATTGTACCATTCATATTTAAACTAAACCAATTTGTTTCATTTAAAATATTATCTTTCTAAATATCTCATTACATTGATCATATTACTTTGATACGTGTAAGGGTTTTGGCCTCTCTCAATCGCCGCAGCCCCATGTGGTCAATAAAACCTATAGCAAAAGGTCAAGTACATTTTGAAGTGGTTACAGGGTCGCACTTTACTCCTGCAATCCCAGTTTTATTCTTCAGTAACAGCAGATTTTTCTCAACAAATACAAATTTAACATTGCAGGAGATTACGCGCAAATTTAAAAAATGTATATAAAACTTTGTCTGTAAAAGGATGCAGGTTTTCTGTAACTGCACTGAAAAACATTGAATAGAAAACGTATTTATAATTTAGCATTTTATTTTAGTAGATCCAAATAAATCGAGAACGTAAGACATTATTTAAACATTATTATTAAAAGCGTTTACTTTGCGTGATTGAGATAGTAGAAAAGAATCGATCCTTTTTACATGAAATGTCGAACATATTCCTATCAGTTCAAACCCGTAACTAATGACATAAAAACCCGGGCATATTCGTGTTACAAAAATGATGTTAGAACAGTTTACTTCACAGAATGTTAATAATACTCTACCATCAGTCAGTGATCCAAATAAAGAATAATTGTGTATATATATATATATATATATATATATATATATATATGTGTGTGTGTGTGTGTGTGTGTGTATATATATATATATATATATATATATATATATATATATATATATATATATATATATATATATATATATATATAGTCAACGAAACAAAGCAGTTATTTAAAAAGGAATAAATTTAAACCATTTGAAACTAAATTAAACCCAATTGAATGCTATACGTTTATATATTAATCAACAAGTAATATAAACAAAAAAGGTTTAAAGTTATTTAATATTTAAAAGTAAATACTTAAGTCAGGAGAGAAAAATTTTACTTTAGTTAATTTCTATTAAATAATTACAATTATATAAATAAAATAATATATTCTATTAAATAACCTATATATTGCAAAACTTTCCTCTTTCTTGAATAGTTTTTCTCCCATACAAAACTAAAATAAATTCATTATTTATTTAAATAAGAAATAATATTAGAGAAACTGTATTAACATTAAGGGTCATGCACTACAAGTTAAAAAAAATGTTGTTGAACTTGAGTAGACGAAAACAGCAATTTGGTTAACAATTAAAAATTTGAACAAAATAGACTATGTATAAGGAAAGTGTTAACTAGCAGAAGGAATTGGATAACATTTTGCCTTTTTTCTGCCTTTTTTATTTTTGCATTTAACGTTGTTTTTTATATTATTGAGAAATTTTACCTTTAAACCAAAATACGCACTAAGCCATATATCCAAATACGGGTACATTTAACATATGAACATAAATTTTCCCTGGTACAGGTAAATGAGATTAACATGTCTAGCACGGATAGAGTCATTTCCATAAAACCTACCCCTTGACATTATCATAGGCTAGATGTACGCTATTTCACCTACTCACTACGCTCATAAACAGTGCATAACACATGCCCGTAAATGTTGGCAAACTTGGTTCTTACACTATGTAACTTGCTATTTGTAATAAAATTTGTATTGGATTTAGAATTTGTATATAGTTACTATACGATTTAATTTCTACTGTATAGAAGTTTTAATTTTTTTTCATTTATTTCCTTTAAAGGTTTAGATCCTGGAAAGACCTAAATGTTTCTAAACCCAGTTTTAAATTCATAATTTTAGACTTAATAGGGAAAATATATGAAATATTACCTAGAACTAAAATAAAGTTGTAAAGATTTGATTTGTCTACAAGAACCGGTTACTGGGAGTTTTCTCCCCCGCTGATAGTAAAGCTATTGCAGATAGGCGATACTGGCCCTTGATATCCCAGTACCAGTGGATCATTATTGCCTTCATCCTAACCCTACTTAATTTCCACTACATTTATTAACAACAAGGTCGACATTCCAGCACTCAATAGAGGCCTACTTTAAGTAAGTGACCTTGCACATGTGATGTAATAATCACCCCTTATATCCTCTACTAAGAGGTTTATATCTATATCATAATCCTACATATACTAACAACCCTTCTATATACTACGTATACAAGAATATTAATATTAGATAACTGCATCCAAGTTACTAATAAAATCGCTTACATTCTCTTTTCAAAGAAATACGAATATTATCAGGTCAGGATAGAACAACCGAGAAATTCGCAGTTGGCACAGCCCCTCTTTCATCCCTCTAACACGTTCTTATTTAAATAACAAATATCCTGAATAATACAATCAGTCGCGCTGTTCAGTTTCAGTCCCCCGCCGTCAACACAATAATTCAGTCCTCCGTATTAAAACAGTATCAGTTTCTCTCACCGCCATCTGTTTATCAAAAAGCTTATATTCCGTTCAGTTCAAATGAACAGGTTATTAGCAATTACAGTAACTGGACCATATATGAATTAAAGTAACGCATCAGGACTTCGTAGTAATGAATAAATGTAAATCAAAGAATTATCTATCCATTTTACATTATGCTTTTTACAGGTAATATGAACGATGTAACAACTGGAAAATACCTTGGATAGTTTCATTGTTGCTAATTATTAGAAAATTTGCATCAAATGTCAAATTTTTGAAATAGTTATAACAAGATTTTACATTAAATATTTTATAAACTGTTTAAAACATGTGATTTAACTGGTTTATTTTAATTTTAAATGAAGTTCCTATGGGTACTTACAAAAACAAGTATTTGTCAATTTTAAATAAATAAAATCCCTTAGCCACAAAAACATTTTATTTATTCCTTAAGTTCTTTTCGATTGCAAAGCAAACACTTTTAAAGGGAATATTGTAATAATTTTCTCTGAAGATGGTAATTTTGCAACCGAAATGTACAAAACAACTTACATCAAATGTTTTTTTTTTTGTAGTTTAGAAATTTTAATAATATAAAATAAATATTTTTTATATAGCCATTATGACAGATCACAGACAATTAATTCATGCTTTTTCAACACTCAGCGTCTTAAATTTCTTTCCGAAATTCCTTTTCAAGAGCTCGTTTTTATTAAAGCAATTGGCCTATACAACATAGCTTACAATATATAAAATTCATAACAATACATTAAACATAATAAAAAACCAGCAATACAAAACTCTTAATAAATAGTCTCTGGTTAACACATAGGCCTATTTTGATTTAGAAAATCTGTCAGGGCACCACCCCACTGGCCTTGAAAACTCTCTTGACATTCAATTATCGATATACTTCACAATCCATCATAAACTTGACTTGGTTTAATCATGTTGGCTGATAATCACCTGTAAAAGTCATTTTTAAACAGCTGATAGTAATTGTTTGTTGTCATTCATCTTTCAAGCTTAGTTACACTTTACAGATGTTATGTTACAAGCAGATGCTATGCCTTGTCTTGGTTTTTTCAGACAATAATCAGTAAGTTTTAAAAAAAACTATAGTTTGATATATTTATTGGGACTTTATTTCAACCCAAATACAAATACAAATTAAATCAATACAAATATACGTCACCCCCGTAAGAATTAAGGGTACTCTGCTAGTTCTTCATAAAATTTAATTAATATTAGTCCTATTAATCTTATTAAGGAACAACCAAAAAATAATCTCTAAAATCAACTTTCAAAACTTCCCGGTTTTATACTTTTGCAGGTTAATTGAAAATTTCATGATTTTTTTATATCTCTTTTCACAAAACTTGAAAAATGGTTTTGTTAACGTGAAAAAATGTTATAGTCAGATTAGTAATGAGCACGCGATAATTTATTAAATACAGTAAAATATAATAAGAAGAATAATTATAAGGATTAGTTAATTAGGAAATCTAATAAATTAACATTCATACACTTGGACATATACGAGTATTAACATATGACACTTGTATATAATATCGCTTGTATTATTGTTCAATGAGGGCAGGCGTTTCCGGTAGAGGTGCCTCATAGTCAATTCACACCGTAACTCACTTGACAATTTGACATATCTTCCGAAACGGCCGTCCACATTTAACCAAATCGTAAGTACTACTATAGACAAGTGTCGATTATTAATATATCACTTAACTCAGGTTAACTCAAGTAGTACGTAGTGTTACGTAGTGAACCCACGTTTTTACGTAGTGCTAACTAGTTACTCAAGTTGACTCAAGTAGTACGTAGTAAACCCAAGTTTTTACGTAGTGCTAACTAGTTACTCAAGTTGACTCAAGTAGTACGTAATAAACCAAAGTTTTTACGTAGTGCTAACTAGTTACTCAAGTTGACTCAAGTAGTACTTAGTAAACCTAAGTGTTTAGGTAGTGTTAACTAGTTACTCAAGTTGACTCAAGTAGTACTTAGTAAACCTAAGTGTTTACGTAGTGTTAACTAGTTACTCAAGTTGACTCAAATAGTACTTAGTAAACCTAAGTGTTTACGTAGTGTTAACTAGTTACTCAAGTTGACTCAAGTAGTACGTAATAAACCAAAGTTTTTACGTAGTGCTAACTAGTTACTCAAGTTGACTCAAATAGTACTTAGTAAACCCAAGTTTTTACGTAGTGCTAACTAGTTACTCAAGTTGACTCAAGTAGTACGTAATAAACCAAAGTTTTTACGTAGTGCTAACTAGTTACTCAAGTTGACTCAAGTAGTACTTAGTAAACCTAAGTGTTTAGGTAGTGTTAACTAGTTACTCAAGTTGACTCAAGTAGTACTTAGTAAACCTAAGTGTTTACGTAGTGTTAACTAGTTACTCAAGTTGACTCAAGTAGTACTTAGTAAACCTAAGTGTTTACGTAGTGTTAACTAGTTACTCAAGTTGACTCAAATAGTACTTAGTAAACCTAAGTGTTTACGTAGTGTTAACTAGTTACTCAAGTTGACTCAAGTAGTACTTAGTAAACCAAAGTTTTTACGTAGTGCTAACTAGTTACTCAAGTTGACTCAAATAGTACTTAGTAAACCCAAGTTTTTACGTAGTGCTAACTAGTTACTCAAGTTGACTCAAGTAGTACGTAATAAACCAAAGTTTTTACGTAGTGCTAACTAGTTACTCAAGTTGACTCAAGTAGTACTTAGTAAACCTAAGTGTTTAGGTAGTGTTAACTAGTTACTCAAGTTGACTCAAGTAGTACTTAGTAAACCTAAGTGTTTACGTAGTGTTAACTAGTTACTCAAGTTGACTCAAGTAGTACTTAGTAAACCTAAGTGTTTACGTAGTGTTAACTAGTTACTCAAGTTGACTCAAATAGTACTTAGTAAACCTAAGTGTTTACGTAGTGTTAACTAGTTACTCAAGTTGACTCAAGTAGTACTTAGTAAACCTAAGTGTTTACGTAGTGTTAACTAGTTACTCAAGTTGACTCAAATAGTACTTAGTAAACCTAAGTGTTTACGTAGTGTTAACTAGTTACTCAAGTTGACTCAAGTAGTACTTAGTAAACCTAAGTGTTTACGTAGTGTTAACTAGTTACTCAAGTTGACTCAAGTAGTACTTAGTAAACCTAAGTGTTTACGTAGTGTTAACTAGTTACTCAAGTTGACTCAAGTAGTACTTAGTAAACCTAAGTGTTTACGTAGTGTTAACTAGTTACTCAAGTTGACTCAAATAGTACTTAGTAAACCTAAGTGTTTACGTAGTGTTAACTAGTTACTCAAGTTGAGTCAAGTAGTACTTAGTAAACCTAAGTGTTTACGTAGTGTTAACTAGTTACTCAAGTTGACTCAAGTAGTACTTAGTAAACCTAAGTTTTTACGTAGTGTTAACTAGTTACTCAAGTTGAGTCAAGTAGTACTTAGTAAACCTAAGTGTTTACGTAGTGTTAACTAGTTACTCAAGTGGAGAATGGAATAATATTGAATTAATTAAAACCTAGATCTGTTACTCCTCATATGGTTATTTTGTTTATTTAATCCTACTTGGTGCAGCCAAGTAATACCACTTGTTATGAAAAAAATGATCAATTCCAATCTCCTCTACACTATCAACAACGATCATCTTAAGCTAAAATACTTTCAACAGAGACCTGAGAAGTATTATGGTGCACTAACTATAAGTAACTCTAATTTTAACTTATTTACTTCCGAATTATGCTTTCAAACTTTGAACTCATCTTCTCCTTTACTCACACCCAAATGGTTTCACCCTTTACGGCCTACTCGCTAATCCAGTCTTACCGGAGGGTGGATAATCTCGATTCTAGAACGCAAACATTTTTAAAAGCAGAATTTTAATTTTAAAATAACATTTTTAAGTCGAATGTTCGGCAATGAATCCTCATCTGTCTCAGGCATACTAACTTGCATATATTTCAATCAGTAAGTGATCACACTTGGCTAAATTAGATATATATTGCAGTTGCAAAGTACTTTTTTTTAAGATATGTTAGGAGATATTTGGACGTATCTGTAATATTTGTTTTTAGTAGACTACACCTAAACAAATAAAGCAAGTTAAACATTATTTAAATTTTATTGTTAAAAACGATTGATTTGCGCTTGAATCCGAAGTAGTAGAGAAGAATCCATCTTTTTTACATGAGATGTGAAACATATTCCTATCAGTTCAAATATTTTAAATAAGAAGCTCGTAACTACTGACATAAAAATTCCGGCAAATTCGTGTTACAAATAAAGATATTACAACAGTTTACTTCACAGAATGTTAGTAATAACATTAGTCAGTGACACACATAACGAGTAATTAAATATTTATATAAATAGTGTAGGAACAAAGTAGTTATTTACAAACGAATAAATTAAAACCATTTGAAACTAATTTAAGCCCTATTAAATAGTAAACGTTTATATATTAGTCAACAAGTAATATAAACAAAACTTTTTTAAAGTTAATTACTAATTAGGTCATCAAAGAAAGTTTTATTTGATTTACTTTTTGATAAATATTGCAATAATATAAAAAAAGGTAACATAACCCATGCGTTAAAACAGCCTATTCTACCACATAACCTATAACTGTTTTATGAAACCATATATTATCACTTATTCTAAGCCAAATGGAACAAAATAACTATATTGCATATCATACCCTTTTGTGAAAACCTTTCTCCCATATAACACAAAAGTTAACTCATTTTAAATTTAAGAAATGAATTATCTAAAAAGCTATATCAAGTGTCATCCACCAAAAGTTTTCAAAAATGTATTTGAACTTCAGTGGATGAATATAAAGTATTTTACTAACGAAGTTTTACCAAGATAAAGAGGGTGTGAACTAACAGAAGAAATTGAAAGATAAAGATCGAAATACGAGGTAATGTTTGGATAAATAAGCGTAGTATATTTTAGTAATTTTAAAATATTAGGTTTACTCTCAGCATTTAGTAAGAATACAAAATCAATTTTTAAGCGCACTCAAAAGTTCCAAAAAGTGCCAGAGAACAACACAAGTGAACTCGATACATTTAAAAAGAGTCGTGGTGACCGTTCGTCTGTAACTACGTTAGGCAAACAATGAAATTGCATTACAAGTTTCAAAGGACATCCCCCATATTAATCTCTTGTGTTAATTACATCCAGTTACGCTAGATATCTGTTGGTTACATGCCAAACAAATACAGAATTTGCATTTGATAATTGTAATTATTGAAACAAATAAAAGAGAACTTAATGGAGATACAACTTATATTCAGACAGCGAAATCCACCAATATTGCCAGTGTAGCATGTGTACATTGTATTTGTTTTTTGTGTGTTTTGTTTAAATTTAAACGAGTTGACGACCCAATTTGCAAAATAATTTCTAAACATGAAACAAACGCTACTAAAGGCGTACATAAGGTGAAAACACAATTTAACACGACTGTTACACATGGTCTTTACCTTTCACATACGTATGGTTTAATTAATTTAATAATCATATTTACTGGACTGTAAAGCCATTTAGTTTAAATATTTTACCAATAATGCATCAACATAACATTGTACATTTAATAATTCCAGTTTTAACTTATAATCAGGTATCTTGAACTAATTTATGGGCAATGTCTTGTAATTCGTAAACCAAATAACATTTTCGAACTGATGGTAATTATATATTTATTTTCCTTACATGTATAGTAACTATCTTACGGATAACAAAAATCCCTTCTCAAATTGTTAATGGTATTTAGGCATCCATTCTTAAATTTTAAAACAAATATAAAATACCGCTAGCGTGGCTATGTAATAAATAATATTTTAACCAACGAAAATTATAGCGAAAGTATTAATCGTATTTGATCCTCTAGATCAGCGGTTCTCAACCTGGGGGGCGTAGAAGAATTCCAGGGGAGGCGTCAACAAATTTTTAAAAAAATTGAATTTGATGTTGGACACAAACACACAATCATTGAAATTTCTTTATAGCTTAATAGAGCTATAAAGCTCTATATCTTTACTCAACGAACTTTTCTTCCTTTCCAAAATCTCGTCGATGATACCCAGTCTTTCAAAACACCTAGTAAATGAAATGAAGGACCTAATATCTGAGCATTTGTTGTCTCTGAAGAACAAAATCGGAGCCTATTTCCCAGATATAAGCTCGGAAAACTGGGAATTCAAGTTAACAAGAGACCCCTTTCAAATCAACATTGATATACCTCCTGATCACATTCAAGAACAAACAATTGACTTGCAATGTGATTCCAAAGCTAAATTGGATTTCCCAAACATGGATCTCGAAGATTTCTGGCTACTATATCTTTCTGTTTACCCAGAAGTAGCAATGGAGGCAGTCAAGTTGCTAGTACAATTTTCATCAACTTATCTATGCGAGACTGGATTTTCAGCCCTGGCTAATATAAAATCTAAATATCGAGCCAGATTAGATGTGGAAAGTGACCTGCGGTGTTCTTTGTCAAAATTTCATCCAAACATACAAAAAATAGTTAACGAGAAACAGTGCCAGCCCTCACACTAGCACTACAAAAGTAGCGAACATTTTTCTGGTTATTACTTAAACATATTGTAAGTAAATTTATCATATATAAGTCTAAATTAACTTAATCCGTTAAGGGAGGCGTGACCTCACACCAAAGTGTGAAGGGGGGCTCAGAGCCTAAAAGGTTGAGAACCCCTGCTCTAGATAGATATAAATGTGAAGATCATGGCCCACATATAACTCATACTTAGAACTCCTCATCGCTTTTAAATGAGCATTGCATGAATTCATATAATTCTTGTAACAACTGCGTGAGAGTAAATTGACGTAGCATTTACTCTTAATTAAAATTATTTTCAATTAAATAACATTAAATTAGAGTTCAATAAAGAAAATTAATAAAGTAAAATGATTCATCAAATATTTGCGACAGTCTTATAGATCATTTTATACAATTAGGAAACTATTATGTATTTTTCAATTTTTGTGAGAAAATTCCCTTTTAGTAAATTAATTTCATAAACAGCAATTACTATTCCTTAGATATTACGTATCTAATATTATATTTGTTTCTGGGTCAGAAACAAAAATCTATATACATATTTGTTTTACGACGACGGTATGTATGACTATTAGAGCTAAAGAGAAATGAGAGGGAAAAGGAAATAAAGATAGCATTAGGATACGGACATAAAACACCCTTTTGGAATATATAAGGAGGATGATGGTATTGAATGTGCAGGGTCGCATTTATGAAGCAGACCTACTCTCTATAAGGTGATAAAGTATTGTCCATTTGCTACACCCCTTAAAGGAAATAGATAAGAAAGGATAGAAGGAATTAGGTAGGACAAAAGAATAATAATAACCTCAAGGTTCTTGGAAAAGGAAAAAATATCACATTGTTAGAGCGAGACTGCTTCCCCGAAGTAGGCTTGAGTTCATTAAAATTTAATTCAATAAATATTATTTGTAAAATATCCTTCTGACAAACAGCAGAAATATAATCGGCGAAACAAAACTTCAGAAGAGCCCAACTTAAAACTTTGCAAACACGTATTCCATTTCATTATTTTTAAATTTGATTTCCCCTAACTTTTAAGGGGTTGCGTTACCTTTCAGCTATGTTAGTATCTTATTGTAACGAATACACAGAGAACAGTTCTATTAGTCCCGATCTGTGTGATACAAGAAAGATAACTCAGATTTAATACGGAAAACAAATAACCTACAAATACGTTAGTTAAATTTCCCGTTTACAATCAAACTGATATATATATATATATATATATATATATATATATATATATATATATATATATATATTTAAGAATAAATAATATACACTAATTACAGGAATAATTTATTGAATAATACACTCAAAGCTTTTCGTTGGTTGACATTGCCAACATCCTCAGGAATTACAATACTAAGAATCAAATTCTTAGTATTGTAACTCCTGAGGATATTGGTAATGTCAACCAACGAAACGCTTTGAGTGTATTATTCAATAAATTATTCCTGTAATTAGTGTATATTATTTAATCTTAAAAATAATTTTACCAGGAAAACATATTTGATATTCTACATATATATATATATATATATATATATATATATATATATATATATATATATATATATAATAAAAAAATTTCTATAGTAATAAAATATTTGTCTTACTGTTCAGTAAGTAATATAAAAATGTTTTTAAAGTTAAGTCCTACTTAGGGCTACAAAAAAAATTATTATAGTTATTTTTAAATTATTTTATTAAATATTATTAAATATTATTTATTAAATATTATTAATTTTATTAAATAATTACAATTAATTTAAATAAAGTAACATACTTATGCATTAAAACCGCTGTTCTACCGCATAACCTAAACATAAAAGTAGGTGTTTTATGGAATCATATGTTATCACTTGTTTAGCCAATTGGGACGAAATAAATATATTGCATACCTTCCCTCTTTTGTGAAACGTTTTGCTCCCATATTAATTTAATTAATGAATTACATGAAAAACTATATTAATATCAATTATCATCCATTACAAGCATTAAAAAATGTATTTGAACTTAAGTAGATGAATAAAAAGTAGTTTATTCACTTTTGAAAATTTGAACAAGATATCATTTAGGCCTAAAGGCCATATATAAGAAGAATGTGAACATAGCAGGAATTGAAAAAATTTCTCACTTTGTTAAACTATTTCAAAAAAATTTTAAAACTTAATTTGTTTTTTTAAAGTTATCTTGGCAGTTTAAAAGTATTTTACTTATATAAAACGGTTTACAAACTATGGGTAGCGTAATAATTCACAACATGACAACGAGCTTCTTACTGCATAATTGCAACTTGGCGGATGATTGCTAACGTTAGTAAAGGCAGAAACTGTACTCAAATATATATTATTTAACGTTCATATTCAAGAAAAATGGAAAGTTACATTTTTATTGGACCATCTTTTACACTGTTACAACTGTTTAAGTGTTTCCTTGATTTGAGCGGTTGCCCATTTGTTTACGCTGTTGAACTATCTAGGATTTTAAATGTTTTTCGCATTTACTTTGGAATTGTTTCCTTGGTATGTTATCTCTAGATTCCCCTGTATGTTCATTTAATTTCGCCAAAGAGTTTGTTCAACTTTTATTATGATATTGGTAAAAAAAAAATAATATCAAACACAGCACAATTTTTAAAATCATAGACAACAGATTTGCTCCAAACCATCAGTTTTCTTTGTTTCTTTTAATGTTAGTCTTATGTAAAGTTCAGAAATAGTTCCTCAAATATTGTTAAGTAACAATAATGTATAAAAATCAAGAACAATTTGCCAAATATACACATATCCATAAATACATACATAATACAGAAAAAAATATTTACAGCATAAAACTATATGCTCAAAGCTTTCCATCATTATAATATATTGATAGCTCCCATATATACAAAGCTCCCAAGACCTTTGTACAAAACAGCTGTTGATAATGAAAGCTCTTGAGAATATCAGTATGCTAGATTGGCGAAAAGCTTCGAGTATATAACTTTAAAAATGTCAGTTTTATAAAAATATATTACATTATAATATAGGAAAACCCCCGAAACCACAAAAATAATCAAATGTAACTAATATTACAATTTACCTAAGATTAAACCCTTATGTAAACTTCGATGTTCATGTTATCATCATCAGAGGGTCGTATTACAAAATTACAATCTAGTGACTAGTCTGTCTAGTTTGTAATTTATTGTATTCTAGATTGTAACTCTGTAATAACACCCTCTGATGATGGTGACATTGTCATCGAAATATACACAAAGGTTTAATCTAAGGTATTTTTTTAATATTAGTTTTGTTTTATTATTTTTGTGGTATTGAAGGGTTTTGCTTATATTTTCATTATAATAAATTGTACCACTGTGCTCTTGGTATTTTATATTATATAATATATGTTTATGAAATACTTATATAATATATGTTACTTTATTAGTGTATATATGTGTGTGTGTGTGTGTGTGTGTGCGTGTGCGCGTGCGTGCGTGCGTGCGTGCGTGTGTGTGTGTGTGTGTGTGTGTGTGTGTGTGTGTGTGTGTGTGTGTGTGTGTGTGTGTGTGTGTGTGTGTGTGTGTGTGTGTGTGTGTGTGTGTGTGTGTGTGTGTGTGTGTGTGTGTGTGTGTGTGTGTGTGTGTGTGTGTGTGTGTGTGTGTGTGTGTGTGTGTGTGTGTGTGTGTGTGTGTGTGTGTGTGTGTGTGTGTGTGTGTGTGTGTGTGTGTGTGTGTGTGTGTGTGTGTGTGTGTGTGTGTGTGTGTGTGTGTGTGTGTGTGTGTGTGTGTGTGTGTGTGTGTGTGTGTGTGTGTGTGTGTGTGTGTGTGTGTGTATTACATACATGCAACAGCATACATACATACAATACACTAAGAGTTTGAAGAAAAGTATAATGATCGAACGAAAGATTCATTAGGATATGCTCGGTTAGAATAAAAATTAACTTGCGTCGAAGAAATTCTGAACGAATTTCAGTGGGCTGTTGTCATTTGAATTCTATGAGTTTTATTTAAAACGAACATTTTATCGCAAATGTAGGCTTACTACTTGCGTCAGATTGTGGCACATTCTGCACTGTTGGAGAGTTCTGGAGAGTTGGTACTGTTTTCTGTCTATACATAAGATAACAATTAGGCTGTAGTATCAGAAACGTTACTCTACCTGATTTTTTATTGCTGTAATAACTCGTTGAATCTATTTTAAAATTATTATTATAGTAAGAATTCTATTATTTAAATTATGTTATTAAAATAATCCTGACGAAAACGAAATGTAATCAAACAAATGGTGTAGCAACGTATGGGATATTTTGAATACAGTATTTTGTAACTTATACTTTATTACGGTGTTTGAGTAATGTAATGTCCAAAAGTATATATAATTATTTTGATTACTGAATTTTGCGTCAACGAATAGGGAATTAATTTTATTCATATAATATTTACGCATCTTTTCTCACTGTCATTAGTTTTCAAAATTATATAATCTATAGTTTCAATTTTCTAATCTCCAAATGCAGCTCTGGAAAGTTGGATTTGTAAAGAATACAAAATGTACCATTTCCTTACCACAAGGATTTAATATCAGTCGAGACGTTTTGCTTCCTTTAGTAATCAACTTAAACTCAAGAAAACCTTCACAACAAAGAAATACAAACATAATAAACATCAAACATTGACAACAATATCGCCACACATAAAAGGGCGTAGAGGATAGACAACACGCTTTGTCTCCGGTACAGACCAGGTTACTAAAGATAAGCTATCCTTCCCACGCCAGTTTCAATATGCTTTGCTATTTCTATTACTAGGGAAACCAGTTCTTCTTCCTCCTTCTTTTTTCCTTTACTATAAGAAGAACAGGGTCAGTTTCGCTTCTATCTCAAGTCGGATAAAATCGTCCGTTAAAAAGGAGATACTGGTCTCCTGAAAGGCTACAGGTGTTGTTACGAGATGGGAGGTGCTTACTACAAGTGCCTTCCCCAGCACTCTGCAAAGGAGTATCACCATCGCTTCCTTCAGGATCACAACCGGACATGACTACCTAGAGACCGACCTGGCGGATCCCGCGATCTCGCCTTTGTTCGGCAATGGAGAGAGAATGTCAGACTACCGGGTTGGTTTTGGGGCTCTGGAGGAGAAGGAGAACATAGTAGAGGGACTGGCAAGGCTGTACTGAACGACACGGCGTCTAATGCCCCAAAAGCCAAGGATAAAGGTTGGACAGAAGAAGAAGTGGCCTTTCTCTAGTCCAACCTTTATTATACCTAACTTTCCTTATATATCTTCCTATACAGGGGTGTAACGATCAGAAACCTACCCTTGACTAAAATAGATATTAAACAATTTAAAGTAGCCCACAAGTGAACAAACATTTTCCCCAATTTCTTCATAATAATAATTAATTACAGCTTTTGTCTTAAAATAAACAACAAGGTTAAACCCAACTGGAGCTAAGCTTGTGAAACTAACTTAATGCCACATACTCTTGAATAACTCAATTCTCACAAAGTGTTTTTAACATGTTTACTTCCTTCCTTACTCGTTTCAATAGCCATGCTATCATCCTCAGTGCCAAATCCTTTCGGGTATAATTTGTGTCCACATTTGGTTAAATTAATACGTAAATCAACAAAAGTTACTTTGATAACTATGCTAACTACATCTTTATTGATTACCTATGTATACTGTCTTTTGTATACTTGATTTTATTTTGGTTTACTTATTATTTGACCAAACTTAAATACTAATTGTGCCAATGTTTATTTGCTACTGAGGATGATAGCATTGCTATTGAAACATGTATGACATTAAATATTCAACACAAGTGGTGGACCATAAGCTATTTAAGTATAATGCTGAAGTCAAAATATTGATAAATACATAACTAAAATATCTACCAGGGTAAGTAACTAATACTCTTTCAACTTAAGTGAAAAAACTACAAAAACTGTGTAAGATTAATTTAAGAAAACACACAAAAAAATTAAGGTCGATGCAATTTTTTAAAAAGATATATTAAATGAAAGCGCCACTGGTGGCCATTACATTGCAGCAGGTACACGACGTGTGGTTAGAGAGATACGGCCACTGTGTTGAATTGGACAATAGGCTGCCGTCTATGTGGGGCAGGCACGTCAACAATAACGTGCATATTATGTTAGCAGTGAACTTCAATAAACGGATTTAAATAACGTTATCGTTTTCTGTAGTGGCTGCCATGTGTTCAGCGGTAAGTTGCCGAACAAATGGCTCCGGAACAGGCAAAAGATAAATTTTACAGCGTGCAAAGTTTTGCAATGCAGCGTTCATTTTAAAACCATAAACAGTTTATAGCTGTGCAAAGGTTTTTATAAATAAGAAACAAAAGAACGTAAATTACTCACGCTTTAATATATAATACTATCGATAATGTTGTTACACAAATATATATATATATATATATATATATATATATGTGTGTGTGTGTGTGTGTGTGTGTGTGTGTAATGATATGCAAGTATATTGGATTAATGGTAATTACTAATGAAATTTTGTTTCTGCTGTTCTTATTTTACATAAATCTCTCTCTCTCTCTCTCTCTCTCTCTCTCTCTCTCTCTCTCTCTCTCTCTCTCCATCTCTCACTTTGCCGCCGTGTCGCCTCATGTACAGCTTTTCAAGCTTGATAGAAAAAACTGATCAAACTAATATTAACTTCATCATTATAAAACAAAATAAAATACTTTAATTTTCATAAAATATTTTTATTGCTTGTCTTATATTAGAGAATATTATTCTGATAACACGAAAACGCGAACTTGATCTCACTTGGTATCGACAACTTCCGAGATGGACGTTTAAATACGGAAAAGGAATAAGGGTCGTTCAATGGTGGTATAGGGTTCATAATGGTGTGTGTGTGTGTGTGTGTGTGTGTGTGTGTGTGTGTGTGTGTGTGTGTGTGTGTGTGTGTTTGTGAGTGTGTGTGTGTGTGTGTGTGTTTGTGAGTGTGTGTGTGTGTGTGTGTGTTTGTGAGTGTGTGTGTGTGTGTATGTATGCCTGTGTGTGTGTGTTTGTATGTGCGGGTGTGTGTGAGTGTGCTTGTGTGTGTGTGTGTGTGTGTGTGTGTGTGTATGTGTGTGTGTGTGTGTGTGTGTGTGTGTGTGTGTGTGTGTGTGTGTGTGTGTGTGTGTGTGTGTGTGTGTGTGTGTGTGTGTGTGTGTGTGTGTGTGTGTGTGTGTGTGTGTGTGTGTGTGTGTGTGTGTGTGTGTGTGTGTGAATGAGTGTTTTAAACAATAGAACTTCTCGCAAAATTATGTTGTCGTGCATGATAGAGAGTTCAATGTAATAAATACAAGTCACAAACTAATGTGGCGGAATAACAAGTTACGGTCGATCAATCACTTTGTAATACATTGAATAAAGTGCTTTTATCTTTCGCTCTTTCCCTTCTACACTCGCACATGCACACAATGAAACGCTAAAATTTACAGAGGCGATCTTAATATTGCAAATAATTAGTGGTTTTATTGAAATATATTATATCTATTCTTAGAAGTTTATCAAGTGTTTCTAGAAAGTATCTGTATTGAAAGAGCAGATTGCTAAATATTGTTGTTAGATATGATTTCAATAAGTGTATGTGTGTAAGAAAAATGATATGTAACACATAGAAACCTGTTTCCCCACAGTGTACAGAAAAAGAATTACTTATTGATACACACATTCAAAGCTTTTCGTGAATAATATGATTTATTCCTGATGATGTCGGAACTGTTTACCGACGATAATCTTAATGTATATAACAATAAATATTTCTTGTACCTGTATCCTATGTAATTAGGTTATTATATAGGAAACCAAATTTATTATATATATATATATATATATATATATATATATATATATATAATTAATAAATTAATAAATTAAAGATATTTCAAAAACCAGAATACTTTTAATGAATATATTTATTTAAAGCTTTTCGCCGATAAAATAGGACTAGCATCTTCAGGAAAATAATTATCTAACCTGATAGATAATCTGATTAGATAATTATTTTCCTGAAGATGCTGGTCCTATTTTATCAGCGAAAAGCTTTAAATAAATATATTCATTAAAAGTATTCTTGTTTTTGAAATATTTTTAATTTATTAACTATATTACAAGAAAACTTATCACCATATTTAATATATATATATATATATATATATATATATATATATATATATATATATATATATATATTAAACTGTAGGTTATTTTCAATTTATTAAGGAATTCAATTCTCTCATAAATTTTAAAATATTAGTTAGTAGCAAGAGATATTAAATGGATGGACAATTGGAAAATCTTTAAACATCCATCTAGTATATATGTGAATTTCATCTGATATAATTTTAATTAATTTAGATTTAAACTTCATCAACAGTAAGTAAGCTGACAAGTGATGTATAACAAAAAGTTATATAAAGTTACACGGTATAATTTCAACTTACATTACGGACTAAATGGTAAATTTACATAGAATTTATCAATACCTATTTGAGGTTTTTTATTTTTAAATTAGTAAATAGCTAAATAAATATTTCGTGAATTTTCTAAAAGGTAACTAATTATGTTTTTTGTCATTTAGTATTACAGCATTTGGGTATTTAATATAATGTGCTAACTTGTTGTGGATACCTATCTTAAAGTGTCTTTTTCAATCAGAATATTTATTGAATTTAGAGACTTAATCTCATATATCTGAAACATAGTAAGATTCTAGGAACCCTATATAGAAGGCCTAATTAGCAATATTTTGGCGGAATTGCCAAGGTAATTAATCTTTTCATAGGCGCACACCTGCTCCTGAGATAATCTGCAAATACATACTACAGGAATAAATGTATGGTGCAAAATAATTCTATTTGCTGTTGCAATAAACACTTTTAAATTAGGTTTAACCATACTCTTTTTTAAAACATCATCACATCAATATTTCTCATTTATTACTGCATTGTTTGACATACTGCATTTTTTTTTATTCCTACAATAGTTGCGTCAAAAAAAGACGTCACTTTTCATATAGAATGGAAAACGAGATTAATGCTAAACAAAAGACATAACAATCTATATAAATGGAAATCGAGTTGAGTGTCAAACAAAGGACATAATCTGTGTAGAGTAAAAAACGAATTGGGTGACGAAAAATTTTTACAATATGTATAGAATGAAAACCAAGATGTGTGTCAAACAAAGGACATAAGCATCTTTGCAGAATGGAAAACGAGATGAGTGTCAAACAAACGATATATCCATCTGTGTAGAATGGAAAACGAGATGAGTGTCAGACAAATGACGTCACAATTCGTAGGGAATGGAAAACAAGATGAGTGTCAAACAAAAGAAATTATATATCCTAAAGAATGGTATATAAGATGTATTCAAATAAACTACCTAATTATTCTTATAGAATTGAAAATAGTCGAGGATAAAGCAAAGGAAATCTCTATTCGTACAGAATGAAAAACGAGATTAGACTCAAACAAAGGACGTCAAAATTTCAATAGAATGGGCAACAAGCGTAGGCTTCGATAAAGGAAAAGTCCTATTCGTATAGAATTGAAAACATTCTAAATGCCCAACAAAAGTTGTTACCACTCGTATAGAAAGGTAAAACATACAAGTGTCAAACAAAAGATGTCAAAGAACCTATTATATGGTGAATAGGCTTTATACTAAAACAACAACCTTATTATTCAAATGGAATTGAAAAATGTCGAAGGTCAAACAAAGCATGTCACTCTTCGTACGTGGTTCACTGGAAAATATGAGGAATTTAAAACAACGGACGTCACATTCTTAGACGGAGTCATCATTCTTATAGACTCTAACATACAAAGATAAATGAACGTAGATTCGTGTATGTACCAAAAACGAGAATATTCTATTTATGTCAAACAAAGGACGTCGAAACTATTCACATTGAGGGTAAAAACATTGCATTCGTTCGTAGATACCGAAAGAGCTAAAATGACCTTCATAATAAACTAACTGGACAGAAAAAATGCAGGATTGACATTTCTGGAGAAGTACAGGTACTTGGTCTATAGTAGAAATTACACCTACAGCTTTGAAAACTAAAGTCTTTTATTTTTGAAACACTCGAGTAAGTTTGCCACAACGAATTAACTTAACAGGCAAATCCGTTTCTTGTTTTCTGTTTACGTGAGCCTATGTTTTGCAAAGCATACTTTGGAAAGTAACTCATATTAAAATATTTCCATTAAAAAAATCTACACAATTTTGTTTCCATTTCCACATTAATAAATGGCCTCAACATGAATATAGTTTCTTTATTTTCCTTACTACTCTACCAGTTTCATTTATGTAAAAACTCTACCAGTGAAAATGTAAAAACAGTCATGAAATTACTATCGCCGGCGTAGGAATTATTTCAGTTGTAAACTTGCGACAGTCTTTCACTGAAGCAACTGAGCGTAAACCCAGATATCAGATTACAAATTAAATTAGAACTCTAGCAAACATTTACATTGACACAATGGACTAACGAACTAATATCGTTGAATCAATTGTTCAAAACTTTCCACATAGATCGTAATAAACAAGCTGAAACTTGTACCACATTTACGATCAAATTTAAAGCTGAGATTAATTAAAATTATTCTAAACGAAATAAGTTTAAAATACTACAATATACATTTATATTCTTCTTTATACCCCGATAATTAATAACCTAGGAATTAACTGAATCCATCCGAAATTCTATAAATGGTATTCTCGAGTGGTGACCCATTTCCTTAGACATACTCCCCATACTCATTCATTTCACCTTTTTTTAATATAAAGCATTACATAAATTTTAAATTTTGTCATTAAACTTTATAAAATTTCATATATTTATAACCTATGAAATTTATTAAACTTCGTTTATCGTAGAGTTATTTTGTCCACAGTGGTTGGAGTAAACTAATGTGAATTTATGGTAGGCCTATCTAAAATTAAACACCAACGCATTTAAACGATACAATAAACGTGTTTATGAAACTAGGTAATCAAAAAATTTGTAAAAATTTGCCCTCATTAAAAAAAAAATATCAAGATCTTAATTTTTCCATAAGGATTGTGTAATTTTTTCATGTTTGTTTTTAAAAGCTTAACAGGCTATGTGGTGTTTCATTCGCTGGAAGAAACTTGGAAACCCACATGTTTCCGCTTATAGGGAACCCCAACAATAACACGAATGAAAAATGTAGAGAGATAAGATATTAATTGAAAACTAATGCGACGCTAATAGTTTTCAGTTGACAACAAAAGACGTTGAATAAAAATAACTTATCAATGGTGTTTGTCTACAAAATGATAACAGCTGTAAATATCAAGAACAGTTTCTTTTGTGAAATCTTATGTTTTTCTACTCATTTTCTGAATATATATATATATATATATAAAATTTGTTAAGTAAAGACAGCTGTGATAATATGACTATTATGGTGTCTAAGCTGTGCCATAAAATATTAACAATGGTCAATGTGACGGCTGAGACGTTCATTTATCGACTTCCTTTTAGATCAGTGTTACCCAACCGGTCCAAAGGTGCTCCGTGGAAGCATCGGAGCTGTTCATCATGATCGTCCGGCGACTAACTAAAAAGTAATTTTTTAAATGATAACTCCTTTAAGCGCGGTGAACAACGCTATTTGTGAAACGCGTACCATACAACATATGATTTCATGTAACAGCTGATTTAGTGTTATAGGTTATGTTGTAGAACAGCCGTTTTACATGTAGATTATTATTAATTAGTTTTCATCAGTTAGTAAGTATATAAGTTTATTTAAATGGCGATAAGTCTCAATACAAATATCTAAATAAAACGATAACAATAGGTTATGTATTTTTAATCTAATTTTTGAAAGTAAAACAGATTTAGGCCCCTCTTATAATTTTTAAATAACTGATTTGAATTTTTATTTAAAAAATTTTGTTCGTCAAACATATAACAAACGTTTTTTTAAAGTTGCTTGTTGTAATCATCTTGAATTCGCCGATTAAACTTTAATTAAATAGTGTTCAACTAAGTTGAATACTTAAAGGCTTATTTGTTGACGCGTTTCGAAACAATCTTTCCTTTTACGAAGCAAAGTCTCTACTCAAGGTGTAGAGGCTTTGCTTCGTAAAAGACACGATTGTTTAGAAACGCGTCAGTAGTAAGCCCTTACGTATTCACTTAGTTAAGTACTATTTAATTTAAAAAATTTTTGTTACCAACATCATTTTATTATTATCTACAATAAATATTAGTCTTTATTAAATACATTCCTCAAATAAACATATAAATAATGAATGAAAAATACTTCAATTCATATTTGAGTTTATTTTCGTTGGACCTTTTGCGAAACGTTTTTGTTATCATTTCTGTCAAAACTCCCCCGAGTGCCAGAACCAATTTTTTTTATAAACATTTCCCTGTGATTAAGTCAAAATTACGATTTTCAATGAACAGGTTTAAATAAATACATTCGTTCTGGTGAATATCAGAAATTTAATTTATTAAATTATCTTCAACGTAATAATTATCATATCATACCATGATACAATCGTAATATTGTTGACATGTAGAAAACTATCTTTCAATAACATTATAACATGTGAACATTTCCTAAGACGTCCCAAGTCTTAGAAACCCTCAGCTTGCCAAAAACGTTAATGACAAAATCATGTTAGAAAAATGAGGTAAACTAAACTTTTATTGTTACTTTCGACTAAATAGATTTTATACTTTTTATATCAATAAACCGCAATCCAAAGTTAAAATATTTACCTATTTATGTGATGTACAGTGTAGCCTACTCTATGAAAGATACAATTAATTTATGTGCTTTATTATTGCTATTTATAGTAGTTTAATGAGGATTTATTTTTGAAAATTTATTTTATTCAAATACTTTGGAGTTTGGTTACAAATAAGAGATACCTAATTATGTAGCACGTGACCCATTGTAAATAGCTCTCACGCTGAGTTCTCCGCAGACATATGCGAGTCGGTATCCTCCTGACCTAGAAGTTGTTCCATTCGTTGATTCTAAGTTGCATTGTAGTTGAGAAGTTTACGTGCATTTATGTTTATTTGGCATTTGCAAAAAAAGTGCATGAATTTAATCTAACTGCATGATAAACGTTTTTTATATAGAAAGTAATGTATCACATACAGAGTGATGGCTTTTCTCTATATTGCCACTAGCTGAGGTATTGTCAACTGACTGAGACTATGGTCATCAAACCTTTCTCTTTCTCCAGGCAAGCATTCTACCCCGGGACATTTTTACTACAGAGTGATGGCTTTTCTCTATGTTGTCACTAGCTGATGTATTGTCAACTGACTGAGACTATGGCCATCAAACTTTTCTCTTTCTCCAGGCAAGCACTCCACCCCGGGACATTTTTACTACAGAGTGATGGCTTTTCTCTATATTGCCACTAGCTGAGGTATTGTCAACTGTCTGAGACTATGGCCATCAAACCTTTCTCTTTCTCCAGGCAAGCACTCCACCCCGGGACATTTTTACTACAGAGTGATGGCTTTTCTCTATATTGCCACTAGCTGAGGTATTGTCAACTGTCTGAGACTATGGCCATCAAACCTTTCTCTTTCTCCAGGCAAGCATTCTACCCCGGGACATTTTTACTACAGAGTGATGGCTTTTCTCTATGTTGTCACTAGCTGATGTATTGTCAACTGTCTGAGACTATGGCCATCAAACCTTTC
Source organism: Prosapia bicincta (assembly GCA_036971475.1). Lineage (NCBI taxonomy): Eukaryota > Metazoa > Arthropoda > Insecta > Hemiptera > Cercopidae > Prosapia > Prosapia bicincta. The sequence continues at coordinate 116,085,871 of JBAIZL010000004.1, read as the reverse complement.
TCTTTCTCCAGGCAAGCACTCCACCCCGGGACATTTTTACTACAGAGTGATGGCTTTTCTCTATATTGCCACTAGCTGAGGTATTGTCAACTGTCTGAGACTATGGCCATCAAACCTTTCTCTTTCTCCAGGCAAGCACTCCACCCCGGGACATTTTTACTACAGAGTGATGGCTTTTCTCTATATTGCCACTAGCTGAGGTATTGTCAACTGACTGAGACTATGGTCATCAAACCTTTCTCTTTCTCCAGGCAAGCATTCTACCCCGGGACATTTTTACTACAGAGTGATGGCTTTTCTCTATATTGCCACTAGCTGAGGTATTGTCAACTGTCTGAGACTATGGCCATCAAACCTTTCTCTTTCTCCAGGCAAGCATTCTACCCCGGGACATTTTTACTACAGAGTGATGGCTTTTCTCTATGTTGTCACTAGCTGATGTATTGTCAACTGACTGAGACTATGGCCATCAAACTTTTCTCTTTCTCCAGGCAAGCATTCTACCCCGGGACATTTTTACTACAAAGTGATGGCTTTTCTCTATGTTGTCACTAGCTGATGTATTGTCAACTGACTGAGACTATGGCCATCAAACTTTTCTCTTTCTCCAGGCAAGCATTCTACCCCGGGACATTTTTACTACAGAGTGATGGCTTTTCTCTATATTCCCACTAGCTGAGGTATTGTCAACTGTCTGAGACTATGGCCATCAAACCTTTCTCTTTCTCCAGGCAAGCACTCCACCCCGGGACATTTTTACTACAGAGTGATGGCTTTTCTCTATATTGCCACTAGCTGAGGTATTGTCAACTGTCTGAGACTATGGCCATCAAACCTTTCTCTTTCTCCAGGCAAGCACTCCACCCCGGGACATTTTTACTACAGAGTGATGGCTTTTCTCTATATTGCCACTAGCTGAGGTATTGTTAACTGTCTGAGACTATGGCCATCAAACCTTTCTCTTTCTCCAGGCAAGCACTCCACCCCGGGACATTTTTACTACAGAGTGATGGCTTTTCTCTATATTGCCACTAGCTGAGGTATTGTCAACTGACTGAGACTATGGTCATCAAACCTTTCTCTTTCTCCAGGCAAGCATTCTACCCCGGGACATTTTTACTACAGAGTGATGGCTTTTCTCTATATTCCCACTAGCTGAGGTATTGTCAACTGTCTGAGACTATAGCCATCAAACCTTTCTCTTTCTCCAGGCAAGCATTCCACCCCGGGACATTTTTACTACAGAGTGATGGATTTTCTCTATATTCCCACTAGCTGAGGTATTGTCAACTGTCTGAGACTATGGCCATCAAACCGTTCTATTTCTCCAGGCAAGCATTCCACCCCGGGACATTTTTACTACAGAGTGATGGCTTTTCTCTATATTCCCACTAGCTGAGGTATTGTCAACTGTCTGAGACTATGGCCATCAAACTTTTCTCTTTCTCCAGGCAAGCATTCCACCCCGGGACATTTTTACTACAGAGTGATGGCTTTTCTCTATATTCCCACTAGCTGAGGTATTGTCAACTGACTGAGACTATGGCCATCAAACCGTTCTATTTCTCCAGGCAAGCATTCCACCCCGGGACATTTTTACTACAGAGTGATGGATTTTCTCTATATTCCCACTAGCTGAGGTATTGTCAACTGTCTGAGACTATGGCCATCAAACCTTTCTCTTTCTCCAGGCAAGCATTCCACCCCGGGACATTTTTACTACAGAGTGATTGCTTTTCTCTATATTCCCACTAGCTGAGGTATTGTCAACTGACTGAGACTATGGCCATCAAACCGTTCTATTTCTCCAGGCAAGCATTCCACCCCGGGACATTTTTACTACAGAGTGATGGCTTTTCTCTATATTCCCACTAGCTGAGGTATTGTCAACTGTCTGAGACTATGGCCGTCAAACCTTTCTCTTTCTCCAGGCAAGCATTCTACCCCGGGACATTTTTACTACAGAGTGATGGCTTTTCTCTATATTGCCACTAGCTGAGGTATTGTCAACTGTCTGAGACTATAGCCATCAAACCGTTCTATTTCTCCAGGCAAGCATTCCACCCCGGGACATTTTTACTACAGAGTGATGGCTTTTCTCTATATTCCCACTAGCTGAGGTATTGTCAACTGTCTGAGACTATGGCCATCAAACCTTTCTCTTTCTCCAGGCAAGCACTCCACCCCGGGACATTTTTACTACAGAGTGATGGCTTTTCTCTATATTGCCACTAGCTGAGGTATTGTCAACTGTCTGAGACTATGGCCATCATACCTTTCTCTTTCTCCAGGCAAGCATTCTACCCCGGGACATTTTTACTACAGAGTGATGGCTTTTCTCTATGTTGTCACTAGCTGATGTATTGTCAACTGACTGAGACTATGGCCATCAAACCTTTCTCTTTCTCCAGGCAAGCACTCCACCCCGGGACATTTTTACTACAGAGTGATGGCTTTTCTCTATATTGCCACTAGCTGAGGTATTGTCAACTGTCTGAGACTATGGCCATCAAACCTTTCTCTTTCTCCAGGCAAGCACTCCACCCCGGGACATTTTTACTACAGAGTGATGGCTTTTCTCTATATTGCCACTAGCTGAGGTATTGTCAACTGTCTGAGACTATGGCCATCAAACTTTTCTCTTTCTCCAGGCAAGCATTCTACCCCGGGACATTTTTACTACAGAGTGATGGCTTTTCTCTATATTGCCACTAGCTGAGGTATTGTCAACTGTCTGAGACTATGGCCATCAAACCTTTCTCTTTCTCCAGGCAAGCACTCCACCCCGGGACATTTTTACTACAGAGTGATGGCTTTTCTCTATATTGCCACTAGCTGAGGTATTGTCAACTGTCTGAGACTATAGCCATCAAACCGTTCTATTTCTCCAGGCAAGCATTCCACCCCGGGACATTTTTACTACAGAGTGATGGCTTTTCTCTATGTTGTCACTAGCTGATGTATTGTCAACTGACTGAGACTATGGCCATCAAACCTTTCTCTTTCTCCAGGCAAGCATTCTACCCCGGGACATTTTTACTACAGAGTGATGGCTTTTCTCTATATTGCCACTAGCTGAGGTATTGTCAACTGTCTGAGACTATGGCCATCAAACCTTTCTCTTTCTCCAGGCAAGCATTCCACCCCGGGACATTTTTACTACAGGGAAGTGCTTTTACAAGTATCTTCTATGACTCCTACTTTAATCTAATATCAATCATCCAACTCCCTTTTTGTAGTGTAGGAGAGACTCTACGTACTTTCAAACGTTCCACTTTGTATCAGACTCTTGCTGCTATACGTTATCCGGATAAAAGCGTCATCATTTGAATCCTTCTATTTGAGATGTGATCATGCTCAAAGTAGCTGCGACTGCGTCACTACGCCTATCTCTACGTACTTGACAACCCTCTTAAAGGAATACGGTCCAAAGCACCCTTGGCCGTTAGGAATTGAGTAAGAAAAATTCACTATCCTGTAATTGTGCCTTGTCCAGCCCATCACCCTCTTTATTAACTAGAATGTCCATCTTCCTGTTGGTTCATTATCCAATCGGTGCTATCACTTATAACTTACTGTATAACATAATAACAATGATTCCTTTAGGAACAATAATATTTCTTAACAAAGTTAGGGTAAAGCTATCTTGCGTGAATCAGAGGTGTTCAAGAAACGTCATATGATTAACACTACACACAATTGCACATTATTATCATAGATTTGGCCACAGAATGAAACTGGTAGCTTTCATATAACTAGAATTCTACTAAAAACGTTAAAATCCTTGCCACATCCGGGGATTGAACTTAAAATATTTATGTTAATAACCCATTCTACTTGCTAAAACTATCAACCGATATAACTAACTTTATCCAAATCCTCAATGTGTTGTGTCAAGATATTAGGTTTGATAATTTGGAATCTGATCTGATAATCGGATTCAATGCCCTGAGGTCGCCCTACACTTAAAGTATCAAGTCCTACCTTCTTAAAGGTGAACCTATTCGAAACGCTTTTTACGATTGTAACATATAACTTTGTAAAATAAATAAAAAGTAACAGAGTTTTTCCTAATTAAATCAAAGACAAATTAAAAGTACACATAAAAATTTAATCGATTATGAAGCATTGTTTAGTCTACTGCTTAGTCTATTTAAAATAGGAACTATGATGAGCAATTTATAAGGGCATAACTTTGTATTACTTTAAACATAGCACTTAAAATAAAAATTAAAATAATTAAATACAAACTGTTCACTACATCTAATTGGAATTTATTTATACAAATATATTTATATATATTTTTGAATATATATATATACATATATATATATATATATATATATATATATATATATATACATATATATATATATATATATATATATATATATATATATATATATATATATATGTATATATCTTAATCTCGATTGTTCTTATATAATAAAAAACCTAGAATATTATTTTAAAAACTCTCAGAGCCCGATTTTGAGTACCCTGTCGAAACACCTGTGCGACAAGGTACACAACTTACACCAAAAAAAAACTATGAAAAAATATGTGAATGTTTTTAATATCATAATCTATAAATAGTGCTAAGTAGGTTACTTGGCTAGTAATCACCATGGACCTCTTTTTCTAAACACACTCTTTAAAAAGTATCTATTTAGGGATCCCACACTTTAAAGTATTATATACGCGTACAGCTGATTTATAATACAGCTACCAAATATCCTGGTGGTAAGTTTAGTCATAAATAAAGAAAATATACATTTTAAACCAAACTATTCTACCAGTGGAAGATATATGCTCTATATCAATAAGTGTTTGGTTCCAATAGGTTTGGTTATATAGGTTTATAATAGGTTTAGAATAAAAGCAAAAATCTAGTTTTAGTAATATAAATTAATCGGTTGCTGCACTTGACGATAAAATACCCGTTATTGTTTTTATGAGCAAAACCTATCTAACCAGGTTTTTGTATAGCGTAACCAGATACTTGCTTGCTAGATTGCAAAATAGTTAGGCTATATAGTATACGCTAATAACTCAATGTACTATTAAATAAGGTAAAGGCGTAACGTTTTTTCACCACCTACGGTTTTTTTTCACTTATATTATTGAATAATGCATTCTAAACAATAAAGTCATTCTAAATGTCTGGAACTATAACTAAAACCTCTGATTTTTTGTCGTTAAAAATATAGTCTTAATGACGTTTGTTTTTTTAATTTTTTTTTTATTATTAATCACTCGTTTCAATACGTAACACGAATATCAATTTTTTTCCGCGTAAAATACGGAAAGTTACTTTTTTTACATTTTAAATGTTAGTCTGTAATTGCATGTAGGTCTATAGAGTGAACCAGTAGCGCAGTAGCTACAGCGCACGCACTACGGATAGATTTTGTCAAGACTTGGTTTTATACATTACTATATATCTATATTAAAATATGCCTACGAAGTATCCAGTCACGATAGAATTGGTTATAATTTTATGCATCATTACTATCTACCTATATCAAAATATACTTGCGAAGTATCCAGTCAAAATAGATTTAGTTGTAATTTTGGTAAATATTTAGACTTATTGCCGATGCAGAAAATTACAACTAAATCTATCCTGACTGGATACTTCATAGGTATATTTTAATGTAGGTATATAGTAATGTTGTATAAAATTATAACCAAATCTATCCTGACTGTATACTTCGTAGGTATATTTAATTATAGCTAGATAGCCATGTTGAATAAAATTATAACCAAATCTATCCTGACTGTATAATTCGTAGGTATATTTAATTATAGGTAGATAGCCATGTTGAATAAAGTTATAACCAAATCTATCCTGACTGGATATTTCATAGGTATAGTTTAATGTAGGTAAATAATAATTTTGTTTAAAATTATATCCAAAACTTAAATATTTAGATTTTAAGTCTAGTATAAACGTAAATTGAATTTGACGTAGTACAGTATGATGTAGCTACTGCGCGGCCGGTTCACGCGATATATGCCATTACAGACTAAGATATAAAATGTGAAAAAAGTTTCCGCGGAAAACAAGTTAATATTCGTGTTCTACACATTATAAAAAGTAATTTTTATAAAAACATTTTTTTAGCCAAAGTCATTAAGACTATATTTTTACCTTTTTTTTCAATTCGAACCTAACCTTTAAAACACTAACCCATATGAAACCTTATAATCTCAATGCCTCCCTATAGAACATAATGCCATTTTGTACAACATTGAATAATTTACAAGTAGGTCTACTTAATAATATACCAATATAGTATCCGTTTAGAAAGCATTCGGTTATATAAGGTCATACAATTTTAAATTTAATATTTATTTTGAATAATAAGTTAAAATTTAAATTAGCAAAACCATTTAGATATGAGGATGGAAACATGCATAAGCATGTCCTACAGCTATTTTGATAAATATTTGAATTTTGTAAGTGGGAAGTTATTTTTTTCAAATTTTGGTTGGGGACTGGTTTAAGTGCGCAGTAGTAAGAAGTATCGGGATCTGTCTGCTTCCGCGACCGTACTACGTATTGTTATACCTATTACTGTCCAGATGGCAGATTTGGTTATAATTTTGTACAACATTACTATATACCTATTTTAAAATTGATTTGGTCAGAATATATTTGGTTTTAATTTTATACCACTTGAAATCAAACAAATCTACACGTATAAGGAAAAATAGAGATCACGTGACGTAGCCTGGCAAGATGTATCACTCCGCGAGGGCAGACGTTAATATAATTTCTAAATCTACGTAACAACAATTTTCATTGTTGACAGTAAAATATATAGAATATGTCATTGTATATAAAATATTTCTTGTTTCTAAAAATATTGTTTCTAATATAGTATAAACAATAACTATCTAATTTTGTGGGAGCTCATCATAACTAAAAAACGCATAAAACATCGAAAATTTTACATGTTAATACATTAATCCCATTCAAATACTCAATGATCCCATGTTTAATTGCAACATACCAACCTCTATTCTTAACACATTTATCAAAGTTTAACTGTTTACATGAATATAAAATGTCGTACTGACTCTTATTTAATAATCCTCCCTTTTGACAAAGTCATAATCAATTCAAATATACGTTTAATTTTAAAAAAGGAAATATTTTACCTAACCTAACAATTGTTTTTCAGTCCACTTTCCGGAAAATATTAGTAAACTAAACTGGAATCTACTAAATGTATTAAACACCACTAAATAATACAAAGTAATATCAATCAAAACAAATAATATGGTATAAACATTAATTAATATGGTTAGATTTTGATAAAATTTGCTTAGTTATAATACTTGGCTATAATAAAAATTAGGTGTTTTTTTTACCTTTATTAATAATTATGTTATGTTTTCATTTGAAGAAACACAAAAGACACTTAACACAATATTTATTTCAATATCCTTTATATTAAAACGGATAAACTGTACAAAATTAATCGCAAATAAATCCATCACAAAATAACAACCGACCGTAATCGAATCCCGCACACAACTAAAAACATAACTTCGTTTAAAGGCAAACAAATGTTGGCCAATAGCAGAACATGACCAGGCAACATTTCGAACCAATGAGATATTAGAACGACTTGCTGTTTACTCAAGGACAAAGACAATACATTTCTTGGTAATAAAAGTGAGTATCCCTAAAAGTTGATTAATTTGTTTGCACAACACAAGTCTTGTAAGACAAAAGAGTCAAGGTTATATTTTGTGCAAATATATCAGTGTAGGATTAATATATGGTTCAGAGAATTTATATTTGCATTCTTATAATTATTTTATTCAGTTTCAAAAGTTTTACTTGTACTAGCCTATTTTAAGAACCCTAATTCCTAGTATTCACTAAATTTATGACTTTAGGAGACTTTTGAATTGTTAACAAATTTCTTTTAATAATGGAAAATAACGTAAATTTACAGAATAAAAGTTCTCGGTTTTATAAAGAAAAATACAGTAGACCTATAGGCTTATAGACTACAGTTTCATATGTGTTTTTTCATTGAGGTTATTTCCGTAATTTTTTAATTTGAACTTCTATTTTGAGATATTACAATGGCTATTTTCTTTAGAATCTTATTTTGAGTAACATATTTAGGAAAGAAAAAGTCGAAATTGGTCCTTCTTTTAACATAACATAGTAGACCTACCATTTTTAACTTATTCACATACTTGAGCGTTATTCTAAAAAGCCTATTAAAATTAAACTGCTTCATTTGCAATTTAGGGTCTACCATTTTTAACTTATTCACATACTTAATTAAGCGTTATTCTAAAAAGCCTATTAAAATTAAATTGTTTCATTTGCAATTTAGGGTCTACCATTTTTAACTTATTCACATACTTAAACGTTATTCTAAAAAGCCTATTAAAATTTAATTGTTTCATTTGTAATTTATGGCAAATTTATTTCGAAAATGCTTTATTTTTTATAATTTTCATCCATGAAATGAAACGTTAAGACAGTGGAACTTTTACAAAACACTATAGACAGCATATTAGGGTAATTATAGTTAATAAACAATTATAAACCCTGGCTGTAAATATTTACACAACTTTTATGTACACATCGCTAACACAGTTACCATCATCAGAAGGTTAAAAATGCATATGTTGAAGATTACTGAGTAAATTAGTAATCTTGTGATGATCCTAGGTGTGTTAGCGAAATGTATATAAAGGTTGTGTAAATACTTGTAGCCAGAGTTTATATTAGTTTATAAGTGAACGTTTAATAAAAACTTAATTATTTTGTGATCTTCAGCAGGATTCTTTTATAATGAAGAAATTAAAAACTTTTCTCCTTACTTCAAGTTCAAGAACCGTTATCGGGATATTTTCAAATCTTGAATAAATATATACAAATACACTTTTTGAGATTGTAATGGTAGTTATTAAATAATAACTACAAAACCCATCTCTATCCAGACAGACATGTACCCTGGGAAATCAAGTCCCCTGTAGGACTTTTACTTCATTCAGGCTTTTACCATCTTTCTTCAATTTTGTACTTTGAAACAACGCAACGTTCCCTTTTGCTTCCGATTTTAGAACTGTTTGCGCCACGTTATCCAGAGAACAATCTGTAATCAATGCCGTCATTTGACTCCTCTGATTAAAGAAGAGTTCACATTCAAAGTAGATGTGCATTACGTCATCAATCTGATCTCTGTATACTCGACATCATTATCGACCTTTAGGGGGGGAGAGGAGAACTCAAGCTGCGCCGCCGTTAAGGGGCGATGAAGGTGTTTCAAAATTATAGGGAATTTCTTCAAAAGATATTTGTAGAAACTGAAAAACTTAAGTGAGAATGTATACGCAATAGAGAGTGAGTATAAAAATTTCCGAAATTTTTCATTATTTTTTAAGCCAAACTATTTTTTATTGAAAAGAAAAACCACTTGAGCGCATCTTAAACTTCTTTATGAAATTAATAAAGTACTTACTATGAGTTTAATACACCTTTGGTACTTTAGAATATTCTTAACATCTTTATAAAACGATAAAAAATACGTTTTTATAAAGATTTCATAAGTTATGTAAAAAATTGTGTTTCTTTACTTTTTCTCTGTTTTTATACATTTTGAGCTCTTGTGCAGCAAACACATTTCGAAAGATTAACTTCAGCCTTCTTAACTTTTCCTTCTGAGTGACTTATAGCCCTACTATTTTCTTCATTGCCGGTCAGAAAAATGTCTTTCTTGTTTTAACCGGTGAGTGCAATATTGGTATTTTCTCTCAGCCGCGAGGAAAAAAATATTTTATTTTCAGGTTATTTATTAAAAGTCGTAATCATGTCTTTTAATTTTCAACTTATTATATAGTAAATTGTTTTCAGATGGATACACTTTTTAATAATGGTAAACCTGTTTCAATTATTTTACCCTTACAAGGGCGCCAAAAGAAATCTTGCCAAACTAAATGCTAAAGCCTAAGGCCGGCGCTGCCCGACTTCCACCGTGAAAAAAAAACTATCTAAAGTATTCTTGGTCTGTCAGGAATTACATACCACAAATTTACTTCCCCGAGGCTGCTGATCGTCCGTCCCATTACCCCCTTTATCAACTCCTCGTGTATCTTCATTCCTGTGGGCTAATCATCCCACAGTGCTGTCACTTATAAAATATACTATAATAACTCTTTTTATAGCAATAATATTTCTTGAGAATAGTGGGGCTATCTTGCTTGAGTTATGCTTATCCAACATCATTTGCCGTCACTGCGCTTCATTGTTACATTCCTTCTACCCTTCCTTCATATCACAAGGGGCCCATGTGTGATTCAGATACATACTAATTCTACTTCAGGTTGCGTCTATTTTGTCCTTTCCTTAATCTTTCCTACCTAATCTTCTCCCTAAACAACAGGGTAGACCCTTCCTTAACCTTGTTAGAGGGTAGATATACTTTATGTGACTCCCATTTAATCTTGACATTCGATGCTTTGAAATATCTAGGCTACAACCCAGTCGAACCGAAATTTTTAAATTTATTGATTTTCTAATTGTATCGAAGGCACACTAACAAATTTGTGTGATTACATCGGCTTATTCCTGAATGTTATGTTCTGGGATGTTCTTCGAACACACAAGATTTAAAATGAAAATACTATGGCATTATTATTGAAATTAATAATTCTGTATTTATTACTGATGGAAGCTATTCCGTTGATGTGCTCTTAATAATCCATAACTATTTCCTAAAATCCGAACTACCAACATTACTCATAGTTTGGTCAAGTCTTTTGTTTCTAAAGGCCTAAACCTTGAAGAAGAATGTAAATTCTTTTCTAAAATCCGTCGGTTTATCATATTAAACTAGCTTATGTTTTGCCATAGTGATTCAACTACCACAATACCGTTTTCAATTGAGTATCTGATTTTATCTTCTGCTTGTGCCTTCATAATCAATTCTCTTGCACTGTATCCGTAATCAATTTTTCAAGAAAAAACCTCTATAAGTAGGCAATTTTAGAACTTTAGGATTGCACAAATCTATAATAACTCTTAGCCTATATTCCTTTTATCGTTAAGAACAAAACTTTACCGTAATTTTAGAAAAAAAAACATTTATTATTATTTAACATTTTGTAGCTATTTTCATGTTTTTATCTTCTGTTTTGTAGTTTAATAAATTCAGAAACATATGATCAATGTTTAGGCGTATTTATGCACAACAAACCAAAACATTATTCATACGTATGTACAAAGATAATAATTAACAATATAAAAACAATTTTAAGAGTACTTTCTAGAAGAGATAAAGTTCATTGAAGCAACATTAACTTTCAAACATTTATATATTCTGCATATGGCGTTATAGTAAAATCTCGATACTATTTAAACCTGAGAAATTCGATAGTATCTCATTACACTTAACTGTACAAAACTCTTTAATCGAATCCTTCACTGCTGTAACACAGTATATTCTATCCTGTTTAAAATTGTATCACTACTTGTAAAGCTGGAGAACTCGAAATTACTGCGAAAATTATTTATACTTAAGTTTTACCAAACAGGTATTTATATTGTAAATTGTATTTTACAAAATTACTAGGTAGACATTTTTCTTCAGCCTAGTGACAACAATTAAAAATTATCACATATTTTTCCTTTTCTACCATACCAGGTTTATTTTATCCATCCTTAGTCGTCACTAATTAGAGTGCGGATCACATACCCGTTTCTTTAACCTTGAGAGATCGCAGTAGGTGAGACGGAATGTAGAGGTTCAATATAAATCCTTTCCTACAAACATAATAGGAAGGAAAGGACTATCAAAACACTGACTTGCACGAGGTGGTTGATACTAGTTAAATTAGCTTGAAATTAGCTTTGACAAAAAATCTTGAAATACGTAGACATATCGGATGCAGAAACCGTTGATGTTTAGAGAATTCTGAATATGTAACATGTTTTAAAAAATGGTAGTACAAAAGAAATCTCTCAAGGCCAAGTACACAGTTATGTGGTTCGCACTATACACTTACAATATACTACATTTATATATACAAAGGAGTTTACGGGTAGATCTTGATAGGAAATAGATTTACTCAGTACGAACACAATGGCCAGATCTACCCTTTCATGCTTTTACCTTCATCCTCCATATATTCACAGTTCTTTCTATCCTTCGTAGATGATACAGTCTGACCGTCTTAAAACTAGAAATGCACCAAAACACTGTGACTACTTAACAAGTCCATATAAAATAATATTATGCTTTATGATGCATTATTAGTGGACATATATTTTTCACTGTTCACTTGATAACTGTTGATATCATCGAAATGTTGTGCTGTGAGAAGTCTATCATTTGTATTAAAAATAAATATTTTATTACTTTCCCACAACAAATGATGTCCTTATTAACTGTGGATGGACCAGGAAAATGTACACATTCCTTTCTTAGTAAAAACACCTAGCTACTACATTTGAATCTTCTGACACGATATCTGATATGAATGTCAACTCTATAGAGAATATTTATCGCCCCTTCAAATATTAAATACTAAAAAGATTTGATGTAAGTGCAAAGTAGGCCCCTTATGTAAATATAGTCTACATTAAGAGGAAGCGTTATATTAATATTTGATTGCGAATGCTTTGTTTATTTCGGACGCTTTCGGATATAAAAGAGGAGGTAATTTATTTTTTATGGCGAAGAAGTAAAAAAGCCCAGCATCAATTCCGAAAACGTTGAGGTTATATCGAGCGGCCATTAAACTCGGCGAGAGCGTTGTTTTTATCCTTCTCAGAGAGATGTTATACCTATATAAGACGTTCACTTCGATCGCTAGGTAATATTTTTTATTGTAAATGATACAAATCAAATTATAAGCGTTCAATAAATAGTAAAGTGCTGAAACAAAAGGATAGGGAATATCTCAAGGTTAAAACGTTTACTCTTTTTGTCACTTTATATCACTTTTTTTAGGTTAAACATAGTCGAAAAGTTATTTTGCACTTTTAAAATCTTTATATTATTTATTTTTTTTGTTTTATTAGGTGATATTATCCCTTAGTTTATTTGTCATCATCTCTTCTATTTTCAAGCTAATCAGAGTCAACAATTTGTTTTTTTATTTTTAATATTTTCATACTATTCATTGTTTTTCCATGTTGGTGATTATGTCCCTTAGTTAAATTATTATAGTCTTATTTAGTTTCAGGTTATAAAACGTCGATAATTTGGTTTTGTATTTTTATTATCTCCAAGTTATACATTTTTTTTTTAAATTTATGTGACAGTATTCCTTTATTTATTTGGCAACTTATTTACTTTAAGGTTAAACAGAGTGAACAATTTGTTATTGTATGTTTACTATCTTCAATCTATTCAATGTTTTTTTTATTTATGTGATATTCCTTAGTTTAATTTTCATCTTATTTATTTTTATGTTAAACAGAGTTGAAATTTGTGTTTGTATTTTTTTTATCTTCTGATTGTTCAATGTTTTTTTTTTTATTTAGGTGATAGTACTCCTTAGTTTATTTGTCACTATCTTATTTATGTTTTTGTTGGAGTCGAAATTTGTTCTCGTATTTTTATTATCTTTTAATTGGTCAATGTATTTTTTTATTCAGTTGATAATATTGCTTAGTTTATTTGTCATCTTATTTACTTTTAGGTTAAACAAAGGGGACAATCTGTTGTATTTTTTTTATCTTCTAATTGGTCTTTAGGCTAAAGACCATACTAAACCAAAACTATTTCATATTCAATAATAAGATATATAAACAAATAGATGGCTTAGCAATGGGATCACCACTTTCAAGTATAATATCAGAAATTTACCTCCAAAAACTTGACGAATTAATCACACAAACCATAAAAACACACGACCCCAACGAACATTGGATACGATATGTTGACGATGGATTACATCGGCGATGGATACATCTTACAAAATAAAGCAATAAATAATAACATCATCCTAAATGAAATCAATAACTTACACCCTAACATACAATTATCCATGGAGGAAGAAATAAACAATAAAATAAACTATCTAGACCTAACATTGACCAGAAAAAACAAATAACATTGAATATTCTATTTATAGGAAACCCACACAAACCATTAATACAATACCAAACCATTCCAACCATCCCCCACAACATAAAATGGCCGCCTACAACTCACTTTTATACAGGATGCTAAAATTGCCTCTAAATAAAGAAGAAAAAACCAAAGAAAAACAAATAATATATCAAATAGCCCAAAAAAATGGATACATTAAAAAAACTATAGATAAATTAGAATTTAAAATATTAAATAAATTAAAACAACCTAAAATCGAACCACAAACAACAAAATGCGCTACATTCACATACCTAGGATACAACATAAAAGGAATAACTAAAATACTAAAACATAATAATATTAACATAGCCTACAAAAACACAGGAAACATAATCAACAAAATAAATTAACCAGAAAAAATATGTCCCACACTTAATAACGGAATATACAAAATCGAATGCCCAGACTGTAATAAAATATACATAGGCCAAACAAAAAAGAAATTAAAAGACAGATATCAAGAACACCTCAATGCATACATCAAACCTGAAATTTATAACTCAAACTTAGCCACACACGCCATCAAAAACAAACACACATTCCCCACATTAATAAACGTACACCTAATAAAAAGGATTCAAAAAGGCCTCAAAATGACAATCTGGGAACAACTAGAAATTTATAAAAATAAAAATAATATCATTAACGAACAAATACAAATAAAATCAAAAAACGATAAATTATTCAATCTAATAGATAATATTAACCCCAAAACAAACTCTAAAAACTCGCACAGTGCAGTGAATCTAAAAATAGAACATAACGGTACTCCAAGGTCAACGGGAAATCCACTCATCTCGCAGTCTACAACAACCCTGTTCAGTATGCCCGAGGATGACGGCACGACCAGCCATTGAAAGTTAGCTCGCATAAATACCAAGTAAGATTCTTGTTTAAGTACATAAGTAAAAGTGATATATATATATATATATATATATATATATATATATATATATATATATATTTGTAGCTTTGTAACACTGTTTTCTTGTATTCACTTATCACTTTCACTATATGTACTTAAACAAGAATCTTACTTAGTATTTATGCATAAATACCAAGTAAGATTCTTGTTTAAGTACATATAGTGAAAGTGATATATATATATATATATATATATATATATATATATATATATATATATATTATTTACGTGGTAATATTTTAATAATCTGTCGCCTCTCATTGCTCTAGTTCGGGTATTTTGTTTATTTGTACCGCCTTCTCCTGCTCAGTTTTCATTAGTGGCAAACACCTACAATATTTTTTTTTTATTATGATATAGTTAGAAGTTATTAAGAGAAGAAAATCGGTTTAACATTTAAAATAAAGCAGTCAACCAGATAAGGACTTATATAAGTAACAGATTGAATTAAATGACTGTATTTCAAAATGCAGCATTTCTAACATTTAGCAAGCCTGAACTATAAACGACTGGTCATTTTGTGAAGTTATTTATTGAAAAAGGTCAACTAAACTGATGTTTAAATAAACGTAACACTTGTTGAGTTAATTATAGCAATTAGGGGTTCTATTGTGAGTGAAACGAGTTTGTTACGTCGGAAGTAATCAAGTTGAATTGTAATTTACGTACAAGCAGTTAAATACTTTTTAGTTATGTTTCATTGATTTTCTACATACAGTTCAATCAACAATAATATATTTCTGTTTACATTTTAGTATTCTATAGTTAATACAACGAAATTATTGGCATTTCATAAAACATACTTTATTTCTGGCTACGTTTCTGTAACAAGTGTTAATGAAAAATCAAGAAATCATCATACCACTTGTTTCTACGATGCCTATTGTAAAGAACGATCAGGCCAACAAGGTTACTGCAGCCGCTGTTACCTTTAACAATATTTAGTCAATGTTTTGTTTGACCTGACGTGAACTCTGACTTTTCTTTGACAAATTTACCTGCTTTCGCTTTGAGATATTGGATTCCGTTTGGATCGGTGCGGAGTCGGTTAGGACTAAACGTGATTTGAAAGATAACTTGACTCCCTACACAGTAACTTGAATACATATTGTAGCGAGTTGGGTAACGTATAAACGCACGAAGGAAGAATGACAGTTACCACAATAAATAAAATAAAAGATAATTTTAAAAATAATATTTAAAAACCAGTGTTAGTCAAATTAGTTAGAAGTTCCTAAACAATAGTTTAAAGATTTCTCAAATATTTTACCATCATATCACTTTTCCCTAGCCCCTCTAATAGAGCAAATCACTTTATAATTAACCACATAAAAACATCTGGCATCCTGAGTGTGATAATCATACCATTTTGTTTAAACACAATATTAGCTCCCGATTAGCCATACATACGTATTATTAAATATTATAACATCTGAAGAAACATATTAGGCATATTAAACATAGAAGCATATAACATATTAAACATAATTTAACAATAGTTTACGTTTTGTAAGATTTATTGTCACTATGTTGGGTAATATTTTCTTTTAATGCATTTCATCTTCATGTTTTTCTAAGAATAGTAGAAATGTACCTGTGAGCATATGTGTGAGTAAATGCGTGTGTGTGGTGTATGTATGTTTGTTTATGTGTGTGCAAGCATAATAAGGTTTGCTTTCTTATTGATAAAACAAAATTAAAACTTTTGTGACGGTTTAATACAAAAAGAAACCTATAACATTTATGTTCTTCAATAAAACGACAAAAGAATAAACGCTAGTAATCGGATTTAAAGTAATTTTCCAACCCGTGTAAATTCCCTCGCATTCAATCACCTCCAAAATCCAGCTTACTTTTGCAGAATCCAATCTCCCAATAGTGAATAAATAGTAACAAAACAATATAAAGCTTTTATTAGGCCATTTGTTAGAACAACAAAATACAAATACAAGAATACTTTATTATATTTAACAATTTAAACTTTTAGTTGGAAAGAAGTACCAACATCATCAGGAATAATAAAGAATTTTTTAATAATCCTGATGATACTGGTACTGTTTTCCAACGAAAAGCTTTGAATTGATAAATAAATAAAGTAATAAAGTAAAATAAATACATAATTAAATAAAGTATTTTTGTATTTCTATTTTCTTGTATTTACGTATATATATATATATATATATATATATATATATATATATATATATATATATATATATATATATATATATATATGTATGTATATATTAATAAATTTAAAATATTTCAAACACAAGAATACTTTTAATGAATATATTTATTCCTACTTTTAATATATATATAATTATCACCTAAGCAATAGGTTATGTCTATCCGAATATATATATATATATATATATATATATATATATATATGTAGCCTATATATATTTATATAATTAGGAATATTGGTATATACTTGAGTACATTTGTCTGCCTTTCCTAACATCAAAACATTACTACTTCTTTAATAGATCAGTTCAAAGTTTTGATAATGGAGTTGATTCGAAACGCGTCAACAAAGAATGTTTTGATATTAGGAATGGCAGAAAAATGTACTAAAATATACACTTCTCTGAGATCTTTGGAAATAGCCACTCCGCTTCAGTGAGCGCCAAAAAAATGCCTCACATCTCGTAAATTCTTGTTCTCAATTTTGTCTTTCTAGAACTTTGTAACGCCAGTATAATGTGTACCTACGTCATAGAAGCAATACCTATGCGGGTCGCGATCCCCTTCCTCAGTATCAGGTGTTATTCCATGCCCCACCCTAATCCTGACTATAACCCTTCTAATTCATTAATTATCTTAATTCTGTAAATCATCCTAAACCTTTAATGACACAAGAGTAGCCTATATTTTGTTTCAACCTTTTAAGCAACAAACAAAAAATACTGATTTTTACCCTCAGTATACCCTATTTCGTCTTACATGCTCGTTTTTATATTCCTTCAATAGTTTCGTATTTATCATAATATATTGTAGCTTAATTATTTGTAAACACTAATAATCTGGCCCTTCTTTGCATCAACTACAAATACTTGATGATTAAAGTGGCATAAAATGCAAGATCATTGCAAACCATTTGTAAAACCAATGTGTAATCAGGACGCTGACGCATAGCACCAGACAATATATAATTATCAATTTAATTCTGTTCAATATTTGAGTTACACCTTCTACGAAAACATTAAGTTGAATGATTTACTGTGTGTGTGTGTGTGTGTGTGTGTGTGTGTTTGTGTGTGTGTGTGTGTGTCTGTGTGTGTGTGTGTGTGTGTGTGTGTGTGTGTGTGTGTGTGTGTGTGTGTGTGTGTGTGTGTGTGTGTGTGTGTGTGTGTGTGTGTGTGTGTGTGTGTGTGTGTGTGTGTGTGTGTGTGTGTGTGTGTGTGTGTGTGTGTGTGTGTGTGTGTGTGTGTGTGTGTGTGTAGTTGAACTCAGTTGAAATTTACATTTGTAGCAGTTATAACACAATGATAATGATAACACTCATCGAAACACGTTTGAATTAATGAATTAATAATTGTGAGCTACTGCGTATTATCATTTATTATAAACTTTATCTCACGTATTAAACTCAAAAACATTTTGATTGATGCAATTTAGGTGATTTTTAACACCAGGTGTCTATTCTCAGTAAGAGAAAAACCATATGTGTCTTCCTTGGCCCTTACTCAATTCCATGTGCCCAAACTCTCTTCCTAGGGAGTGTGTCTCTTTGATACTGTATTTGGCCCAGACAAAAAGAATATGTCTCTTCCAGAACTTTCACACTCATGCTTTAACATGTAACAATAGTCAGCGATCATATTTCTGTTTCACCTGCCTTGATACCTCTTTTCCATATCCTTAATATCTTGGTGGATTTGTAGGGAAGAAATCATTGTGAGAGTGAAGGAAATGTATCTTTATTCTTAAATTGCATCCCACCTTCTTAAACCTGTTCAGTATTTTTTCTACAAGATGTGTATTTAGGATACTTTTTTATTTCCGAAGAATTTTAATACAACTTCCTTGAAGGATATGCAAGCATTCATCTCCTTTATAGTTATCGTTTTCTGAAAGTCAATGTCCTTCTAACGTGTGGACCGACAAAAATGCCTTCTTTCGACTTCTCACTTGATATTCTTGCGAACTTAGCTGAATGGTATTTGAATCGGTCTCCCACTTTTGAAAGAACTTTAGTAAATTGTTCATTAAACCTAAATTAATGTGGAGAAGGGGCAAGTAAATCATCCTCCTTTTGTATAAGGTTTTCATTGTCAGTATTGTTTGTCCCAACTTTAAATCTTTTCTAGCAGGCAAGGTAGTCGTTGTCCAGTGCTTATCTGTAGCTTGACTACCCTACTCGGATATAAAACATGGCATCTTCGTTTAGCCCCCTTGTTGTCCAAGTAACATCCCAATCACCTTCAGATCACCGCATACCTTCCAACAAAGTTTTGCACAATGTACCTATTCAAGAAGAACTTTTAGATTTTCATATGATTCCTTCAGATGAACTGAATGGGCTATTGGAACTGACCCCTATAAGTTTCCATTGTGCAATATCACTCCTTCAATACTTCTTTTAGATGAGTCTATATACAACCTCCATTCTTGTGGGTAATAGAAAAACCAAAATAATTCATCAGCCCTTCAATGTTACCGCAATAAACCAGCGAGGATTTTCAGAGTAAGGCAAAAGATCTTCCTCTCTATGCATATACCATGAAAAAGACGCTCCATGAGCTAGAAGGTTTTTAGAAGATATCTAGAAGATCCACGTAACTCAGCTGCTTCCTTTAAATGTCAGGCAGCTGAGCTGAAAAAGTTGAGGCGCAGTTTCGTCGTCACTAGGAATATACTCATCAGAAATTGAACAATTATCATTATCAGGATCCGACTCGACAATAATTATTCCCGCAACTTCAGGTGGGACAGTGACTGGAAGTGATGCCAACTGCCAAATAATTGTGATGAAAATACCCTTTCATATAGGCATATTTAAATGAATAACTTGTTATTAAAATGTAACAAAAATCATGGCAGTTTGTATGAAAACTGTACGTGTTAGGTGAAAACCGACTTCATATTGGCATTCAGCTATTATTATTATTATTATTACTAAAACTCGAAGAAACCTTATCGGTATAGAGCACTTAGCTGCAGCCTTTGTACTCTCTTCCCATCCATAACACATGACTAGCTTAGTGGGTACCTACCTCTTTGCAGAAATCAAGTACCCACCTG
Organism: Prosapia bicincta; assembly: GCA_036971475.1. Lineage (NCBI taxonomy): Eukaryota > Metazoa > Arthropoda > Insecta > Hemiptera > Cercopidae > Prosapia > Prosapia bicincta. The sequence goes on along the minus strand of JBAIZL010000004.1, from coordinate 116,065,558 downwards.
ATGCTAAATCTTCTGATATCCTCTGGTGTACATACCTGCCAGCCAAACCACTTTCTCCTTGCAGCTCCCAAAGCAGGTCACTCACAGAGTACGTGGATTGGGCTTTCCTCTTGGTCCTCGTCGCATCTCTTGCACACAGGGGATCTAGATTTTCCAATTTTGTATTGGAACCCCCTCAGATTCCCATGGCCTGTGACCAGCTCTACAGTAGCTCTGAGTTGATGTCTTCTTAAGGAGAGTAGTTCTTTACCCCACAAATCTCCTGAGTAACCCCACAGTACCTTGGATTTGTTACACCCCAAGGTTGCATTCCATTCTTCCCTGCACAACCTGCAGTGATCCTCTTGCGCCCTTCCAGTGCGGCTTCCCTCAGCAACGGTCCTTGAGTTATACACCCTTGTTTTGCTAAGGCGTCCTCTCTCATTCCCTATCCAGCCAGAATGTCCTGGAATCCAGGTTAGGTTGATTGAATTATACTTACTCAGCTCTGCTAGAGAAGCCATAGTCTCAGCCACCAGCCTAGGTACTAGCCTCACCTAAAGCCTTCAGAGCTGCCTGATTGTCCGAGCAAATCCAGATGGTCTTGCCCCTCCTGCCAGACCCTATTATTTCCTCAGCACATAGTTTGATCGAAAGCACCTCCCCCTGGAAGACAGAGTTGTAGTACTCCAGGCGATGACAAAATCTGTCTTGCTTTCTCGGTCCACTAAATCCTGCTCCCACTCCTTCCTTCATCTTGGACCCATCGGTGAACCAGATTTCACCATGTCTGGGGTCTATACTCCACCCATGCCTCTCTTGCAGGAATATGGATTTTGTAGTTTCCTTTTTCCCTTTTAAGAGACAGTATCTTATCCTGAGGTTCTATCCAGAGCTCCTTCGGTGAATCCCAAAATAGCTGTTTATGACGTTTGCTACTTGTCTTCCACTGCCCGGTACAACTTTGTCTTTAGTGACAAATGGACCTTCAGTAAGTGTAGTACAACCAGCGACTACGCGGAGTAATCTGCTAGTACGTAGCAAATCTGACGATACAGGCATTCCTGCACAGGTATCTCTCCACAAAGGAAAGACATTTAGAACAATTCCATCAGAGGGTAGGAAAAATAAAACAAATTTTGATATTTTAAAAAAGAATGCCCCAATTAAAGTTGGCGAGAAAAAAGAAAAAAAGCAAAGGCCAAAGGAGGGGCCCATTCCATCTCACCTCCTGAGCATACAAATTCCTCGAGTTCCACCACTGCAATAGCGGTGATGGAATCCGATGATACATTGCCTGAAGCGTCTCCTGACGTTCCAGGTAAATTAACATTTAATGCCAACAATGAGAGCCAAGTCAATCCTTTTCACTAAGTAGCAATGTCCACACCTAAACAATCCGTGATTCAGTGGAACATTAACGGTGTTAAAGGTCACATTGAGGATCTCAAATTAATTGTAAGGGATGTGTCCCCTATGTACATTTGTATTCAGGAGACACATCTTCATGAATCGCACAATTTCCATCTAAGGGAGTATTCAGTTTACAGATCGGACTTCGTTGCAGAAAATCGAGCTAGAGGTGGCGTAGCCATTCTAGCCCGTGACTGTGTCGACGCCGTTTCTCTGAACTTAATAACTCCCTTACAAGCAGTAGCAATTCAAGCAGCTGTTCCATATAAACTCACTCTCTGTTGTGTCTACCTCCCACCAAGTGACAACCTGCAACAGAGAGATCTTGTAGACCTTATAAATCAGTTACCGACTCCGTTTTTATTAGTGGGCGATTTCAATGCCCACCATGTTTCATGGGGTTCCCCAGAATACAACCCGCGAGGTAATCTGATCGAAAGCATCAGATCGGAACTGGATTTATACCTGCTAAATGACGGTTCTCCGACACATTTAGCAGCGTCAACAGGTGGATGGACAGCTGTAGACTTGTCATTATGCAGTCCTGCCTTGGCTACAAGGCTAAAATGGTCAGCATTGCCTGATCTTTACAGTAGCGACCACATTCCTATTGAGATCTCTTTGTGTGACTCCTCACCCTGTTGTGTTCGACATCCCCGTTGGATCCTGAAAAAAGCCAACTGGGAACAATTTTCACAAGATCTAGAATCACTGGACGTGGATTACTTGGCTCCCATTGATGACATTGTTAATTCATTTACAAAAACCGTTTTGAATGCCGCCGGAAAGGCCATTCCAAACCACGACGACCACCTGTTCCGTGGTGGAATGATGAGTGCACTGTGATCCTTCGTCAACGGAGAAAAGCTCTGAACTAGTACAAGAGACATCCAACGAGTGAAAACCTGGAAAAATATAAAATCTTCCGTGCGAAAGCACGGAGAATATTTAGGCAAAGTAAACGATACATGGTCCCAATACATTGGCACTATTACAAGAACTACAGCTCCATCTACAGTATGGAAGAAATTACGATCAGTCTGTGGCATTTCCGTTCCGATGCCATTAATTTCATTAAGGCATTCGGATGGTGTTTTGACCACGGACTGTGAGAAAATTGCCAATGTGCTAGCGTTATCGTTTTCAAAACATTCTTCATCTTCTGCATACAAGGACGCTTTCCAGGTGTTCAAACATAAACAGGAAGCCTTACCTTTCACCGTTGGATTGTCTGGAGATTCTTGTTTGAATATCCATTTCTCTATCGATGAACTAGAGTCGGCTCTCTCGTCAACGAAGGATTCAGCTCCAGGCCCGGATGATATTGTATACTCCATGATCAAAAATCTACCACCGTCGGCAAAACTAGTTCTCCTTCGGATATACAACCGTATATTCGAGGAGCACGGGTTTACCGATGCATGGTTAGAAGCGACAATAATTCCTCTTCTAAAACAAGGAAAGGACAAAACTAATCCCAGTAGTTACAGACCCATCTCTCTGACCAGCTGCTTATGCAAACTACTGGAGAAGATGGTCAACCGTCGTCTTGTCTGGTATCTAGAAACAAACAAACTTCTTACTAACGTCCAGTGTGGTTCCAGACAAGGACGTTCATCAGTTGACCAATGGGTTTTGTTGGAGTCAGCTATACAGAATGCCTTCATCTTACGACAAACACTGGTAGCTGTTTTCTTCGACCTCGAGAAGGCATATGACATGGCATGGAGAAGAGGAATTTTGAACGTACTGAAATCATGGGGTATACAAGGTAACATTCTTGCTTTTATACAAAATTATTTGAAAAACAGGACTTTCCGTGTACGTCTAGGAGGCATATATTCTGATCGTTGCGTACTAGAGAATGGTGTACCACAGGGTGGCGTTTTGAGTGTGACGCTGTTTGCTGTTGCCATTAACAGCGTCACTTCAAACGTACAGTCACCGGTCCACTGTTCCCTGTTTGTAGACGATTTTTGTATATATATATGGCTGCTAGAAGTATGGCAACAGCGGAAAGATCCGTACAATTAGTAATTAATAAATTGCAAGAATGGACCAAATCTACGGGCTTCAAGTTTTCGGCTTCGAAGACCCAGTGTATAGTATTTAGTCGTTGCAGGAAACACCAGGAACCTATTCTTTATCTTGATGGTACGCGGCTTCAAACCGCGGATAATGTGACATTTTTGGGTCTTTTATTTGATAAAATACTTTCATGGAATCCGCATGTGCGTGATTTGAGGACCCGGTGCAGCAAGATATTGGATATGTTGAGAGTTCTAAGTGGTACAAATTGGGGAGCAGACAGAACCTGTATGCTCCGTTTCTATCGCACCGTTGTAAGATCGCGCATAGATTACGGCTGTATAGCCTATTCATCTGCTCGACCTACGGTTCTGAAACTCCTGGATTCAATACATCACGCTGGCCTTAGACTTTCTACTGGTGCTTTTAGATCAAGCCCAATCTCCAGCCTTCTAGTAGAAGCTGGAGAACCATCTCTCTCTATGCGACGTCAAATGCTACAAATTTCATATCACACTGGTCTTCGAAGTAAACCTAAACATCCGGCATTCAAAGCAGTTTTTGATAACTACCTCGAGGATCGTTACAATGTGCGTCAACGTTCAACTGCTCCCTTTGGAATAAGAACGTTGCGCATTTTTAGCAATCTAAATTTAGAACATCCACCTATATTCGAACGAACATCATGCTACATCCCTCCATGGACAATACAAAAGCCAAAATGTGACTTCTCATTGTCCATGTACCTAAAACACAATACTCCTGACGTTATTTATCGTCAAGAGTTTTTGCAGATTCAACAAACTCACCAACATACTGTGACTATATTCACAGACGGTTCAAAACTGGACAATGGGATAGGTTGTGCATTTTATATGGAAGGACAAACTTTCACTTACGGATTGCCCTCAGCCTGTAGCGTTTTTACTGCAGAACTTTATGCAATTTTCCAAGCTTTAAGATCAATTCCGTCTGCAAAATCTAAATATCTTGTGTGTTGTGATTCCAAAAGTGCTCTCCAGGCTATTCAGGAAATGTAGGCCTACACTAAGAACCCTTTAGTTGGAGACATCTTGTGCTCTATACACAGGCTCCAATTACGAGGTGTCGAGGTGTCATTTCTCTGGGTGCCTGGTCACTGTGGAATATTCGGAAACACTAAAGCAGATGAAGGTGCAAAATTAGCTACAGGTATGTTGCCATCGACAAAACGTGTGATGGCATCAGATTTTGTATGCAAAGTTAAAACTACACTATTCTCTGTTTGGAATGAAGAATGGTAAAATGTAAATAGAAACAAGCTGAGGGACATCAAAAATACCGTCCGACCATGGAGGACATCTGTTCGTTCGAATCGTAGGGAGGAAGTGGTGGTAACTCGACTTCGCATCGGCCACTCTTTGTTAACGCATGGATGGTTGATGCGACATGAGGATCCACCACTATGTCCGTTTTGTAGAAATAATATTACAATCAAGCATATCCTGCTTGATTGTAATGAGTTGACAAATTTGTATATACGTTACGATCTTCGAGGTAGTTTAAAGGTGGTTTTAAGGGACGATGTCACGGCTATCGACCGTGTCATCGCTTTCTTACGCCACCTGAATCTATTTAATAATATTTAAATTATATATAATTTTAGTTTCTTTCTTTTTAGTTACATTTAGTATTAAACATTTATTTTATTTTGTTAAGTTGGTTAGTTCTATTTTGAAATAATTATTTAAAATAAAATTTTAGTTAGGCGATGATAACCTTAATAGGTTTTTCGCCTAGAAAAAAAAAAAAAAAAAAAAAAAAAAAAAAAAAAAAAACTTAGCCGGTATGCATTTTTCATTGCCTCCATCCTAATTTGAAGACTCAAGGATGGAGTTATGCCTCTGGGCGCGGTCCAGCATTCTTTTACTTGTTTATTTCTGTGCCCTGTCCCACCAGACGATTGAGGCAAAGACCAACCTCGGCACCACAATGGCGGAATAAATCCAGTTCATCTGACGTGAGCCCAAACCCCATCTCGTGCCTATTGCTCCTCTGCATTGCCAGAACGTAGCTATGGCTTTTTTCACTTATCCTCCAAGTGCTCACGCCAGAGTAGCTTCCTATAACTTCCCAGAATAATTACCAGATACTGAAAACTGTACGTGTTAGGTGAAAACCGACTTCATATTGGGATTCAGCTATTGAAGTACTTTAAAAAGAAACATAAAAGCATTGAAACATAGAAAATGTTTCGACTATTTTAACATAAATTTATGTTACAAGTACATTAACTATTTTTAACATAACAACTATAACTTTTACTATTTTCAACATAAATTTGACTATTTATTAAAAAGGCGTTAGACATATATTTATGAAAGATGTATATGAATTGTATTATATTAAACTGTTCACATGGTTATCACACAATACTATTCGCAGTACTCTGAGGTTAAAAATGAATGTAAAGAATAAAATAAAACAACAAACTGAAAATAAGCAAACAATGATAATTTTTTTTTACCTCAGTAGGAAATTACGTAGAATTTTTTTATATTACTTGGTAATTACAGAGAAACGTTGTGTTAGTGATGTGCAAAGTAATTTTCAAATATTTTAAAAATAATGCTTTACATAAAAAGTTTTATTATAAACCTACATAATTGACATAAAATAACCCAACAACCAATCTAAAAGTGGAATTTCAAAATCAATCATCCATAATCTTCAACTTATATAATTAGACCTTGTAAATTTTAATTTTGTAAAAGATGATTTAGTAAAATTATGCGAAAGTTGTGTTTGTTCTTCAAAGCACACCTTGAATGAAAATTTACATAAGTGTGTTTTGGATATTTTACTCCTTTGGAAAGCAAGCATCGATTAGAGGGAAACGTGATGGGAAAGACAACAGTGCTTGGTTGTATCCCAGGCACGGAAGACTTTATTAAAAGAGAATATTTTGGTAAGGAACTAAGATTGCAGTATTGCGAAGTCAATGTTTCTTGATGTAAGTAACATAAAAATATTAGCAACGAAACTATTAACTAGTATAGAAATTTGTAGAACTATTCTTCACGTGAAAGCATGTAAAATAACTAAAAATCAATAATTTTTGTGTTCAAATTTTGTTTAATATTTTTGCTAAAGTTTCTCTCTAGTATTGCCTTTATTTCTAACCTGATGAGTTTGAAAGTTTGCTCCACTTTAAAAATTATCTAAATATCATTTTCTTCAACAGTTATCAATGTGTAGGATTGAATGTTCTTAATTGTTTAAAATCCTGTCATAGTAATACGAAAAAACGTAATAGTTTGAATGAAAAAGAATATAGTCATTAGTATGATGTATATGTGACTAGGTTTTTTTAAGTGACATTTTTTTAGTTTGTAATTTCTATACGAACAGTCAGTAACACCGGGGGCGTAGCCAAGGGGGACGTGCCCTCAGAATAATTAATTTTAACAGACAAATATTAACCTATGAAACTAATATCAACCACTTTTATGAAGCGACACTAGGAACCACTGGTATGCGCGCCCCCTTTTAGATTAGTAAAATAGTTCATTTTTACAATATATTTTATAGCCTGGTATCTTTATACAAAACAGCTTCCCGACGACCCAACAATTAAGTCATTTTAAGTTCCAAAATAGTATAAAATATAAATATAAACAATATTCGAGCTGGCTTCTGAGTGAAAGTTCTAAACACAAGAATAAACAACCTACGACTCACATTTATAAAAACTTTAATATCAGGCACGTTTTAATGACATTATGTCATCATCCTCAGTGATTCTACACAGTAGAAACCTAATTTAAAAAATTGAACATAACCTATAATCAAAGTTAATATATTAACTTTTGTAAAATGTTATAGATTATGTTCAATTTCTTAAATAAAGTTTCTATTGTGTAGAATTACTGAGGATGATGGCATTGTGTCATTGAAACGCGTCTGATATTAAAGTTTTTATAATTGTTAGCCGTAGCCTATTTATTCTTGTGTTTATAGTATAAAATATGACTTCTAGAGATAAAAATGTTCCAAACCCTGGCCCCTCCCGGGTTGTGAAAAATACATAGTTCTTGCTACGCCCCTGAGTGCCACTACTACCGTCAATAGCAGATAGAGAAGAAGAATTTTAGATTGAATACTTCTTGATTGAATGCACCTGTAAAGGATAAAATTTTATTATGGATATAGATGGCATTGAATTAGAGACATGGCATATGTTAGAGGGTATATGTGTCATGAAGTGTGCATTGTTGGGTATCTGAAATAGATATTCTCTCTAACGAATCATACAGAAGTAAAAGACCCATTACATCCTTTTAAACAACAAAAGATAAAAATGATTATCTTATAGTAAGAGATTCGGGAAATACTTAATATCGACACATTATTCACTAAAACATTAAACTTACTTTAAATTATATAAACTAGCTTTATGCCTATATCAAATAGTTAATAAACCATTATTACAGTATAAATAATATTCGAGCTGGCTTGTGAGTGAAAGTTATAGTTAAAGAATAAAAATATGGTACAACTCACATATTTTAGTTAATTGATATTTTTAGTTAATTTGATTTTTGTATCTTCACTGAGGATGACGACAAATTAGTCGTTGAAACGCATATGAAATCAAAAATTTTATATTTGTGAGTTGTACCATATTTTTATTCTTTAATTATCATTATTTACAGTATTAATAAATACCGAGTTAAAAATAGCCATGCGTATAACAACTATGTTAATAAAATATATGTTTTCAAAATTTCAAAATAGAAGATAAATAGGAAACAGCACAGTTAAGAATGTAGTTTCCAATCCCAACGTACAGAATGAAAAAAGTTCCGGATATGTAAGATTGTTGTGGAAATAGGAAAATGGCGACAAAAGAAATGTGCGAAATGAGACGCTGTGCCCAATCCTTATATGCCAAGTGTTACATTAATCAGCACATAAGACTGATGTGACACTATTCAAAATGAAAGAGCATTTTATCTGCGTCTAAAGTGAATAATTTACAGAACATTATTATTTATATTTATAGAATATTTATTACTAATAACGTTAGTTTCTTATTTTTTGCAGTAATCAGTCATTATGACTCTTACAAAGAATAGCAAAGGATTGGGAATATAGGGGTCATTGCGGTAGGGACCGAATCTCTGGTTAGAGGATATGGGGACAGGTTAAGTATATATGTGCAGCCCCAACCTTTATCCAGGAAAATAAGGGCTTTCCACCCATAACACACCTTTGCGAAACCGAGGGTAAGGAATAGTGGATGAATTAGAATCAACGAAATGTCTTATAACTTCTTAGTGCTAGAAATATAGAGAGAAACCTTTGAGTAAGCGCGATTTCTAGCGTAAATAGTCCTCTCAACCTACAATGATGATGTTATAAAATAGTGTTTGGAAAATCAAATTTGATTTAAAGAGTGTTGAACACATAAAAACTACTAAAATTAAGTTGCTAGAAATCTCAAGTTGTAATTAAAGCCAAAGTTCAATATCTTACTATTTGGTCATCGTTAAATATTACCATAAAAACATGCTCACTAACAGAATCTTTTTATACAACCTTCGGCCATACATCACTTGTAATTTTCTAAAATAGAAACTATTATATAAAGATGATTATTCTTATTTCGATGTTTACTTTAAAATTGAAACGTCTTTAGAAGCGTCTAAAGACAACTTTAACAAATGAAAAAAACTTCATCTGGCTTCATTCGACCAAATTTTTTTAATATATATAGGCTGTTTGGAGTTATTTGGAACCGAATCATGCCTCTGTTAAAGCAGTTTAACGCCTATACCTGTTTTAATTTTAATCTAGAGGATATTTAGAGGCTATGTTTAAATCGTTTAAAATAAATACAAATCCCTATATATTAGGATTTGTATCACATTCATCTCACGTAAGAACTTATAATCTTATATTATAATCCTACATCTTATCTTTCTCGTGTACGTATTTTTCTGAATTACGCATTATTAGGTTATTAACTATACAATGTTAACTAACTGATACTTGAAAATTAATTTATATTTCAATAAATTTTACTATGACGTATTTAATATAATGATGATGAATAATATATTTTAATTCAATAAGGACGAGACTAATAATTTATATGAATTAAGTTGAATTGAATTCCTTAAGAAATTAATTTCTTTATTCGGTAAAATCTATATCTAATATTCTTAAAAGACTAATACTTGTATACATGTATAAGTGTACATTTTTTCTTAGAAACTACTCTAAGGATTTTCGAAATCGGTAGCCTATATAGGGAGTTGTTAATCTCAGGAATCCATTGGCATAAGTCAAAATTTTCTGAAATATTGTCATCAAGTTTTCGATAATTGTTTATCATCGGAAACTACTCTAAGGAATTTTACAATTATTGGAATATAAGGGGTTATAACCTCAGAAATCCAATGAGCTAGGTGAAATGTTTCAGAAAAATCATTATAAAGTGTTCGTAAATCTTTAAAGGTCTAAAGCTACTTTAAGGATGTTCACAAAAATTGGTATATTGGGGGTTAACCTCAGTAATCCAATCAGCCAAATGACACGTTTTGAGAAATTATTATCAAGTTTTCGACAATTTTTAAGAAGTTCACATTTTCAGAATTACATTGGACTCAAGCAAGAGTCATCTTGGATGTACTATGCAAGTAGGCCTACATCAATTCCCACTTAGACCAAGATTTGTCATGACAATCCGTAAGTTACAGACGCAAAGTTATGATTAACGTAGTATCGGCTTCCGTTTTTATGCACGGAATGCTGTAGGGCCATTTTCTAGGACTAAAAGAAGGAGTAGCTTAAACATTTTCCCCAAATGATAATAAAAATTATACGCGAAACATAATGTTTAAAATTTCGATTACGATCCGACCGTAGATAGGTTTCCTGATATTACACCTACTAACTACATTTTCATTTATTTTTTCACATCCGTTGGTCATTCTCATGACCTCAACATTTTTTATTGATATTAACACACTACTACCCCAGAACGTTTTATAAAGTTTAGGTCTTACAATTTGTGTAATGACTTCCTATTCTTGCTTGCGTCAATATCACGGCGTAAAAACGATAAAGACGAGGTAACCTCTTCACTTCAGTCTCGCATTGTCAGTAAAATCCAATTGCAGACGTCAAGTAGGTTTTGGGGAGCTTGAAGGGTTACCGCATTCGCGTAATAACGCTTCTGTTCCCATCAAGCAGCGAGCTTTACTCACTAATATATAGAACAATACAGAGCCTAATTTGAAATGTCATACATTGACGCCGGGTATTAAATGTATAAGCGAATATGATTATGTGTAACCACAACCAAAGGATAAAGTGACAAATTTAAGAATAACTTACTTAATTTATCGTCTTTTGCAATATATTTTTTTTGTGTTTAATCCTGAAATTTCTAAACTCTGGATTCTTCAAAACTCTCAATTGGAAATTTAACCTTCTATACATGTATAACTAATATTTACAAAAAGATTCCGCTAGCGAAATATTTCAATTTGTTTTACGTTGTTTCTAACACCTCACTATATAAATAAATAAATGTATATATATATATATATGTGTGTGTGTGTGTGTGTGTGTGTGTGTGTGTGTGTGTGTGTGTGTGTTGTAACGGTCTGACATTCCGTGACAAATAGGAAATAAATAATTTCCTGTTTTTAAGTAATAAAGTTGATTTTTAAATTAATCAAGTTTGGAGTTATAAGAATAATAAAGAGTGAAGAAGTAAATAAAACCATAAATAGAATAATTAAGCTAAATTAAAAGGTATTAGAAAATAAAGTTATAATAACTAGCTAAATTTGACCATCGGGAGTGAGGCGAAAATTTTCTAAGTGCTTAAAAAAGCTATCTTAAGAACCAAACCACGTAGAACTTTCATCGACATTTTAAAAGAACCAGAATAAGCCAGAATAAACATTAGTGAAAACAAAATTTGAAAAACTTAAAAAACAAAAAGTTACAGCAGTTTTAATAAAATAGACATTTTTCAGTGTTCCAAAAATGATAATCAAACTCTGCAAGCTAAAACAGATTCGTTGCCCGACTTGCCTGTACAAGGAATAAATCCAGAGATAGCAAGTATTGCAGGCGGGGTGAGGTAGGTTAAATTCACCGCTATATATACTAGGTCTCTAAGACCTTAGAGACAGTCTGAAATAAATTTTTAATACGAGGTGCCGCGGAACGCTATGCTGGACCGCGAGTAGGACCGCCATCAGGCCAGATGGGCCAAACCTCAACGCTTCCGACGTCTAGGACTACCAAGGGATGAAGGCTCCAGACTCAGCCTCCAGGACGCGGGAATGGAGGAAAACCACCACCGACGAACCAGGGATGGCGGGGACACCGACTTCCGATGTCCAAGGACCAGGGAATCCAGACGAGGGACTCTAGGACCGGCAGGAACATCTTTGGCAAGTCATTTTCTCTATTCGATACCAATTACGTCAAATTTAGTCAGTTAATTTTATTAAATTCAAACAAATATTCAAGCTTAAACAATGACTTCACTCTTTATAAAATTTTAATAAATTTTATGCGTAATAAAATGAATTTATGTGATCAGAATATTTCGAATGATAAATACTAAACTTACAAAGGGTTTTTGGCCATGAGCCATTTATTTTCAAGGAAATAAGAATTTTTTGGATATTATAAGTTTAAAAATTAAGTGTCATAAATACGAATTTACCAATTCAATATAGAAGATAAATTTTTATTATGTGTAATTTGGGAAATAATTTTATGTTTATGTAAATGTAATTAATATATATGGAAATTATAAGATTTTAAAGTATGAAAAACAACAAGTTATTTAGTGAATTGTTTTGTTAATATAATTCTGTTGTATTTGAAAGGATAAATTTTCTTTTTTATTTAAATAAATAAAATTAAATATGTTATAAAAATCAACAGTATTTGGATTTCATCCTGTGTCGATAAAAACTGTTTAGCTTTTTCCAACTAATATGAAAATGATTATTAAATCAGTAAACAAGTTTAATTAAATTTCATTAAATGATAGTAGTTAAAACCTAATGTTTTTAAAGAGTTTCTCTCAACTAACTTCATTGAGCTAGCCTAAAGATTAGTTGGTTTTTTGTATAAAAGTCCAGAGATTTATCTACTGGCAGATTGTGTTTAAAAGGACACAGGAGCCTTTTAAAATAGGTAATTTAAACACGATCATATTTTGCACGTTCCCTTGCTGTCTCTGCAGATCATCTTCAGGTGGTAAGACTCTGTGAATATTTTGTGTATTATTTTAAATGTATTTCTTTCCAGCTGACTATTGAAATGACATGTGTGACTATATCTAGACCATACATAATTGATAAACCAATTTTGGGGAGTTTATACTTATTTTAAATAGTAGTCAGCGGGAATATGCTTGTTTTGGGTCTGGCCCTATGAGCGGGAAATATACACGTAACTCAGGGATTTTAGCACGGTTTAACAAGCGGGGTGATTGGCAGATGTTTGGTTTGTTTATAAATAAGGTTTTTAAACAACAAAATTTTGGTATTCTGCAAGAAAGGGATATCAATAAATCAAAGTAGGGAGGGACGTTGCAGTGTGTGTGTGTGTGTGTTTGTGGTTGTGTTTGTGTTTGTGTGTGTGTGTGTTTGTATGTGTGTGAGTGAGTGTGTGTGTGTGTGTGTGTGTTTGGGGTTGTGTTTGTGTTTGTGTTTGTGTGTGTGTGTTTGTAGAAAATTTTTCTCGGAAACTACTCTAAAGATTTTCACAAAAATTGGTACATTGGGGGTTCACCTCAGCAATCCAATGGACTAAGGGAAAATTTTCTAAAATTTGTTATCGTCAAGTTTTCGAAAATTTCTAAGATGTTCATATTCCTAGAATTTCTTTGGACTGAAACAAAAGTAAACTTGGATGTACTATGCAAATAGATCAATTCCAAGTTAGACTAGCATTTGCCATTTCAATCCATAAGTCACAGAGGCAAACTTTTGATTAAGTTGGTAGCAATTTAAGAATATCCGTTGTTATGCACGGGATGCTATATGTTGTATTCTCTAGAGTTAAAAAAAGGGGAGCTGAAAATATCTTTTGGCAAATGATAATCCACGTTATACGCGAAACAGACGTGGACGTAGTATAATTTCTGACTCGGAGTATGAGCCAATTGTAGATAGGTTTCCTGGTATTAATAACTATAACAGTAAGCGTAGCAAAGTTACACACGTGGAGCACACTTCACATATATAACCGGCCAATCCTTCTGGAGAGGAAAACATATGCATTATAAATAAAAATATCTTCTTTAAATAAAACATTAATAAAATATTACGTTAAAAACTGGTAATAAATGCTCAATGTTAAGATTATATTAAATACTTTCCGTTTAGATGAAAAATTGCTTATAAAAATTGCTAGTTTATTTTTTTTATTGCTTATAATTTTATTTATTTCAAAACTTAGACACACACACGCGCGCGCACACACAAAAACACACACAGACACAGAAAGACACACACTTACACACACACACACACACACACACACACATACACATATATATATAAACAATTATTAGTCGTTTAAAGAACATTAGATATAAATTGACTATTATCCATACTTTGCGTAAAAGATTATTTTAATCCAATGTCTGAAGGTAATTAATAAGGAAATTTAGTAAAGAAGAAAACAATAGGAGGTATGGGTTTGCCGCGGGTTTGGGCAGTGAAAACATTGTCTCACAGTATCCACTAAAGCCAAGTGCATATGTAATTCTTCAGATCAAATTATGAAGTCTTAATAAAAAGCGCGAGTTTTCGCTTTGCTCTTCACCCATTGGTACAAGAGGATAACTGTGTTAGTATTTCCTTTTACTTACTGAAGAAAAATATTAAATTTCATGTTTGAGATCCGAATAACTGACACTTTAATATGTTCAACAGGTATGAAACGAAAACACGACATTTCTACATTTTTACATCTTTGTAAATTACTTTAGCTACTTAAAACTAATTTGTTTTTATGGATTGTTTTCTATTGTTCGTAATGAAGGGAGAAGAGAAAAACAAATTCAAAAGCCTTGTTAAAAAAGAAAGTATTAGCATAGTAAAAAAATTAATTTCGAAAGGGATTAGCATAAGGGCACTCCACTCTGCTGAGGGAAAATGTTTTAATCCAATTTGTTACGACGGCGGTAAAATCGATCGATATCAAATAAAGTTAGTGTCTTTAAATAGATTAGAGAAGGCAATTGGAACCGTGTTCGTCGTGTTATAACGTAAACCTGTGGATAGGGATTTCCCTTCTCTGGAATAAAGGAATATTAGAAGGGTCAAGTAACGGTCGGCACTGAGTATGTTTCCAGCCCTAAAGCAAATAACAAAACCGTCTGCGTAAAATCTAGGAATGAATTTAACGCAAAACATACACTGATTGCTACTTTTATTCTAGTTTATTTTTGTGTAGGAATTTTCTAAAGGCGATAAGAAGACAGACACGTATGCTGAACTAGCAATCTGAAAATCGGTTTCGTAAATTTTTTGGGCATCTTTTAAAGAATATTTGCGTAACAAAATTTACATGAAGAAAAGTGTTATATGTTTTTCCTTAATGAAGTTCGTTAGCCGTTCTGATTGCCCCACAAATTTCATGAACTTGTGTTTTGCGAATAGTAAGGTTATTATAGTCGATGTGACATTGTTCTGAAAAACTAATCTAAACCGAAATAAATAGTATTAAGAAATTATTTGAGTGATATTTAAATTTAAAAACCAACAAAACCAACTATATATGAGAATAAAGAAAACAAATTTATAATAAGTAGATTATAATTTTGTTAAAAGAGATTAACCAATTTTGTTAAAAGAGGAATAAATATTTTCACAAAATATATTCTTAAATTAATTGTTTAGATCACGTAAAAACGCAGTGACAAGGTTACATCTGGCGCTACCTTTAAACATTTTGCCTGCTTTAAACTGATCTTTTGGAATTATCTATTTAGTTCTGTTTCATTTTTTGCAAGCCCTACTATTAGAATATATTGAGTTTTGTATATCTTTGAAGTATTGCTTAGTACAGAATTCTGCAGTTTTAATAATATTTCAGAAAAATTCATCTAAACGACAAGTTAGGGTTAAAATGTTACTCTTTTCAGTAACATTTAAATTATCAATAAGCCCAATTAAAAAATATTGCTAAAATGTTAACTATAGATATGTTTGTTTTATTGAAATATTTTGTTTACTTTTATTCAAAATTTAAAAAGTTTCAAAATTTCTTTAACAAGAAGTAATAAGATAACACATTTTGTGCTCAAAACTCTAAAATTCAGTATGGTTTCCAACATCTGCAACCCAATGACGCTTCGTGGATTTTACTTGACAGTATTTAAGTAAATGCTCTGTCAAACTCAAAGTTTAAAAACGTAAAGCTTTGTCAAGAAGTTGTACAGAAGGTATTTCAGTCATCCTTTATCATATTAAAACTGGATATAGATATACTCAAATTTTTTCTACTTGGATTTGTCGATTGCGTCAGTTTCTACTTACTTTGGAAAACTTTGTTTACAAACAAAAAAAACATATTAAATTCTGCAAATTATAGGAATCAGTTCATAGTTATTAAATATAAATGGATATATATTTTTAAGTAGGTTAGTTTGAAAGTTCGGTTGGTAGCCCGTGTCAAACTGAAGGACACATTCCTAAAATTTATTAAACACTTTATTTGACTATGTTTAGGCGTCAAAGATTCCAAGTAAGGCTCAAAGAAAAGTCATCGGAACGGTCACACCACCTGTGTCAACAAACAAACAGTATGAACAAACTCTCTGACGACCACAAGAGACCGGATGCAAACTCAAGTCCAGTGTATGCAACGTATGATGTGTGCACAATCCTGGATAAAAGCCAAGTAAGTCATGTTGTGTGCGGATCTCACTGTTAGACCGGATATAAAGTTAAAGTTAACCATCACACCTGCACAGTGTAGACAGGAGGGGTAGCAGCTGATCTAGCTAAAAGGCCCTAAATATATCATGTTAAAAATACAATGAAAGAAATGGTTAAAATTTCGTTTTAGGAATTTAAAACACCATTGGTGAAAAAATAAAGCTAAATGAATCTACAAAAAAATGGACATGAATTTATATTTAAAATTCTTTGTAATTTAAAATAAAATAAATGGCTTACCTATATTTCAAACCGACTAGATAATAGCAATGGCACAAGATTACAGTAAAACAATGAACACTGTAAGAATTTTCGCAGTAGAAATATTTGAGATACAAGCGATGCTATTTGAAATCTACAGAGGGAAACCAGTAGTACAGTAATATTTCTTCAATATTATTATATTTTTTTAAAAATTAACTAATGACATTTAAATTTAAGTAGTTCTTGAATATAAAGAAATAGTTTACGTAGTTAAAACGATTGATCAATTTTAATAACATACTTTCAATGTTTTTCATTGGTATCACTATGGAAAAAATATAAATATGTAAAACAATAAATAGCAAATATTTTTTTTTTTAATAAATTAAAACCTCGTCAGTACATCAAATATTACTCTAACCAAAATGTTGCATTTGATTGAAAATATAAACAGTGTTTGTAAACATTCATGTTATCGCCTTTTTCAAGAATAAAACTGGAATCACCGGTGTTTAATCGTAGTTTAATTTGTGTGGACACTAACCGATTTATTATTTTGTAAGAGCTGTTCTCTCACGCCATCCAACGCTACATACCGTACTCAATCTGAAACAACTTAATGGTTAAACGATCAAATAGATACAGTTGCTCTTTGACAAAAGCCAAGACTTTTGTAAATGGTCAGGGAATGTTAAGGTGTTTTTTTTTATCATAATAAGGTTTTGCCACAAAATCTTTTTTTAATGTATCCCTTATGTTATAAAACAGATTTAAGATAAAAATATCAAGTTTCCATCTTGAATAGCTTCAGCTATGTGAGTTATATCACACTCGGACATTCAAGACAATGCCGTTTATATATAGCGAGATTATAACTGAAAACGTAATCTAAAAAGAAACAAACAGCTTATGTATGAAATTATATGTTTTAGGTGAAGATACTTGTATAGCCTCCTCATTATAAAGGCATCTGTCTCATGACAGATAACATAATTTTACTTGAATGTTCTTACTAAAATGTAGTGCTATAATATAACAGATAGAACAACAACTTCTCAGGGATGTAATCAGTGGTTCTCATACAAAATAATAAGAATGAATACCCACATAGAATGAGATACAAAGCTATCTTTAAATAATTAATTAGGCTGTACTTTTTACCTCGCTTTTCTATTTAACAAACGATGCGTATTTAAGAAACTGCATCCTGGCAGAAGTTCCTAATTATTTTGTTTGCTATCATCTAAGAATATACTTTCTATTTACATTCCATATGAAATTTTAATCTCGCGCGCGCGCGTGCGTATGCTTGTGTGTGTGTGTGTGTGTGTGTGTGTGTGTGTGTGTGTGTGTGTGTATGTGTGTGTGTGTGTGTGTGGGTGTGTGTGTGTGTGTGTAGAATGTTTGTGTATTTGTGTAGAAAGAGTATATTATACGTATATAGGGGGGGGGGGTGTATGAGAGTGCGCGTGGATGTGAGTTCGTGTGGGGTGAGTGTGTGTGTGTGTGTGTGTGTGTGTGTGTGCGCGCGCGCGCGCGAGTGTGTGTGTATGTGTGTGTGTGTGTGTGTCTAGTGTGTATGTTTGTGTATGTAGGTGTGTTTATGTATGTGTGCGTGTGTGTGTGTAGTGTGTATGTTTGTGGAGGTGTATATACGTATATTTAAGGGGAAGATGTATGACGTTTGTGTGTAGTGTGTATGTTTGTGGAGGTGTATATATGCATGTTTAAGGGGAAGATGTATGAGGTTTGTGTGTAGTGTGTATGTTTGTGTATGAGTCTGTGTATGTGTGTGGTGTGTGTGTGTGTGTGTGTGTGTGTATGTGTGTGTGTGTCTAGTGTGTATGTTTGTGTATGTAGGTGTGTTTATGTATGTGGTTGTGTGTGTGTGTGTGTGTAGTGTGTATGTTTGTGGAGGTGTATATACGTATATTTAAGGGGACGATGTATGAGGTTTGTGTGTAGTGTGTATGTTTGTGGTGGTGTATATATGCATATTTAAGAGGAAGATGTATGAGGTTTGTGTGTAGTGTGTATGTCTGTGTATGAGTCTGTGTATGTGTGTGTGTGTGTGTGTGTAGTGTGTATGTTTGTGCATGTAAGTGTGTGTTTGGAGGGTGTATATATGTATATTTAAGGAGGAGATGTGTGGTTGTGTGTATGTATATGTATATATACATACATTATTTTATCCAAAAATAAATACATCCTATAACATTAAATGAAAACTGGAAAATTTAATTAGATGCTAATATTAAACGTAGACGGTGCAAACCTTTTTTAAAGATGAAAACTCAACTGAAAAACAAAAAGAGATCAAAAGATAAAATTTAAGAAATAACAGAACTGCTCATTAGAATCATACTCAAAATAAATATGATATAGTAACATTCAAAACATGAAGACTTCTGCGCATTATACCACCGTGCTGTGCAACCTTCATACTTATTTTAATGGTGTGTTTTAACGATGTGTTGTTTACAGACTTTAAATATATACATCTTTTTTTTGTTCATATATATTGTAAATGAGCCAAAATATAATAACATATTTTTAATTTTTAGTTGTTAGCACTTTTATATTATACGAGTATGTATTAATGCTTTTAATATATATAACTTCAGGAAACCTATTTACGATCGGATAGTCCTATGATTGGGTCTGAAATTTTTAATATTATGTTTCACGTATAATGTGGATTATTTGGCAAAAGAGTTTTTAAGTTACTCCTTCTTTTAATCCTAGAGAATGACACATATACCCTGTGCATAACAACGGAGGTTCTTAAATCGATACCAACATAATCAAAAGTTTGCCTCGTGTCTTATGGGGTATCATGGCAAATGCTGGTCTATCTGGGAATTGATGTATTTGCATAGTACATCCAAGTTTACTCTTGCTTGAGTCTAATGTATTTCTGGAATATGAATGTCTTGAAAATTTTCGAAAACTCTGATAAAGTTATTTTTGTTTAATGTCAGCCTATTGGATTACTAAGGCTAACCCCAAATATACCAACCTTGGTGAAAACCCTTAAAGTAGCATTACATGTTTTAAGATTTTCGAAAACTTGATAATGATTTTTCAGAGAACTTTCACTTAGCCCATTGGATTGCAGATGTTAACAACTCCCTAATATATCTATTATTGTGAAAATCATTGGAGTAGTTTCCAATGTTAAACAATTTTCGAAAACTTGTCGATATTTCAGAGAATTTTCACTTAGCACATTAGAATAGTGAGGTTAAAGCCCCATATATACCAATTTTAGTAAAAATCTGTAGAGTAGTTAAAATATATATACAATTTTTCGAAAACTGATGATCACGATTTTTGAGCAGATATTAACTTGGCTCATTGGACTTCTGCGGTTAAAAACCCATCTCTATACCAATTTTGGAGTAAATTCTTAGATTAGTAACCGAGAAAAATTTACAAATACATATATACAATTTTTCAAAAACTGATGACGATTTTTCAGCAAATTTTCAACTAGCCCATGGCATTCCTGAGTTTTGGTATACCAGTTTTGGTGAAAATTGTTAAAGCAGTTCCGAGGAAACAATCACACATATACATATTTCCATGTATACAATTATTAGTCGTTTAGGAGTATTAGATATACAATTATTAGTAAGAGCAATCGTCGTGTTGCCACCTTTGACGTACGCAATCCGTATCACGACACAAATGAATATCCACACGTAATGCCATTTATGCGTGTGTTATAATAACCAACATAGCTACAAACCACCAGCAACCTTGCTGCAAAACAACGTACTGTAATACAGTAGCTCCACATATGATCCTCAGCCTTCACGAAGACGCATTCATGCATTATGCTGTAGTGATTTTACCATGCTGATGGGTACAGACCTACTCAAATTAAAAGCATCCCTCGGTACTTCACGAATATTTCTAGTTCTATTGAACTCGCTTTCTAAGCGAAAAAGAACCGCACCTCTTGGGAGGCCCGTCCTCCAAAGCTCCAGTCTCCGGACTTCCAACAGCTACCACGATAATACGTGGGTCAAGGCTAGTTCTCAGCAAAATGCTAATGGATCGCACAATCGCAACAAATCTTTGTATGTCGTTGACCAAATAGCTGTAGAGATACCCCAAGTAACCGGGCCCCGAGAGTGGCGCTAGCCGTTCGAAAATTTCGTTTTGGCCGACCCAGCATTCAACATTAATGATCTGTCCGGGTGTGCCTAGGCTCACCTCTGTTACAG
>JBAIZL010000004.1:116037231-116039731 GCA_036971475.1 Prosapia bicincta | reverse complement strand
CCCAATATCCCAGAATAACACAAATATTTCCCATTCTACATATCTCGATTACATTCCTAACAAGTGGTGGTGACCGATGATGTGATTTTTGCATTGAAACCTGATTGAACTTTCTAACATCACTTTTAGTTTATCACAACAAATAATTAACAAATCCCTTTTTAATGTGAAAATATTTGTTTGAAAATTAAAAATAAAAATAACTTTTTTTTATAAATTGATCTTGTTACTGTACTACATTATAACTTCTTGGCTATATTTTCTTATGGGGACAAGTTTATTTTCGAAAAGGGACCGATAACTAAAATATAAAACTTGAACATTGTAATTCCATCATCAATTGACAAAACACTGATTTTTAATATAGTTATCGAAGGGAATATGCAATCGAACTGTGTTTTCTGTTCATCATGAAATTTCCTGTCATGAAGGGTAAGATTAATAATCTAAAATAAACGGCGTTGGTTTTAACAAAAAAATACGACTTAGCACGAAAGAGGGTTAAAGCAAAGATTTTTTACAAAACTGACTTTTGAAATACAGTAAATATAGTTAACTATAACTTACAATAATACAAGAAATTCGTTTCTAAATTATAACCGAATTCAATCAAAAAGTTATAATAGATAAATTTCAAGTAAACACTTTGTAAACACAAAGAAATACATTTGTAACTAACTAACAAATCACAAGGGCGGTTCCAGGGGAGGGCCAATTGACCCCACTGAGAATTTGGGAATTATGTTTTTTTATAAATATATTTATTCGGAACACATTTACGTTTTATCCAGTTTACTTATAAAATATGTTTTTCATATGACCCTTATTTAAAAGCAATTTATATCTTTTCACATATGTTTTTATGTAACGATAGGTGTAGAAATTCATCTGACATTGACATTGATAGTTCCACCCAGCATAAACAACACTGGCATATTACAAGTCGCGCACTAGTTCCCTACCAGCTCGGTTATACTAACAGCCTGTATACTACGGCTCCGCGTCGTCGTCCTCGTCAGACCGAGCAGTTTGGTGAAAGTTAAACAATATTTTGTATTGTGTACCAAATAATAATTTTGATATTTATGTAAATTCAGGTAAAATCCATGTTTTGATGAAGAAATGCCAAACGTCCTGTGATTTTTAAGTACAAGAACTAGCTTAAAATTTTAATTTCGAGCTTCTATCTTTGATGGTTTTCCGCCCCAAACCCCCTTATGGTTTTCCCCTGTGACCCCCCCCCTCTCTGAAGTCTATCCTGGAGCCGCCCTTGCAAATACATAACAAAAATACCAATTTTCTATAGTCACAACATATTAAATAAATTGAAACTGAACAAAACAAAATAAAATCGACCCTTACTTTATCAAACATATTTAGAATGTGCAAGACAGAGACGAGTCGATAGCATCTTTTCTTTAGCAGCGTAGAAATTACTAA
The DNA here is from genome assembly GCA_036971475.1 of Prosapia bicincta. Taxonomy (NCBI): domain Eukaryota; kingdom Metazoa; phylum Arthropoda; class Insecta; order Hemiptera; family Cercopidae; genus Prosapia; species Prosapia bicincta. Next base: position 116,038,291 of record JBAIZL010000004.1, on the reverse strand, counting down.
CTAAAAAATGTGTAACAATTGTTTGTAACAAAATAGAAACTGATAAAGGCAAGACTTATATGTCTTGAAGCTTTATAAAGATCGCGTAGAAACACACAAACACTTTAATAGATAAAGGCGTGAATATGAGCTTCGTTTCACCTTCTCAACTGTTACAAGTGCTTACATTAAATTTTATTACACATCCTACCCTGGAGATGTGTTAAATTAGCACTGCATTACTAGGCAACCAGGAGCCATTAGAGACAGCTATTCATAGTGGTTATATCTAAATGAATGTATTCCCAAATAACATGTTCTTGTATGCCCATAACAACGTGTACAAAGCCTTTACAGCTTGTAACATGGTGTTTGCCTTGCACACCAGGGAGCTACAAAATATTCATTCATCTGTATAAACTCAAAGAATATAAACTTTTTTTAACAACTATAAGTAATACAAAATTGTGTCTGATATTTTAAAAGCTACAGGCATTTAGTCCTAAGAGTTCATTGTCTGATATAAATTGATCGCTCTACACTTGATTGAATGAGCTACCGCCAAATAGGTTTAGTAGCAATAACATTATTGGATTACAGTACAGCGTCGATTACTCAGACTTATCAATGCCAGACCTAGTCCGAATAGTCGATGCAACAGTAGAATTGAAAGTGGGGAAAAATAACTTTTTACTTTTATTAATAACTGAGAGTTATTTGCTTTAACAAAACTTTAGTGTGATTCATTAAACATAAGAGAGTCTGTAAAACTATGACAACATTCAATTGACAAAGGGTTTTAATACTAAAATCATCACTAAACAGGGGAAAAATCAGAAGGAAATAAAACATAAGGACCTAGTAAATATGTAACGAAAATAACAAAATTTTTATAGTGACAACAGATTTGGGATTGAATGAAATTGAAACTTCATAAACCATAATAATCGAGACTGTACTTCATTAGACATATTAGAAGGTGCAAGACAGAAACTAGTCTGTAACATCTTTCCCCTAGCAGAGTCTTAGGCATGGCCAATTCCACCCACGTATATTTACCAAACCACTAAATATTTTGTTT
>JBAIZL010000004.1:116002231-116032231 GCA_036971475.1 Prosapia bicincta | reverse complement strand
GTTTGTGCATTAATTATGAGGGTTTATATATCTCTGAACCTTTCTTCAAGCCTGAACACTTCATCATATGTTTCAATTTAAACTATTTGTTTGTGCAATAATTATGTGATTTTATATATCTCTAATCTTTCCTAAAGCCTGAACACTCCACTATATGTTGCTTATTTTGACTATTTGTTTGTGCATTAATTATGTGAGTTTATTCTTCTTTTACCATTCTTAATGTCTGATCACCCCATCATATGTTGTTACTTAGAATATTTATTTATACATTATTTATGTGAGTTTCTATATCTTTTACCTTTCTTAAGGCCTGAACACTCCATTATATGTTGCTATTTAAAATATTTGTTTGTGCAATAATTATGTGAGTTTGTATATCTTTTACCTTTCTTAAGGCCAGAACACACCATCATATGTTGCTGTTTAGACTATTTGTTTATGCATAAATTATGTGAGTTTCTATATCTTTCACCTTTCTTAAGGCCTGAACACTCGATTATATGTTGATATTTAGAATATTTGTTTGTGCATTAATTATGTGAGTTTGTATATCTCTAAACTTTCTTAAGGCCTGAACACTTCACCATATTTTGAAATTTAGACTATTTGTTTGTGCAATAATTATGTGAGCTTATATATCCATAACCATTCTTAAAGCCTGAACAATCCATTATATGTTGCTATTTAGAATATTTGTTTGCGCAATAATTATGTGAGTTTCTATATCTCTAACCTTTCTTCAAGCCTGAACACTTCATCATATGTTGCAATTCAGAATATTTGTTTGTACAATAATTATGTGAGTTTATATATCTCTAACCATTCTTAAAGCCTGACCACTCCACTATATGTTGCTTATTCTGACTATTAGTTTGTGCATTAATTATGTGAGGTTATACTTCTTTTTTCCATTCTTAATGTCTAAACACTGCATCATATGTTGCTATTTAGACTATTTGTTTATAAATTAATTATGTGAGTTTCTGTATCTTTTACCTTTCTTAAGGCCTGAACAATCCATTATATGTTGCTATTTAGAATATTTGTTTGCGCAATAATTATGTGAGTTTCTATATCTCTAACCTTTCTTCAAGCCTGAACACTTCATCATATGTTGCAATTCAGAATATTTGTTTGTACAATAATTATGTGAGTTTATATATCTCTAACCATTCTTAAAGCCTGACCACTCCACTATATGTTGCTTATTCTGACTATTAGTTTGTGCATTAATTATGTGAGGTTATACTTCTTTTTTCCATTCTTAATGTCTAAACACTACATCATATGTTGCTATTTAGACTATTTGTTTATAAATTAATTATGTGAGTTTCTGTATCTTTTACCTTTCTTAAGGCCTGAACAATCCATTATATGTTGCTATTTAGAATATTTGTTTGTGCATTAATTATGTGAGTTTCTATATCTCTAACCTTTCTTAAGACCGATACACTGGATCATATGTTGCTATTTAGACTATTTGTTTGTGTATTAATTATGTGAGTTTATATATCTCTAACATTTCTTAAGGCCTGAACAATCCATTATATGTTGCTATTTAGAACATTTGTTTGTGCATTAATTATGTGAGTTTCGATATCTCTAACCTTTCTTAAAGCCTGAACACTTCATCATATGTTGCAATTCAGAATATTTGTTTGTACAATAATTATGTGAGTTTATATATCTCTAACCATTCTTAAAGCCTGACCACTCCACTATATGTTGCTTATTCTGACTATTAGTTTGTGCATTAATTATGTGAGGTTATACTTCTTTTTTCCATTCTTAATGTCTAAACACTACATCATATGTTGCTATTTAGACTATTTGTTTATAAATTAATTATGTGAGTTTCTGTATCTTTTACCTTTCTTAAGGCCTGAACAATCCATTATATGTTGCTATTTAGAATATTTGTTTGCGCAATAATTATGTGAGTTTCTATATCTCTAACATTTCTTAAGGCCTGAACAATCCATTATATGTTGCTATTTAGAACATTTGTTTGTGCATTAATTATGTGAGTTTCGATATCTCTAACCTTTCTTAAAGCCTGAACACTTCATCATATGTTGCAATTCAGAATATTTGTTTGTACAATAATTATGTGAGTTTATATATCTCTAACCATTCTTAAAGCCTGACCACTCCACTATATGTTGCTTATTCTGACTATTAGTTTGTGCATTAATTATGTGAGGTTATACTTCTTTTTTCCATTCTTAATGTCTAAACACTACATCATATGTTGCTATTTAGACTATTTGTTTATAAATTAATTATGTGAGTTTCTGTATCTTTTACCTTTCTTAAGGCCTGAACAATCCATTATATGTTGCTATTTAGAACATTTGTTTGCGCAATAATTATGTGAGTTTCTATATCTCTAACATTTCTTAAGGCCTGAACCTTCCATTATATGTTGCTATTTAGAACATTTGTTTGTGCATTAATTATGTGAGTTTCTATATCTCTAACTTTTCTTAAGGCCTGAACCCTCAATTATATGTTGCTATTTAGAATATTTGTTTGTGCATTAATTATGTGCGTTTATATATCTCTAACCTTTCTTAAGGCCCGAACACTATATCATATGTTGCTATTTAGACTAATTGTTTGTGCATTATTTATGTAATTTAATATATCTGTAAACTTTCTTAAAGCCTGAGCACTCCATCATATGTTGCTAATTTGACTATTTGCTTGTGCATTAATTATGTGAGTTTATATATCTCTAACCTTTCTTAAGGCCCGAACACTCCATCATATGTTGATATTTAGACTAGTTGTTTGTGCATTAATTATGTGAGTTTATATATCTCTAACCTTTCTTAAGGCCCGAACACTCCATCATATGTTGCTAATTTGACTATTTGCTTGTGCATCAATTATGTGAGTTTATATATCTCTAACCTTTCTTAAGGCCCGAACACTCCATCATATGTTGCTAATTTGACTATTTGCTTGTGCATTAATTATGTGAGTTTATATATCTCTAACCTTTCTTAAGGCCCGAACACTCCATCAAATGCTACTATTTAGACTATTTGTATGAGCATTAACTATGTGAGTTTATACTTCTTTTACTTTTCTGAATGCCTGAACTCCCCATCATATGTTTCTATTTAGACTATTGGTTTGTGCATTAATTATGTAAGTTTATACTTCTTTTACTTTTCTTAATGCCTGAACACTCCATCATATGTTGCTATTTAGACTAATTGTTTGTGCATTATTTATGTGATTTAATATATCTGTAAACTTTCTTAAAGCCTGAGCACTCCATCATATGTTGCTAATTTGACTATTTGCTTGTGCATTAATTATGTGCGTTTATATATCTCTAACCTTTCTTAAGGCCCGAACACTCCATCATATGTTGCTAATTTGACTATTTGCTTGTGCATTAATTATGTGAGTTTATATATCTCTAACCTTTCTTAAGGCCCGAACACTCCATCATATGTTGCTAATTTGACTATTTGCTTGTGCATTAATTATGTGAGTTTATATATCTCTAACCTTTCTTAAGGCCCGAACACTCCATCAAATGCTACTATTTAGACTATTTGTATGAGCATTAACTATGTGAGTTTATATATCTCTAACCTTTCTTAAGGCCCGAACACTCCATCAAATGCTACTATTTAGACTATTTGTATGAGCATTAACTATGTGAGTTTATATATCTCTAACCTTTCTTAAGGCCCGAACACTCCAACATATGTTGCTAATTTGACTATTTGCTTGTGCATTAATTATGTGAGTTTATATATCTCTAACCTTTCTTAAGGCCCGAACACTCCATCAAATGCTACTATTTAGACTATTTGCTTGTGCATTAATTATGTGAGTTTATATATCTCTAACCTTTCTTAAGGCCCGAACACTCCATCAAATGTTACTATTTAGACTATTTGTATGAGCATTAACTATGTGAGTTTATACTTCTTTTACTTTTCTTAATGCCTGAACACCCCATCATATGTTCCTATATAAATTATTTGTTTGTGTAATAATTATTTGCGTTTATATATCTTTAACGTTTTTTAAACCCTGAACACTCCATCATAAGTTTCTATTTAGTCTTTTTTGTGCATTATTTTCGTGAATTTATATATCTTTTACCTTTCTTAAAGCCTGAACACTTCATCATATGTTGCTATTTAGACTATTTGTATGAGCATTAACTATGTGAGTTTATACTTCTTTTACTTTTCTTAATGCCTGAACACCCCATCATATGTTCCTATATAAATTATTTGTTTGTGTAATAATTATTTGCGTTTATATATCTTTAACGTTTTTTAAACCCTGAACACTCCATCATAAGTTTCTATTTAGTCTTTTTTGTGCATTATTTTCGTGAATTTATATATCTTTTACCTTTCTTAAAGCCTGAACACTTCATCATATGTTGCTATTTTGACTATTTGTATGAGCATTAACTATGTGAGTTTATACTTCTTTTACTTTTCTTAATGCCTGAACACCCCATCATATGTTCCTATATAAATTATTTGTTTGTGTAATAATTATTTGCGTTTATATATCTTTAACGTTTTTTAAACCCTGAACACTCCATCATAAGTTTCTATTTAGTCTTTTTTGTGCATTATTTTCGTGAATTTATATATCTTTTACCTTTCTTAAAGCCTGAACACTTCATCATATGTTGCTATTTAGACTATTTGTATGAGCATTAACTATGTGAGTTTATACTTCTTTTACTTTTCTAATGCCTGAACTCCCCATCATATGTTGCTATTTAGACTATTTGTATGAGCATTAACTATGTGAGTTTATACTTCTTTTACTTTTCTTAATGCCTGAACACCCCATCATATGTTCCTATATAAATTATTTGTTTGTGTAATAATTATTTGCGTTTATATATCTTTAACGTTTTTTAAACCCTGAACACTCCATCATAAGTTTCTATTTAGTCTTTTTTGTGCATTATTTTCGTGAATTTATATATCTTTTACCTTTCTTAAAGCCTGAACACTTCATCATATGTTGCTATTTAGACTATTTGTATGAGCATTAACTATGTGAGTTTATACTTCTTTTACTTTTCTTAATGCCTGAACTCCCCATCATATGTTGCTATTTAGACTATTTGTATGAGCATTAACTATGTGAGTTTATACTTCTTTTACTTTTCTTAATGCCTGAACACCCCATCATATGTTCCTATATAAATTATTTGTTTGTGTAATAATTATTTGCGTTTATATATCTTTAACGTTTTTTAAACCCTGAACACTCCATCATAAGTTTCTATTTAGTCTTTTTTGTGCATTATTTTCGTGAATTTATATATCTTTTACCTTTCTTAAAGCCTGAACACTTCATCATATGTTGCTATTTAGACTATTTGTATGAGCATTAACTATGTTAGTTTATACTTCTTTTACTTTTCTAATGCCTGAACTCCCCATCATATGTTGCTATTTAGACTATTTGTATGAGCATTAACTATGTGAGTTTATACTTCTTTTACTTTTCTTAATGCCTGAACACCCCATCATATGTTTCTATCTAGACTATTTGTATGACCATTAATTATGTGACTTTATACTTCTTTTACTTTTCTTAATGCCTGAACACCCCATCATATTTCTCTATATAGACTATTTGTATGACCATTAATTATGTGACTTTATACTTCTTTTACTTTTCTTAATGCCTGAACACCCCATCATATTTCTCTATATAGACTATTTGTATGAGCATTAATTATGTGACTTTATACTTCTTTTACTTTTCTGAATGCCTGAATACCCCATCATATGTTTCTATTTAGACTATTTGTTTGTGCAATAATTATTTGAGTTTATATATCTTTAACGTTTTTTAGACCCTGAACACTCCATCATAAGTTTCTATTTAGTCTTTTTTGTGCATTATTTTCGTGAATTTATATATCTTTTACCTTTCTTAAAGCCTGAACACTTCATCATATGTTGCTATTTAGACTATTTGTATGAGCAATTATTATGTGAGTTTATACCTCTTTTACCTTTCTGAATGCCTGAACACTCCACCATATGTTGCTATTTAGACTATTTGTATGAGCATTAATTATGTGAGTTTACTTCTTTTACCTTTCTGAATGCCTGAACACCCCATCATATTTTGCTATTTGTTTGTACGCCTACATTAAACATACAAACGACCTTTATAACTTTCCTTTTCTAAAAATCAATTAACTGTTACAAATTTTCTGCCATGGCTATTTAGTTCAGCTGTCTTTATAATACTAAGCTCGGGACTAACGTCAGGCGCCATATTATATTAGGAAAATGTCAGACGTTTTTTGTGGAAATGTCCATTTACGCTAAAACTGTGTGGACAATGGGCGGAGTTACACCGCTGGTATTATCTTTTTTCTAGGTGGTTTTTAACGGAACAAAGAGTTGTAAAACAAAATAATTTAAGAAAAATGTTTTGCAAAGAAAATGTATAGTAAAAAGACATCAATTTTAGGTAACAATGTTATGGCCTGAGCGGTATTTTATGTAAATAGACTGAGTAAACAAACAGCCTAACCTTCCAGGTATCGAACTATAGAAAAACACTGTTTCGTAGAGGCTAAAAATAGTTAAATGTTTTGTAAAATATTAGTTAATAACTTTTAAAAATGAACTTAATAAATTTTATTTAAATGAAAAGCATATAAAAATTATAAATATATATAAACCATGATCGATGGTACTATATTATAAAATTAAATATAAAGTAATTTGTGTAAGGAGAAGGCAACTACTGTTTAAATAAATAAATACATAACTTCATAAATATTTAACCAATGCCTCAACCAACGAAATGAAGATGAGTTGCTAAGCGCTACGAAACACAAGATTGACATACAATAATTAGCTGCAGTAGTTAAGGATAGCATAGGTTAGTTAATGTGGCCTAAGCTAAGGGTCTACAACTATAGAAGGGTCTTAAAACCGTAAATCTGCTTTGAGGAGTACAGTGGAAAGAGTATATTATTATTACTATTTTTATTATTATTATTAATATTATTACTATAGATATTCGTAGTAAATGCTTTTGTTTGAGATGTTATTTAGGAGATCAGAGTAATACGCCCAAATGTCTTATACGTTTTCTCAAGTAAAGGTCAAAAATTGAAAATAAAAATTGATATACGAATAAGTACTAATTTTCAGAGAAAACGACTCAACCATTTAGAGAAAAGACTGCAATTTTAGTCATCTGTCATTGGATATCTTGTAACCTCCGGATGAAGCAGAGTAACTGATGGTATTTGTTCACAAGCTTACAATGATTCAACTTTAAAGAAATAATACACCACGCAATTTGATAATGCTATTTGATATATGTTTTAGTACATTTATCTGCCATTCCTAACCTTTCAATATTCTCTTCTTTTGACGCGTTTCGGATTAACTCCATTTTAAAAACTTCAATTGATAATGAGGTTTTGAAAATGGAGTTAATCCGAAATGCGTCAACAGAAGAGAATATTGAAAAGTTAGGAATGGCAAAAAAATGTACTCAAACATATAGAAATATTCCTAACAGAAATGAAGATGAGTATATTAATAATTGCTATTTGATAGTTAGATTTCAAGCAAGATATATTGTGTTACACCTAACAGACGCGAAACAAATATGCAAACTTTTTGTAGTAGCTCTGATCGTTATTAAATTACGATCACGGGTGTGAAGAATAAAAATTAAATCTATAAATCTTTGCATAAATAATGTCAGTTGAAACAATTTCGAAGAAAAGTGGTAAACTTGTCACAAGTAAAACAATTCATTAAAACGGCTGGCTTTGAGACGGTACAAAGTGTTTTTACAGGATCAGGTCTGCGGCGACTGTTCAAAGAAAACAACTTTATATCCGATGCAGATGTTGGCTGGCTTATTTTATCTAGAACTTTAAACATAAATCAGAAACACTGTGTCTCGTCTCATCCAACACTTACTTCCGGACAATTATTTTGTCAAGAAACTTTCTTAGGTTATCTTCATAAATTGTTTTAATTTGTGTTTAAATAAAAATATACACAAGTTTATAATAACACTATGGCTCTAAAAAAGAAAACCTAAACTGTAGTAAAACCTGTTTATTACTTCATATGAAATTAGCAAGTACAGTGCAAGTTGTACTATAAAAAAAAATCTGAACGACTTAAAAAGATGTTAATTTGTAGGGCGAAGCAATTATTGCATTTACTCATAGTTTTTAATATACAGAAACCTATACTCCTTTACTTTTATGTAAACTCCAACCAATGTGCACATTTATCTTAAATACTAAATATAATCATGTTAATATGAAAAAAAATTCTGTACATTTTAACGGCTTTTAGTGGCGATATTTAAATAAGTTCAAGGTTAATAAATATCACGTTATTGCCAAATTATGTTTGTCCCAGCAATTTTTAACACCAACTTATCTACAATGCATGTTTCTTTCAAACCCAATCTCCAACATGCTAATAATTGGAGGAGATTAGACGTACAATTGACAATTATACTAAGCATTTACAATGAACAAAAAACCCATAGAAGCAACGAATAATTGGCAGCTTGAGCATAGAGGTTTTAAAAATCTCTCGTAGTATTTTACTCTCACAAGCTCACCATATATTCTACTCTCTCTCACACGTTTTCTTTATGGCCTATAAACTACTCTGTCAACCGTTTCAGTTACAAATTAATAATATACTCTCCTCTCTCTCTCTCTCTCTCTCTCTCCCTCTCTCTCTCTCTCTCTCTCTCTCTCTCTCTCTGTCTGTCTGTCTGTCTCTTTCTCCCTCTCTTAACTTTCCTTAATCACTAACTTTGCCTCTTTCTTCACCTTCTTTACTCTCCCCCTCTTTCGGAGGAAGGTTGGATTTATAAAATAATTGACAGTTACAAAAGCAGTTCAATAGAAGATGAAAACATTTTTCTCTTACAGTATCTTATTTTCACCGGTTCACGATATATTCTACTCTCTCACACACTACACACATACTAATTATTTTCCTGAAAATCTTAAACCTCATTGTCATAATAATTAGTTACAAATTATTGATTTATTCATCTTATATCTTTCTTTCTCTCTCTTTCTTTTTCCCTCTCTCGCCCACATTTACTTTTTCTCGCTCCATCTCTATCTTTTCTATTATTCTATTTTTCCTGACACTTTTTTCTCTCCCTCTCTCTCTCTGTCTTTCCTGCACTCCTTTTTCATCTCACTCGCTTACCCTCACTCTATCCCTTTCTCTCTCTCTCTCTCTCTCTCTCTCTCTCTCTCTCTCTCTTTCTTCTCTCTCTTTCTTTCCTTCTATATTTTCTCACTGAATCGTATTTTCTCTCTCTCCTTTTCTCTTTGTTTCACTCTTGTTTTCGTATCTCTCACTTACCCTTTTTCTCTTTCTTTTCTATCTATCTCTTTTCTTTTAATTTTTTTCCTCGCATTTTTTTCCGCCTCTCACTTTCTTTCTCTCTTTATTTCAATCTTGCTTTCTCTCTCTCCCCCCCTCCTACCCTTAGCTCTACTACGTTTAACGTTTAATATTGTGTTATGAATATCTATCTACAACAGAGCGTATAATGCAAGCTACGTAGACGCTGAAATATAAACTGAGTTTAATGGCTGTTTGCAGTATATACCAGGCTTTATTACCAGGCGTAAGATTACCAGTAACACTGCATTCTACGGATACAGACATAATAAAAAAAACTTTACTCTTTAGTCGTTTTATGGGTAGGCTTTCGGAGATCTGTGCAGTGCACATTTCTGCAACTTTTCTGCTACGTGAGAGAAGTATTTTATAGCAAAAAGAAAACATATTTCTTTACATTCTGTACGTGCTTCAAATCTTTCACGGAAATATAAAAGTACAATCTAATACTTCAAGAAACAGGGATTTTTTTAAATATTTGTAATACACTGTCAATAACAAGAAAGCTTCAGTAATTGCCCCTTCAGTAATTATACCTACGGGTATAATCGATATCCAAGTATACTAACAAATCCCTACTTTCGCATATGCATCTATCTATCTATTTATCTCTCTCTCTCACTCTCTTCTCCCCTTTTGAAAAATACTTCCCCGACTTAGTTAGTAATGTCCCTGTTTTCAAAAATATATTTCATCATGTTTATCAAATGAATGGCAAACATTAACTGATAGTTTAACAAATCAAAGACAATAAAAATTGTTATTAAAACAAGAAAACAGCTAGTTTATATAAATTGTAATCCTTAGCTCAATTTCTTTTTCTTGTTTTATATAAATATGAATAAAATCATTTTCATAAGCAAGAATGTTTTTATTTTACTTTTCTTGATACATTGAAGCTTTTCGCTGATTAGCAGTATCAGCATTATCAAAATTTTTTAATTACCTTATTCATTGACTACATCTTGTTCAGATACTGAAAATTTTTATAACGCTGATACTGCCAATCGGCGAAAAGCTCCAATGTATGAAGAAAACTAAAATAAAGAATTCTTGTTTAAGAAAGTGTTATTTAAATACATTCATACATATATATATATATATATATTTAAACAACATAGGTTATTCAAATACAATAAGATTTATTAATTTATATTCAAAGCTTTTCGTTGGCAAACAGTACCAACATCATCAGAAATGAAAATTACAATTGATTATTGTAATTTTCATTCCTGATGATGCTGAAACTGTTTGCCAACGAAAAGCTTTGAATATAAATTAATAAATCTTCTTGTATATGAATAACCTATGTTGTTTTAAATTATTAAACAAGAAAACGTATTTTATATATATATATATATATATATATATATATATATATATATATATATATATATATATGATTATTTATCTGTATCTGTGTGTAAGTGAGTGTCTGTGTAACATAAATAAATGAAACCTCTAAACCACAAATAACTTTTTTCTTTACCTAAAACCTTATGTACATTTCGATTGCATAAATCGTGTGTGTGTGTGTGTGTCTGTGTGTGTGTGTGTGTGTGTGTGTATGTGTGTGTGTGTGTGTGTGTGTGTGTGTGTGTGTGTGTGTGTGCGCGTGTGTGTGTGTGTGTGTGTGTGTGTGTGTGTGTGTGAGTGTGGTGTGTGTGTGTGTGTGTGTGTGTGTGTGTGTGTGTGTGTGTGTGTGTGTGTGTGTGTGTGTGTGTGTGTGTGTGTGTGTGAGAGAGAGAGAGGGGCAGATTTACAATAGTAAATATCGCTATTTCTCTTTTTCAAATTACGTTGATTCTGTTGAATATTAGAAAATTATAGTGGTTAGGAAAGGCCTCTGAAGTCTCTTCCCATTACCATTATGAGCGTAGGACTATGTGTGACAGTACTGTATTTCTCTAATGATACCACTTCACACGGAAACACCGATGGTGGACTACGGGCATTGGAAATATGGGCTTATCGCCACATCCTATGTATAAATTGGGCCCAATATTTCTCCTACATCTTACGTTGATTGCGAAAAAATAACATTCACAATAAACAAGTGAAAACTAGAATATCTGTTTCATAACGGAAGAGAAAATTGCTGCCACTTGAACTGATGGTTCTAAAGAAAGAACAGTAAGATAGAGCCATGAAGAAGTCAATAGTGGCTAAAGAGACTTCACTAACAACATGTGTACAGTTTATTACGTGCCTTGAATAGAATAATAATGGCAATTTTAATAACCGTAGCACGGAGTGGACTTCACTAACAACATGTGTACAGTTTATTACGTGCCTTGAATAGAATAATAATGGCAATTTTAATAACCGTAGCACGGAGTGGACAAGACAAGATAATGTTTTAGGTGATTCAGTAGCTCTAGATAGGCGAGGTTTTTCTAATAACTCTAAATTTTAGTTTTGTCATAAATCTTAGAAAGCAAAGTGACAAAAACTATAATATATATAAGCTTTGAAGAAGCTAGAGGAATTGTTTAAATTGTTTATAAATTTCTAGGAAAATATTATTTATAGTTATATTTATTTCCTTATAACTCACAGATATATCAGAATTGAAAGGTAAAAGAATTGGCGTGAGGGAAAATAACGTTCTGTGAAAGGACGTCGTCTTTCTCCACTACATAAAGAGGTATAGAGTGTACTAACTCTATAGAGAGTGCCTAACTGTAAATAACTGTATAATATACTACATTAAGACGACAGTTTCAACTGTCGAAAGTTCTTAACATTAATGTTGTTCCCTTAAGCATTGTTTGTAAAGACGATGAAAAAATTCTATAAATAGGATTTCGCTTATCACACTTGTAAAATGTTCCACATTTATTCAACACGCCCTAAAATAAGACTAAACCCTTCAAGAATTGGGAGTTTATAAATTTGTGGAAACGGAGGAAATTATACAAGAATAATACTTTTGAACTCTCTTTTTTGAAACATTCCAAAAATCTTTTTGAAAACTGAAAATTCAGCAAATGTAATTTTAAAATGGACACATTTTTTATGAATTTTGTGATTGAACGTTTTATTTAAAATTAGATTTCGAAAAATCCTAATATCAACATGTATTAAAAATATTCTTTAGTTTCAGGCAAATTGAATCAACTCTTCTGCAAAGTATTATTCCATTTTCCGAACTAGGAACACTCTTTTTCAATACACGACAACTGTTGCGAGGTTTTTGGGACGGATTGCTAACCTTCCACGCAAGCCAAACAATTGCAGACGTTTTGTAAATCGTCAAAAGATATTGTTAATCGTAGATTTGACTAGAAAATATAAAAAAACAATGTTGTTAATTTGTTTTTAAATTGCTATTTGGTAAAAAATTTAATAATTTCACCATTTATAACATTTACTATTGAGATTAGAGGAACTGGATATCTTAAATTTATTTGTATTTTTTATAAACAATTTAGGTCAGGTCTACGTAAAATCCTTTAATAGAGTAAACGTACCACTTTAGCAGGGAATATCTTGGAAGAGTAAGATATTATGAGGGAAAAGAGACAGTTTGCCCTCATCAAGCTACAAAACTGATCCTCGCTCTGGGGGCTTCCCTAATATAATGTTAATTTATTTATTCTAAACCATTTCAACTTACAAAGAGTCATTGTAACTCAGGATAGGGGTTGCAAAAATTAGGAATAGAATAAAATAAGAGTTGAAGCGTAAATTGAACGTAAAATTAAATTACACTTAATACAGTTCATTTAATAATCAATTCAGAAATAACTTTATTGCTTATAAAAATGTATGTTTGTGTTAGTTGTTTATCAAAAAAAGTTTAAGCTGCAATTAAAACTCGGAACACAGTAGTTAGTTCTCGGATGCAGGGGCACAAACAAGCGCTGGTTTCAGTTGCCCACATATTGTTATGCAAATTTTCAATATAAAGCTGGCCGGGATAAGTTGGGGAGGGGTGTATTAAAAATAGTTTTGTGGAGGGCGGTTAATTGCGAAATTATGTAGCTGCTGCTTACACGGAACGTTTGTTTTTCCGTAAGACTCTAAATGCATTATGTGTCAGAACTAGATCGAATTTACATTTTCAATTAAATAGTATATTTGTAAATAGTTTAAAATATTACAAGTATTAAACTGCACATACAGACGTTTTGCAGATTCTGTTAAGATCAGAAACCACATAGTCGTTTTCATTTATAAACCGCCCACATAATAATTACTTAAAAATTTTTTTTATAATAATGCAATAGGTAAGAGCAACATACTTAACTTAAAAAACAATATAAACCTAAATTAATGATAAAGTATATATTTAGGATCTCTTTCTTTATAATTTACCAATTAATTACAATTATAATGATAACGCTATTTGATAAAGTGTACTTATGTTTCTATGGGCGATCATGAAGCCAATACAATCTATCTCAGTATTAAACTAGACTGAAATATTCCACATCTCTCTCGCCAAAGAATGACCTTCTTGGGCTATGTTATTTTCGACGTTTACTTTCCAAAATGATTCGATTTCGGTAAATTATTTCCCATGCACCTAAGCCTCTTTTCAGAAACGGCCAGCTCTTTTTGAATCTCTCTATAAAACGACGGTTCCAGGGTATCATTAAGATTCTCAATGATTACCTAGCTCGTCTATTATTTTTTCATGTTTTAAAAATGAAACTACAACAAAAAATAAATCCCATCAACAAGTACATATAGATTATATATAAATACCAAACCCAAAGAGAGACAAAAATTATCCAGTAATATAATAAAAACATTTTAAAGTCAATTCCTACTTAAATCACCAAAGATAAACATTTTAGTTTCTTTTTATTTTATAATTACAACTATTATAAATAAGTATATACATATGTCAGAATAACAATATTAAGTGGAAAAATAGACAGCGAATTTTTTTGCAATTCTTAATTTTTTTTCTATATATGGTGTGAGACTATTATTTTTGTTTGTTACTATTTATACCCTTTTTTCGTCGCTTGCATTGTACTGTAGTTTCTTTTCACTTTCCTTTCGCATTATCCGTTTGTGAAACAAGGTTCGATGCCGTTAATTAAGTTTATTTGTATATTTTATTTTTTTCATTTAGGCCTATGTTTAATCCCAGAGTATTATTTATGACATTGTGTGGTAACCATGGCAACAATTTAAGGCTGGACAAAGGAGGTTTCGACGACAACCAAATGGGAGAAAAAAAATCATATATGTCTTTGAGATCTACAATTCTACTTACTGGAAAGTTGGCGCAGTGCTAAAGCGTGCTTGACTTTGAATATAAGGATAGTCAGTTCGAATCCTGCTAGACCCCCCAAATTTTAAAAATTTAATTATTAAATAAATATTTGAAAAAACTGTATTATTATCAGTTGTCATTCATTATATGTTTTAAAAAATGTATTTGAACTTGATTGGATAAATAAAACCATATTTTGTTAATGATTGAAAATTTGTACAAAATATATATCAAAGAGTGTGCGCTTACAGGTGGAATTTAAAAAGTGATTTTTAGTCTATTTAATAATTACAAAAAGGATAATAATCAAAACGCATTTGTGTGTTATTTTACATCTCGTTCCCTCAATACATTTTAAATCTGTCTTTGAAAACATGAACAGAATTAAATTTCTTTAATTAATTTGTCATGTCCTTAATGGTGATAGGCTTGATAGGGTTGAAATATTAATGATTTCCATGTCTTTATTACTGATTTATTTTAATTAAATAGTAGCCTATATACTTAAATAATTTTAAAATATAAACACTTTTCGTCAATGAAATTTTGGAGATTTGGTAAAGATCTAAATTCACATAAGACGTTATTATTATATCCAGCCGTACAAAAAGTACTTAATAATTTAGTTTATAATGTTTTAGAACAACATACGGATAATGTTAAGTGCAACTTACGCAACATAAATAACAATATAAATTTATAAGAACGATGAAACGTTTTTATACTCTCATTGTTTATAATTTACCTAATATTAACGATATTTGGTAAAATGTACCTCATGATTCTATGGGTTGTCATGAAGCCAAGACAACCCATCTCACACTAGACTGAAATACTCGTGATTTTCCACATCTCTCTCGACAAATAATGTTCATTATGGGTCATGTTACTTTCCGACATGATTCTATGGGTTGTCATGAAGCCAAGACCACCCATCTCACACTAGACTGAAATACACGTGATTTTCCACATCTCTCGACAAATAATGTTCATTATGGGTCATGTTACTTTCGGCGATTACTTTCCGACATGATTCGATTTCGGTAATTTATGTCCTTTGCAGCTGTCTTTCTAAGCTTTTTTTTCAGAAAGGTTCTGCTCTTTTTGAGTCTCTATAAAATAACTACGTTTCAAGACAACATCAGGACTTTTAGTGTTTAAGTATCTCGTCTAAATATTCTATATACTTTTAAATGTGAAACCAGAATAAAAAAGTAACCACTAAAACATATAGCATCAAATAAAAAAACATATTATACAAACAGAGATAAAAATTAGAAACCTATTTCTAACCTGTCTAATTATTACAAAAAAAGATATCAACCAGAACAAATTTGTGTGCTATTTTACCTTTAAACAACACTCTAGCTTCGTTTACTAATTTTAAATTTATTTTAAAAAACCTATAAAAGTTCTACATCTCTTTGATGGACCTTTTTTACTCTTAGTAGTGATCGGGTGGAGAATTTTATGAAATCCATGTTTTTTATTATTAAGTTTATAGGTTATTGATTAAATATTAACTAGATCAAATTTATTATACTATATATATATTTTCATTCTTTTTATGATATTTGTTATTATATTATATATTACAAACTCTTATTATTCCAAAATATAAAATGATCATCACAAGTATTATATATGAATAAGATGTATATAATTTTAATATATATTATTATTGCATAATATATTTAATTCTATTATTTATAATATATTATGTGTACATTCATTGAACACCTTTCCTCACAACAATATTGCCTAAAATGATCCAAGCTTTTCACCGACATTCATTGTCAGCATTCTCCAGAACTACTGTTGCGTAATAATACAACACTAAATCTAAAATATCGATCCAGGTTTACCAGCTCTTGAGGTGTGACAATGAATATCAGCGAAAAGCTTAAAGCAGTTTAGTTGATATTATTCTTGTGATGAAATCTTTATAATTATGAAAATAAAACAAGAAAAAGTTCAGTATTTATTTACTCTACCTAACAAGGTTACATCTGATGAAGACTGTTATCACTTTCAAGAAGCTACAGTTCAACCACGACATTGATTCTAGAATATATTGCACAAAACTTTATATAAAATTTATTTTTTCTATATATTTACTTTTATGAAATCATATATTATTACTTATTTAAGGCCAAATAAGACGAAATACCTAATTTGCATACCTTGTCCCTTTCATGAAAAGCATTTCTTCCATATGAAACTCCAGGGAGCGTATTGCACTTTTATTCTCTTTTCGACAAAAGTAAACTAAAATAAGTAATAAACAACAAAAATTTTTAGTCAATTCTTAGTTGAGTCAAAGAAGAAAAGTTTTGTTTTAGTTACTTTTTATTAGTTGATAAAAATTAATGGCCTATAAATAAAGTAGCATAGCATATGCCTTAAAACAGCAGCTCAACGCATAACCTAAAACATAAAATCAGCTGTTTTATAAATCATATGTTATCATTGATTATAAGCCAAATGGGACAAAAAAAACTATTTTGCATACCTTACCCCTTTTGTTAAATGTTTTCCTCCCATGAAAGACCAAAATTATTTATTTAAATTTATTTCATGAATTGTTATTTAAACAATCTGTATTAACCTCAAGTGTCATCCACTACAAGTTTAAAAAACAATATTTGAACTTGAGTACATGAAAAAAGCATTTAACTAACGATTGAAGATGTGGATAAAATATATAAATACATTTAAGGAGAGTGTGAACTAATAAGAGGAATTAAAAAAGGAAGTGAATTATATGTTATAATTAATATTTAAATACAGTACTTAATAATTTAAGGCTAGGTTAGGTAAAGGGTCAATATGATAAGAAGTCCCGAAAATCTTTATAAGTTCTCAACAGTTTGTGGTCATTCTAATGCAAAACCGTCTCTGTCTTTAACCCATACATGTTGTACTCTACCGGCTGCAAATTGCGCAATAACGCGTCTATTGAAAGTGTAGCATTAATCAAAATGTTGACAACCGCTTTATTGTTCAGGTCTTTTGTAAACAATTAATATTCGCCATTTATTGCCGTCAGCGCTTTTATTTGTAATTTTGTTCCCACCATTAAAAATTTATTGTTTTTTCCTTCCACTTAAGCAATCGAAAACAAACCCTCTCTATAATACTATTGGTTTAATTAATTGACGGTTAGAGAGAAAGAGAGAAAGATAATACGACTAATAGTGTTTACATTATCGATTTGTTATCATTGTAAGCCAATAAATTTAATAATTACAACCTATGAAAAATAAGATAAGTAATTCTTATAATACAAGAGTACGGGTAATAATACGTTCCATGTCTGAGACACCAGACAAGGTTGTTTGGTTGATTACATCTTTTCGTGCATAGTCTCTTGCTTCAGTAGATCTAATTTTTATTAAACTATGGAAACTATTCGTCTCGTGTATACATAATTGGATATATAGCTTCTTTTTACGTTATTTCACTTTCCTTGAATGAAAAATCCTCTCTCACCCTCTCTCATTTGTCTTTCTTTCTCTCTATCTATCATTATATATATATATATATATAATTATATAACAATTTAATAATTTGCTAACCAAAGAGATAGTAATATAATATGTTAATTATGTTATTTTTATACAACGGTTGGTTATAATACAATAATAAATAAACTTTTTATGTAAGTATGAAACCATACCTGAAATACAATAATAGATTTTTTTTACCAGGCCAAAACCATAGGTGGTTATCATCGCCTACTTTATGCAATTAAATTTTGCTAGACACTGTATTAATAATAATCACTTATTTCCTAATATAGATAATATGATACTTGTAAAAGAAATTAACAAACGCCTGAGAATGAATATTTATGAAGCTTTAGAAATACATAAATATAATACTAATAATGAGTTGATATATGAACAAATACAAGTAAAATCTAAATTTGATAATATATTCAGTGTTTGTAATGTTAGGGCAGCAAAATATATAAAAAAAAAAAATTTTAATAACATTTTAATTGATTTGGCATAGCTATTTATTTGATCTAATTAGCACATATGTTAATTTTAATTGTTTAATATTCCTGATGATGTTGGTACTGTTAGCCAACGAAAAGCTTTGAATTGTAAATTCAATTATAATTCTTGTATTTGTATTTTGAATTATGTTCTTTATATATATATATATATATATATATATATATATATATATATATATATATATATATATATATATATATATTTATATATATATATATATATATATATATATATATATATATATATTAAATATAGTGATATGTTTTCTTGTAATATAGTTAATAAATTAACAATATTTCAAAAACAGGAATACTTTTAATAAATATATTTATTCAAAGCTTTTCGCCGATAAAATAGTACCAGCATCTTCAGGAAAATAATTATCTAATTTATAATATAATATAATCTAATCTATATATACAATATATATATATAACATTTTATCACAAATTTTTGTTCGCTCTTTTTTATTATTTTTTATATTACTTAGAGTATTACTTTATGACGTTCACAAATAAATATTTATCCAATAATGGGCAAGTATTTCAACAAGAAGAATAAAAGTATTATGCTTGAAAGCTGTCATCTATACACTGATATTATCCAGCACACTGGCAACAGTTATAACAACACAGCCGTTGACGTCCCGACAAATTTAACCTCTTTTTAAGTTTTTTTTACTATCCAAAGTATAAGGTTGGAAGTTTATAAGGTAAAATCTGAAACTTACTACGTAGGCTTAAAGGTAAAACATAACACATATCTTTCTGCGTATTATAAAGAGTGCTCAGTTAAAAACTTATTTTTTCGTTTATTTTTATGTAACTAACTAAATTTTCTAATGTTGAAAACAAATAAATTTCCGATAAATGTCGTACGAAACTAATGCAGTGGAAACACGAGAGTCGATAAATACAGTCCATTTACCACTGCTCTGTATTGCACACACTTCCTGGCAATCAGATCGAGTCCAAACAGTTAGGCTGAGGACTAGACTATGCTTTTACTACCTTTATGTCCGTTGGTTCACGCTTTGTTGAGAGCAATTCCCTTCATGTGAGCCCCACCACGACGATATGTCCCCCTTAACCCTATTACAAGAAGATCTTTACACCCCTTCTTGTTCACGCTTTGTTGAGAGCAATTCCCTTCATGTGAGCCCCACCACGACGATATGTCCCCCTTAACCCTATTACAAGAAGATCTATACACCCCTTCTTGTTCACGCTTTGTTGAGAGCAATTCCCTTCATGTGAGCCCCACCACGACAATATGTCCCCCTTAACCCTATTACAAGAAGATCTTTACACCCCTTCTTGTTCACGCTTTGTTGAGAGCAATTCCCTTCATATGAGCCCCACCACGACGATATGTCCCCCTTAACCCTATTACAAGAAGATCTTTACACCCCTTCTTGTTCACGCTTTGTTGAGAGCAATTCCCTTCATGTGAGCCCCACCACGACGATATGTCCCCCTTAACCCTATTACAAGAAGATCTTTATACCCCTTCTTGTTCACGCTTTGTTGAGAGCAATTCCCTTCATGTGAGCCCCACCACGACGAGATGTCCCCCTTAACCCTATTACAAGAAGATCTTTACACCCCTTCTTGTTCACGCTTTGTTGAGAGCAATTCCCTTCATGTGAGCCCCACCACGACGATATGTCCCCCTTAACCCTATTACAAGAAGATCTTTACACCCCTTCTTGTTCACGCTTTGTTGAGAGCAATTCCCTTCATGTGAGCCCCACCACGACGATATGTCCCCCTTAACCCTATTACAAGAAGATCTTTACACCCCTTCTTGTTCACGCTTTGTTGAGAGCAATTCCCTTCATGTGAGCCCCACCACGACGAGATGTCCCCCTTAACCCTATTACAAGAAGATCTTTACACCCCTTCTTGTTCACGCTTTGTTGAGAGCAATTCCCTTCATGTGAGCCCCACCACGACGATACGTCCCCCTTAACCCTATTACAAGAAGATCTTTACACCTCTTCTTTATTCCTCGCCTTCTTTGTTTTCATAAAATTAGGTTTTATCTTGAACATAGATTGTCATGACTTCGGTAGAGTATAACTATATAACCTTTCCACGAGGTGTATTACTAAATGGTCTCCCTTAAATGACCCTCCCCTAAATCCATTCATAGTGGGGACGCTTATGGTAAACCTAAGCTAAACCTATTTACTATTTATAAGCCTTTGGATATCCTTTTGTATTCGACAATAGCCAGCTAACCTGAGCGACTTGAAACTATACGAATAAAAAACTTTCTTTCTTTTAAAGCTAATTAATTTCTATAACACTGCACTTTATGACACAGATTTTCATTTGCAAATGCAGATATTTTATAAATCCGTAAAACGTAAAACAAAATCTAAATATATAATATTATATTTCTCAAAATAAAATACTTTTTTTTAAATAACATTATAGTATTTTAAATAAAACAATTTAATAATTTGCTAACCAAAGAGATAGTAATCTATTATGTTATTTTTATACAACGGTTGATTAAAATTACAATAATAAATAAACTTTTTATGTAAGTATGAAACCATACCTGAAATACGGTAATAGATTTTTTTTTACCAGGCGAAAACCTTTGGTGGTTATCATCGCCTACTTTATGCAATTAGATAAGGCTAGCTATAACGAATCTAGTTTATTTCGATTATTATAATATTTCTATTCACATGAAAAAAAAAATTAGATGAGTTTACTGTTTGACTCATAAATTTTGGCATCTTTTTTATCTGTCATAAAATATCCTCAAATATCATTTAAGGTTTCGATAATCCATATTTTACTTTAGACAGTCTGGATATCGATATTTATTTTATTTCCTATCTTAAGAGATTTTTACAGAAATTAATACTGTTGTACTATATTTAATCAAAAATATCCGTACCAGTTTTAAACGAGTTTAGGAAATTTTTTTGAAGCAGGCATTTGTAGCTTAAAAAACTGAATAAAATACAATAAAAATATATGTTTTCAAAAACCTTTACAAACGATAATTGGAAAGAAAAATGATAAATGGATCAATTATTAAAAATCTGATTTTGCAACGGTTTTGGTTTGATGTGACTTCATAGAAAATATAGCACTCACGTTCTGACGGATATTGCACATAGCTGTTACTAAATTGTTATCGAAGTAAATCGGATGGAAAAGATGCAAGGAAGTTTCAACACGTCTACAAAATCATGTTTACTTGTGGGAAATATTTTAATTCCTTTATCTCAGGAACTATTTATGAGATAAATTGTGTCCACAAACATTGTTTAACTAGTCACAACGGGTAAGGTGACAGTATAAAGAGAAGAAGCTAGCTTGAACAGATATTTTATTAAAGTTATAACTTAAGCTTAGAAAACAATTAAATATCAGTTTTTTGTCAGTTTAGTAGTGCACAAACTTTACACTGGTACTGAACTCTATTCTGGGTACATATAAAGTTAAAAACACAAGTTAAAAATTGCTATCATTTACAAAACCAACGCTCATACACTTCATGGTATACTTTTGTAAATATAAGTCTTTCAAATAAATACTTTCTGACAACAAGCTGTATTCAAGATAAAAAATCTCTCAAATTTGTACCATGCGAGAGATTTTGAAACACAGCAAAATTGTCATTTTATTTATACATAATTAAGTTTCGAATAGCCAGCAAACGTCTGCCCAACTCGGTGGAGGAAATTAACATAAAAACACTTCCTTACACTCTAAAACATTTTCATCTTACTCCCCCTGAATATTCTTTCACATCTTTAGTTTAACATTTTTCATTTGTTTACAAAAACATCTGTGTGAAGATCAGACCAATCTTAAACCCTTTTTTACAACTAGTCACCTGGTTACTTTCTTAACCAAATGGCTATAAACTTCTATATACATATTTCATTCGTGAGCACAGATAGTCTCATCCAATAACAAGATAAATTAGATTTTTCTGAAATCTGAACTAATTAAAGGGCATCTCATTAAAACAAATACTGAATTATACAGGGTAAAGCTGAACATCCAGAGAGCGTGTTGCACTTTTAATTCTCTTTTCGACAAGCGTAAACTAAAACAAGTAATATAAACAAATAAAAATTAAAGACAACTTATTAGTAGTTATTTAAAAAAAAAATTTATTTGAGTTACTTTTTATTAAATGATTACAATTGATATAAATAAAGTAACCTAGCCTATGCGTTAAAACAGCTATTCTAACACGTAACCTATAGCATAAAATCAGTTGTTTTATGATATCAATCACTTATTTTAACCCAAGTGGAACGAAATAACTATATTGCATACTTTGTCACTTTTGTGAAAGGTTTTCTTCTACATAAAACTAAAACTAATTCATTAAATTTAATTAATGAAATAATATTTGAAAAAACTGTTTTAACATCAAGTGTCATCCACTACAAGTTTTAAAAATATTTTTTTAAACTAGAGTGGATGAGTAAACCGAATTTTGCTAAACAATTGAAAAGTTGAACAAGATATATACATAGAGAGAGAAAGTGTGTGAACTAACAGAAAAAAAATTATAAAAATAATTTCATCTACACAGTTTTGGAATATTTGTCCCACACAAACTTATAAAAAAAAAAGAAAATACCAATTTGAAATAAAACGATGAACCCCAACTAAATACGTTTCGGAAGAAATCGCTTTTCTTTTGTTTTCAGTTGCCATGGCAACGAAGAGATAACTCGCATCTTCTCACAATACGAGTTGTTATTCTTTTGAAAAGTTGATTTAGCAGAAAATGTTTCTAGAAGAAATTAAACCGTTGTATGTAGACAATTCCAAACTCTCAAGACAGCTGTTTGAACAAATGTGGGTTGTCGCCATGAATAACAATATGGTGTTTCAACTTGAGGTATAGACGATACGTTTATATGTAATGTTTTAGGAAAATTATAAAGTGAACAAAATGTGCTACATATATTTCTTATTATTTAAAGCAATAAACCTTTTTTCTAAAGATTTACATAAAATGCAAAGCCGACATTATTTCACATAATGCTTTACAGAATCGTACACTTTACTTTTCATTCTAAAAAGAGAGTTACTATATTTAATAAACAACAGTTTGAGCAGCATATGAATATTAAGTCGTTGAAGCCTCTATCCAACGAACGGATGCCAATCTCATGACTTCGCACTTGGGTGCATCGTGTCATACCAAATATGGAGTATCAGTGTCACCCCTTACCGAATGGAGAACGCTGTGATGGTTCCTATTTCTCTGTAGACATTTTACAGCAGTGTAGACGTAATGTTTAACTTTATTGTTTCCTGGGTATTATTGGTCTGTAGTTATGGTTTCGATTTTTAGAAGCGTGGCTTTAGAATTGGTCGACCTTTAAGGGAGCTAGTATACTAGATTCAGGCTTCCATTACTGTTCGTTGCATCCGGTCCCACATCTGTGACTGTTGCCTTCGTTAGTTTTGAAGGATTTATCTACTTGATCTTTGTAACCAGCTGCGACAGTGAGGATGAAATCCTAGATTACCGGGATTGTGCGTCTGACATACCATGGAGAGTAGGTCGCCAATATAATCGTGGGGAGTTGGTCAAAATATAAATGTAAAGCACGCATGCACACACACACAAACACACACACACACACACACACACACACACACACACACACACACACACACACACACACACACATACACACACACACACACACACACTCACACACACACACACACACACACACATATATATATATATATATATATATATATATATACATATATTAAAACAACATAGGTTATTCAAATACAAGAATATTTATTAATTTATATTCAAAGCTTTTCGTTGGTAAACAGTACCAACATCATCAGGAATTGCATATATATATATATATATATGCAAGATGTGTGTGTGTATGTGTGTGCGCGCACGCGCACGCACGCTTGAGTATATTGACAATGTTGTAAAACGTACTGTAGTGACAGTACTACAACGTTTTGCAAATTTTATAAATGAGTAATGCAAAGTATGTTATTAATAATAATTCATGCGCCTCACCACTTCTATAGAACTAAGCGAATAACTCACCTAAAACAGAAAAACGAATCACTTTAGTTAACACATCTACACATTCTTTAAAGTGTGCAGGTATTATTATAAGAGTGTTGAAGGTTCAATGAATTACTACAAAAATTTACAATAATTATATAAATAAAGAAACATCCTCATACATTTTGTTGAGTTCATTTATATTCTTGTAGGTATTTTATGGCCATTCTACTCTACTTTAAAATATTCAGAATAATCAATTATATTTGATAAATTAAATCCCTTAAAGTTTCTATCTTTTAAAAGTTTTACGTTTTGTGTTTTACAGCCAAACGCGCTTTCCGTATTACCACACTGGTCAAGCTGGACAGGGTGATGATAAATTATCGGTGGAATTGAAGTAAAGATATTAATATCTCTTGTAAGTGAAGTGGAGAAAATCCTAGCTCACATATTGGAAGCCGCATACACTAGATATACAAGTAATTATCATACCTATCAATTCATCCCTAAACACACCGATATGAACAAATAGACAGAATAAATTACGAAAATTTCTATACAATGGAGCTAAGAATTAAAATGTTGAGGAGAATCAACGTAATCCCTTTCAGGCCTGACCCCTATCTTGAACAGTAATAGAAATCTTTTCCAGAATCAATTTTTCTCAAAGCGAACTAACAAAAAAGAAGAATAAACCATTACCAACCCTTGTTACAAGTATCTACATAACGTCTATGTACATTTCGCTAACACAGTTATCATCATCGGAAACTTACAATATAATTAAGGCTTTAGTTTGTAATTTTCTGATAATACTAACTGTGTTAGCGAAATGTACATAAAACTTGTGTAAATACTTTTAGCAAAGGTAATAATTATTTATTAAATATAATTATGCTACTCTGTTCTCTATTGGTTCTACACCAAAAGAAATAGTTTCGAGAGAAGATAACAAAACTAAAAACCAAAATTAACCTAACAGAAACTAAGACTAAGAACTCAAAGAAGAGAACAGAGAAATGTACCGATGGTAACTACAATTAAAGCAAAGAATTAAATAACAAACTAACGATGGATATACAAAATAGATATATACAGAGAAATTTTAACCAATAAATTTTAACAAAAATATATACAAATAAAATTAAGCGATTAAAAAATCGTTCACTAATTTTATTTTAAGTAAACAATTATGTTTTAAGTTCTATTTCTTACTAATTTATTTTAAGTATAAGGAGATAGGCCTATAACTGTCATCGAAAATAGTAGAAGACTCTAGTGATTTATTTTAGTTTTGTTAGACGACGTTTGAACAATTATTTTTTTACCACGTTACAACTAGTTATACTAGGAAAAACATACTACTCTTATTTAAAATACTAATATTAAATAGGAGGAGGAAGAAATAAAAATCTACCCTCTCACTTTACAGTAAGTAGACATGGACAACAACAAGGGACATACCATTAGGCCTACAATTAACTAGAAGTTGCTGAACCAAAATAATATAGTTTGAGGAACAAAACAAGTATTATAATTTTTTTAAAGTCTATTCCTACTTAAATCAACAAAGAAGAATTATATTTTAGTTTCTTTTCATTTATCTATTACAATTAATATAAATATGTATATACATTTGTTGGAATAAAAATATTAAGTAGCAAACAAAAAGCTAATTTCCTTGCAATTTTCCATTTTCCTTTCTATTAATGGTGTTGGACTATTATTTTTGTTTGTTTATTTATATTATTTATACACTATTTATACGCTTTCTTCTTTCCGTTGCTGGCATTTTGTTGTATTTTTTTCGCTCTCCTTTCCCATTGTCCCTTTGTGAAGCAAGGTTCCATACCATTAATCAAGTTTCTCTATTATATTGTTTTCATTAACTTTTATTCCTAGAGCATTATTTATGACATTGTGTGGTAACCATGGCAACAATTTGAAGTTGCATAATGGAGATTTCGACGACAACCAGATGGGAACAAAAAGAAAATTCCTGTGTCTTTGAGAAGTACGTTTCTATCTATGGGAGAGTTGGCTCAGTGCCAAAGCGCTAGACTTCGAAGATAAAGTTACTCAGTTCGAATCCGACCTAGAACCCCAATTTTTATAATTTATTTATGAATTAATATTTCATAGAAGTGAATTAACATCTATTGGCATCCAAAATAGGTGTAAAAAAATCTATTTGAACTTGAGTAAATGAATAAAAACGTATTTTATTAAAGATTGAAAATTTGTATAAGATATATATATTCGGAGAGTGTGAGCTAATAGAAGGAATTGAATTAAAGTAGAAGTATAGTAAATCAGATCCTGGCTTGCGTGACAGTAGAACCTTCACTCGTGAAGACAAGATCTTCCTGAAATAAGCACGCTCATTAACGGCATCATAAAGATGTTTCAAACTACTGTGTTGAAGACAGGAATGTGAAAAGAAGGGTGAATTAGACTGGATTAGAATAAGGAATTGAATCTTTAGTTGCAAAAGGTGGGGAAGAATTATATTCAATTAAGTAAAGGCTTTATTCTACCGTGGCTCCTAAGTGGTGCATCTAATTAACAGATGGCTTCAAATACAGTGAAACTATTTACAAAAGTCTATTTTACGAATTATTAACGGAGGATTGTCGCTGGAGTAACTTACCGTAATATTGTTAGTCTTTCTTACGAATAAAAATTCTATTTAACGAGCGAAAAACTAAGAGAACATGACCAAATAACCACAAACAATATGGAGAATTCCATCTTTCTAGAATTATTGGAGCCACATGAGAAAACATTAGCAATTATTCACATATAACCATTAAAATTGTGGTAAAACCAAGATAAAAGACTATAGTAATCCGTATTGAAAGGACACTGGCCTAGTCATTTATCTCTTTGGTATGCGGGTCGTGCGGGTACACATGGATTTAGAAGTTTTGTAAAAGTCTTTTAGGCAATAAGGTCTTTGTTATTTCTGCAGTACTGGAATTAGTCAAGATTTTCACAATACGTGGATCAAGACATGGATACAAACTACGGTCTCATTTAATTACAGACCTGGCCATTTCAGGTTTTGTGAAATCATATATGAAAACCAGCGAAATCATAATTGCTTAAAAGTCCTACAAAAAGTCGCATATTTTAAACGAAATTGCTAGTCGACGTAAAAGAAAGTTACCTTGGTAAAATATTTAATTCCATCAAGCAACTGTTTTGTTTGTCAGAAAACCTATCCTATGGTTTTTTATTGGATTAGGACCCAAAACGAGAAAAATTAAAATTGTGTTTAAGTACGAAAATCTGGACAAAGCTATGATACTCATGATTAGCTCGTGAAAAATATTCCGTGTCTGGTACAATAACTCAAGAAAAGCCCAGAATGTGCCAAAGTGTTTGAGTATGACGTCAAACAGCAAGTACAGGTTGACTAGATAAATTTAAATCCAGACATGGAAATGTATTGTTTAAAAAACCCTTTACCAGGTTGAATCGCCGAAGTGGACAAAGAATACTGTAAAACCTGGCGGGAGTTTGCCACACAAAACATTAAATTTCAAACGCAATAGACGTTTTGAGGTAAAGCACACAAGGAACGAGTGACCGTCATGATAGGGGCAAACATTGATGAAAGCGAAAACTTTAAACTTCTGGTTATAGGGAAAAGTAAAACACTGAGATGTTTAAATGTCAATAAATTTCTAAAAGTTGACTTCAACATTAACAAGACAGCTTAGATAAGCAGCGCTATTTCTGAATATTTCGTACGAAAGTTAAATAAACCTATGCTCTAGGTTTATTGCTCTCTGCAAAAAAAAAAAACGAAAACTGCTCTCTGCATTCACCGTCGTACAAAATAAACTGCGAAATGTACAAATGGTTGTTATTCCGCTAAAAGTAATGTCAAAACCTCAACTAATGGCCCGGGAATAGTAAAAAAAAACGTCAGTGCACCATCATAATCCCATATTAATGAAACCTTACCGTCATTGAAAGAAAATTGGCCCTTAAAATGTTTAATTTCGTTTAGTAAGTGTTTCAGAAATCGATAAGGTATAGAAACATAACGTATACAACCTCTACCGTGAATTGTTTCGAAAAAGCTGGATTTTTATTAAAACCTAACCACTACAATTAAGAAGATTAAATCATTCTGTGACAAAAGAAAGTTGTTGGCAACGGTGCGGAAGGAAACGTCAACGTGGACATTAATATACAGATATATAATTTAGCGTCAGAAGGTAATATCCTACAAAATGTGATGCAAAATTAAAATGAAGAAAGATATGAGCGAGAAGACGATGACGTATCAGACCGAAGTCTTCGGAGAGGGGTGTATTCGCGTCATTCCAAACGATAGGACCAGCCTTTTAGTTTAAAAAGAAATGTGAAGGTAGACAATTTAATTCCTTAAGAATTTCATATCCAAGTGAAAAGATCAAATAGAATATTTAAATGTAAAAAACCCAAGTAAAAATATTTTATTTCAATTATTAAAACAAAATAGTAATATCAGTAAACATGTGTAAAATACGCATAGTTCAATAAATGGGTTTAATTGGAAATAGTGTATTTTTAGTGTTTGCCGCTCGCTGTCTAAGGTTGTTATTTCATGCAGATAAAATGATTTTTGTTTGATAAATTTTTTCTATATTAATGGAATTAATTTTTTATATTTTTAGTTTAATTTAATTTTAAGTTGAGATTAAATTAAATATTAAATTTAATTAGTGTTCATGGATTTATTGTTATTAGAAAATAGAAGTTAACATTTAAATTTTATACATTTCATCGGTTCTAAATAAATGAGATGCTAAAATAGTGTGGATTTGGGTTTTTAAAAGTAAAACCTTGTACGAGGGTTATGCAAGCAGATGAACAATTTGTTTTACTTTTGCAAAGTCCGTAGGTTTAACATTCACACCAAACCGCTGCAGTCTGAAGCACGTTTTGCATTTGCAAGCGTTCGCTAGTTTAACGGCTAATGAAGTTATACAGCAACAAACGTATTTAAATTCCACGCGTATTTTTTAAAAAATAAATAAAGCAGTAACGCCGCGACTCGAAACAATTCTCGCCTACGTCATCCTCCGTACCAATTGTAGCTTTAATTAAAACCATTAAACCCGTACGGCATGTTTGGTAAACGTTCATTATACAATACACATTCCAAACCGGCAGCTGTCGTCACTTCTAACCGTCGCCTCGAGAGATGTGTAAGCATTAGTTCTATTAGATAATGTCATTTAAATGAGCTAAA
>JBAIZL010000004.1:115979731-115997231 GCA_036971475.1 Prosapia bicincta | reverse complement strand
GGAGGGGAAACTTTACAGAAGTAAATCTATTGTTAGCAAATTGCTGTATCGGACTTTAAGATCCAATTACACTGTCGCCAACCTAATTTAACCCACGCTGCTTACTGCGTAGTGCTCTGTATCGGATACAACTGCGGCAGCGCAAACAATCGCATTGTAGTACAATTACTTCGTTAACCAATTATTATATATTATTATGTACTATTATAATGTACCCTATTATGTTTATTATTAACGCTGGATATTTTTAAATAAAAAACTGAGGAATCCCAAAGAAAACATTAGACTATAAAATGAATTATTTATTAAAACTAGAAGAAAACTGCTTTATGCATGTTAAAAAAAATTACAACAAAAATAATATTTTGGAGCAACTGCGATGTATATTTTATTATAAATAAGTAAAACCTCTTCAACCACAAAAACGTTTTTCATTTTTCTGATCTACATTTCGATTGCTAAGCAATCATCTTCAGAAGAAATTACTACAGACCTCCTCTGACATTTATATATTTATAATACAGAAACATATATTAATAAATTCAAAACAATTAGTCCTGGTAGAGGTTCTTAACAGTAGCCGTTTACCCACTCCAGCAAACCATAAATTCAGCTCCTACTCAAAACTTTTTGTTTGCATGTTTAGTTCTAAGTGGACAAAGATTATTATTATTAGTACACAACAACCTTGTTTACGAAATTTATTTTATTTAAACTACAGATTTTTTAATTTCTTTAGTTTTGCGTTACTTTCTTTTGTGAAATATCTTATTGTGAAATGTTTTTTTATATACTTTCCCATTTGGTTGAAAGATTTCTTTATGTACTTTCAAAATTTAACAGTTTATTATATTTTCAAGTACCGCAGCAAGTTATTTTTATAACTTCACTTTGTATGAAGAGGTTACGGCGTGCCTAAGCCACACGAAGTTCGTTTTACCTGAGATAAGCTAGGGATTTATTCCACATTTACACAACAATGTTTACCTTCCAATCTTTTAAATTTTTAACAAAGTAGTGTAGTGTAACAAAGTACGTTGCAGTAAACAAGTTGAACATTTTGGTCTCGTTATGGTTATTTTTTAACAAAAATTATATCAGTAAAATGGTCAGAGGACACTAGTAGCCGTCTTGTAACTTCGTTAATTCCATAGTGACATACGTACGTTTGACTCTAAAATGAACACAATTTGATTGACAAACAGAAGGTAAAACTTTAACTATGATAAATACAAAATAAATTAGAGACAATAGTATAAAAACTTCAAAAATCAAGCTTGTAATTTCACATATTTTAAAACGTTTTTGCTTAAAATAGCCTTTACTAACATGCAAAGGTTACAAAATGTAATAAAATTTTTTTTTAAGTATTAGTTTTAATATCTACAATGTATAAATATTTGTAATAGAAATACATCTCTGTTAGATTTTAGACCATTTTGTTAATATAGTTCCTA
Source organism: Prosapia bicincta (assembly GCA_036971475.1). Lineage (NCBI taxonomy): Eukaryota > Metazoa > Arthropoda > Insecta > Hemiptera > Cercopidae > Prosapia > Prosapia bicincta. The sequence continues at coordinate 115,995,774 of JBAIZL010000004.1, read as the reverse complement.
CTAAGCTGTTTATTTTTCATAAAGAATTATAAATCCGAATAAGCTAAAATGTTTTAATTGTGTTCAATTTGTTTGAATATACTTTATCTACTGTACGTTTTAAAGTGCCACAACTTAAATATATCGATAATTATTGATAATTTATGCTCTCTTTCTCTCATTCACTCTTTCATCCTCTCCCTCATTCACATCGCACTCTCTCTTACACACTCTTTCTCATTCTCACACACACACACACACACACACACACACACACACACACACACACACATACACTCATTCACTTCGTTTCGTAAAACTAAATGAATTGTCAAGTAACTTGAAACATTTTTTTAAACACTTGAAATATTTTTGAATTTATCGAAGAGGTAGAATAATTTTCTTGATACTTCTATTTTCATTTCTTTTTTATTTAAATTTAAATATTTCATCACTGCATGAATTCTACTCTGTGAATTTAATATTCTACTGTTTTTGCAAGTTATTTATTAAACTACATTGAAGTAAGAGTACGTATTTAATTTAAATTTTACCCGAAGTAATTTTATTCTCTTTAGGTAACTTATGGTACAGGCTTTGTTTGTGCTTTGAAAGCACGATAAAATTTACCATTTGTTAGTTTTGCCTAAACCGATTTCTCCCGAGTCTCGTCAGCTTAAGCCGTCATTTTTCAAGATTCCCGTGAGACATTTACGGCTGTGGAATGGTTCACAGCGAAACTTCTTTGATACATTAGCTTGATTAAGTATTTCATTTTGTCCTAATTTTCAAATGGGAAATCTAGTTCTTTGGAACAAAATAAAATTATCAGCAGAACAGTTATAAATAATACACAAGTCTAATCTTGTTCATATTTTCAATGGTTAGTAAAATATTGTTTATTCATCCCCTAAGGTTGAAATATATTTTTCTGAAACTTGTAAGGAATGACACGGTGTTTTTTTTCTAATATTATTCATTAATTAAATTTAATAATGAATTACTTTTAGTTGTGTATTAGAGAAAATGCCTTTAACAAAAGGGGTTAAGGTACGCAATTTAGTTATTTCGTCCCATTTGGCTTAAAATTAGTACAAAAATATTATTTGATAAAATAGCTGATTTTTTGTTATACTTTACGTCGTAGAACACTTGTTTTAACGCATAGGTTATGTTACTTTATTTATATTATTTATATTTATTTAATCTAAAGTCGCTAAAATGATTATTTTTACCTGATTTGGAATTGACTATAAATCATTTGTGTATATATTAATTGTTTTTAAATTATTTGCCTTTAAACACGGGCCTTATTAGAACTGTTATTTACGCATATTATGTTTTAATATAGGCTCACACTATTTATGAATTATATAACAAATTATTATTAATATTCATTAATTATAATTAAAAATATTACTTATCGCAGGAAAATAATATTATTGAATAAATTAACTTTGAATGTTTGAATTTCTAAATATTCTAGGTATATTCCTTGATAGTTTGATAAATACTCTTAATATTTGAATTTCATTGTTTCCTGTAAATGTACAAAAAAACATTCCGGGCACCGTGTACAAAACCCATCACAATCAATGAGACAATTTAATTTCCATCATTCTATATAAATTATTTCTAGTTTTAAATTGTATGCTACATTTTATTTTAGCTCAAACAATACGACATCACCAATATTTTACTTCAGTTTACCAGTGAGCCACAAAAATGATATTATTCCAATGGAAAAGAAGCCTGGTGGATGGCAGACAGCAAATTGTTATTAGCGCAATAAACAGCCACAATAGCCCGCCATAAAGTGCTGATAGCGCCACAGACAATTAATACTGAACATGATGAATGAGTGCCTTATAAGGATCAATACGAAGGATTAAACCTGTATCAGCAGTTTGACAATGAACATCTGTTCTCCTTAAATAATAATGTAAAACCAAGTCCATTTTATTAGTAGTCTCCTTTCCTTGCGAATATGCTAGCTGGACTACTAACAAACCCGTATAAACATTCTATAGCTGGCATCGTTTTATCTGATTCCTTCAGACCTTAGTTGTATTTTTAATAAATATATAAGTTTGGTCCGTTTAATCGTGCACTTGCCCTAGAGAGATCGCAATAGGCGAAACGAGAGGTGAAGAGATGCGTTCAGTTAGTATAATTACTTTTCTACAAACGTGATAAGGACTGTCAAAACACTAACTTGCAATAGACAGTCGATATTAGATAAATTCTTTAAATTAGCTTCGGTATGAAATAACAAACAATCTTGAAATACGTGTGGACATATGGGATGCAGATGCTGTTGATGTATAGAACATTCCGTAAATGTAACATGTTTTCAGATGTGGTAGTGCACGAAAAGGCGGAAGTGAGCTAACCCACGGTTACGGAGCTAATTCATACTTTACTTGAGTGTAGTTGATTGTCCTTGTATCAGTTGGGCTTATTTAATGAGTTTGTCTAATTTTTTTCTACGTTCTAGGTTAGGTTTAATTTCTTGTAATGTTTTTAAAGTAATACCACTTATAACCTGTTAAATGCTCTGAAATTGTTGTAAACCAATAGAAAGTCTCTATTCTAGAAGCAGGGCCTAGAATGCCCACTCTGGAGTTGATAAAGGCTATTGCTCGTGTATCTGATTCCTATTAACCAGAAAAATTGTTTGGGGAAACTGGGACGTCCGGAAGGTCCTAACATCCCGGAGACGTTTTTGAAAAGCGACCGAAACCTAATTTTCAGGATGAAAGTTTCGTCTCTTTGAGCTGACAGACCGGTGGAGCAGTCTAGATTCTATAGCTTACAGCGTACCACTAAGTCCCCGGTGTTTGATTACCTAGGCATAGATATGAAGTCAGATACATGTCTGTAGTGATTTCATTGAGCTAATAGAAATTCTAATCCACACAAAATCTTCTACATAATGTCTATATATAAGACGTAAATTGTAATTCAGATATCTGAAAGTATCGAATATACTTATGATACTACTATAATCGATGATGTTTAATTAATTGGACGATAAATAGTGTAAGCCGATGTCAAGGCATAAGATGCGATCAAAACATAAAGACTGTTTAAAGACTTTGCAAATAAATGAAAAATATTCTCCGTTACAAATAAGAGAGTAATATAACTAGCAATTAACTAAAAATCGCGGCTTAAATGAAATTCTAAAAACCTTCAAAAGAAATCTTTATACGCTTATATTTTAAATTTATACCTAAATGAGTCATACTTCTATTACCAGGATGTGAATATAATTATAAATATTACGTCTAGCAGACGTTTTTATGAGTTTAGGTTGTTGAATTAATATTTCATTTTTGAAATTTTAAAGGAAACTTGTATTTTAAATTGCTAATCATTTTATTATTTATTTATTCAGTTGGACTTTGAAATAGCGTTAAAGATGATTTCTTTCCATTATTTAGAGTAGCTATGAGTAACATAGTCACATCGAGATTTTGTTTTTTGTTTTTCAATAGTTATATCAGAATAAATCGAAGCAAATAATTTTCTTAACTGATATTAGTTTTAGAAGATTAATTGGGCCGGGTTTAGATTAAATCAGATAACCAGCCAATGAGTTTTGAAATATATAAAATTTTCATTTTTGAAGATTTAAAATTGATAGATTGAAACCAATCAAAAAAAATATATTCAGAAAAATTAGAATTAATATAATCAATTAATAAACCCGATTTAGTTTTAGATACTCGCCTTTTTCATTCCTAAATACATTGGAAATGCGTTTAGATTTCCTTGAGTTTTACAGTCTACAAGGTGTGTGTTTCAATATTATTGACTGTCTACAATTTTATCGAACGCGTGATTCGTTTTGGAAATCAGACAAAACTAGCTCGACAAGTGACGAAATTACTGGGAGCGTTGTCAACCAGATGTCCCCATAAATAATACTATAAGCTTGCGCTATCTATGATTACAGCTATCAGTAGTCGGCTTAGTAGACTCTGTATCGGGATGGACAGGGATCAAGGTTTTATCTATAAATTATGTTAAACCACGCGGACAACGCAAACGAGTGAACAGTTACAAATCGTACACATTTGTAAATACCGTAGAGTCTCGAAAATCCGAGTCCCTATTTTTCGAGATTCCGTAAAATTTGAGCCAATTTCTATATCAGGCCATTTTATCTATTTGAAAGGATTTTTTTTATTATTATTAGACAATGTACCAAAGCATCCCGGTGAAGATCAACTGTGCTCTGATGATCTTTCGTGTTATATTTCTACCAAATGTTACAAGCCTAATCCAGCCGATGAATCAGTGTCTTTTAGAATGCATGAAAAAAATACAGATGTTACCTTTTACAATCTCATGGAAGCGATTGAGGAGGAAGAAAGAATTGTAGGGTTTCTAAAAGAAATAGAGTTTGGGATGCTGTAAACTGGCTAGCCGAATTATGGAACGAAATAAAAGAAGAAATATTAAGCAAGCCATGGAAAAAACTCCTGAGTCGTAATAAAACTGATGACTGTGTCATTGATCCACAAGAAGAAAGAGATTTGACATTTCTTATAAAGAAACTTCCAGGTTGTGAAAATGTCGATGGTACGGACGTAAGTCAATGGACGAGTATGGACGAACGTAAGTAACGACAACAAATGTTACGAATATTGAAATGGTACAAGAAACTACTGAAGGCAGTGAAGATGAGAACAAAGATGAAGGTTCGACCGAGACAGTACGAGTAGGGAAAATTAGTCTGAGGTCGATCTGATAAGTAGACGCAGAAGACCTTGTCAACTTTTTCCAAAAAATGTAGCAACCGTGATGAATAATGCATTCCAAAAGCAACATTAGTTCATTTATTCAATCAAATCTAGCAACGTTTTTCCGTGTAGTCCGAGTTTTCGGTAATCCGAGGGGTTCTTGTTACCTTCTACCTCGGATTATCGATACTCTATTGTATTTGTATTAACACACTAAACTCTCAGTTTTAGATATCTCTGTATTAGGCCTATATCGAAAAGCATGTACGCTACAGTTTGGTGCGGTTTCGAATATGGTTTAAAGAAAAACCGAATTACTTACAGTTAATATTGTTTATCCATCTAATTTCTCGTCTCAAACCGTTTTTTACATAGTTAATAAATTTCAAGAGGTGTGCTCTTAGTCGCTCGACAAATGTCAAAATGATACTCAAATTCTTTCCAAACATTCGTTAACATTTCTTGGGTTACGGTTGTCATTGCTGCGTTATTTCTGTTTTTTAAATTCAAGTCTCTAATATTTTGTGAATAAACAACGCTTTTGATGTACCTCACAATAAAAAGTCACAGGTTAGGACTCACTGGACGCCACAGCATAAATCCTTGCCGGCCTATCCATCGATCTCCGGTAAATTTAAAACCTGTCATAGAAATTCAATCTACGGAAATTTGGGAGAATTCAGTATTTGCTTGAAAGTATAGAAGAACATTACGCATAGCTCGGGAAGGTTGAAAAGCTTTCTTCTAAAATATACCTAAGCGCACCCTTACTTAGTACATCAGAGAGTCTCAAAGGGCATATTAAATACGGCTTATGAGCATCAAAGGCATCATATCCTCTGCAATGGTTAGGCCATCTAAGCACTTGGATCACTACATTCTCTTAAAGGATTTTTATTCTAATCTCTCCTTCCTCTCTTACTATGTATATATATATAAACACACACACACACACACACACACACACACACACACACACACACACACACACACACATATATATATATATATACTTGTTTGTGTGAGTGTCTGTATGTGTGTGTGTGTGTGTGTGTGTGTGTGTGTGTGTGTGCTTGCGTGTGTGTGTGGGTGTGTGTGTTTGTGAGTTTGTGTGTGTGTGTGTGTGTGTGTTTGTGAGTATATATATATATATATATATATATATATATATATATATATATATATGTGTGTGTGTGTGTGTGTGCTTGCGTGCGTGTGTGTGTGTGCTTGCGTGCGTGCGTGCGTGTGTGTGTGTGTGTGTGTGTGTGTGTGTGTGTGTGTATGTGTGTGTATGTGTGTGTGTGTGAGTGTGTGAGTGTGTGTGAGTGTGTGTGTGTGTGTGTGTATGCGTGTGTGTGTGTGTGCGTGTGTTGTGTGTGTGTGTGTGTGTGTGTGTGTGTGTGTGTGTGTGTGTGTGTGTGTGTGTGTGTGTGTGTGTGTGTGTGTGTCTTCTAAATATATAAATTGTATATGTAAAAAAAACCAGCAAAACATTATCTATGTATAGTAAACAAAAACTAGTAATTTTAAATTAAAATTATTTAAGTTAATTCCTACTTAGGTTAACAAAGTAATATTTTATTTTAGTTTCTTTTGATTGTATAATTACAATTATTATAAATATGTATATAGGTTTGACAGAATCACTATATTTAGAGACAAAATAGAAAGCGATTTTCCTTGGAGTTTTCAGTTTTCCTCTTTACACACTGTACTATTATTTTTGTTTGTTATGTAACGTTTCGCCCTTTTACCTTGGAATTTATCTTTAGTTAAATATGTTATTTTGCTTATTACAAAAGTTTTATTTTCACTTACGAGGGCTTCTAGTCCTACGTCACAGCTCAGGCAGAAACTGTCTGTCTGTGACGCCCTTCCAAATCCTGAAGATAGAACTAGGTTACGTACGAAATAACCATTGAATGTTTAAAAGACAATTATAAACAATTTATTTATTAAGCACAAATTACAAATTGAACTAATGACAACCAATGTATCAAGTGATTTATATCAAGTTACTGCTAACCATTCTTTATATATAGTATTTACATGTTAAGTGTTCAAATGAATGCATCGAGAAGGTAGTACGTTAAGTGTTCAAATTTATTTTAGAAATGAATATCCAAAGAGGATTTCTATCGTTTATGTGTTAATTATTTATCTGTCAGAATTTAAGTTAGTTAAAATTATAATACATTTTCTTCGTTATACTCAAAAACGTACCTGGTTGTGCACACCACTTGTATTACACTGTAACATTTTATTTATCACTGCACATCACTCTTGCAATAGGCGCACTTAAACAAAAAAACGTACGAACTTTTACTATTTGGAACTCATGAAAAAAAAGGTTCTGGCTTCTTCTGTACGTTGCATTAATAAATTGGTAACGGCCTTGACATATTAAATTTTGATTAATGAATGCTTGCAAATTTTCTAAATCATGTCCGAAATTACTCTCACATGTGTCTCTCCAAAGACCTTTTGTGAAGTGGGGCAGTTGGATGGACGCGCGAAGCTCAGATCTCATGCAACCCCCACTTTACATTGTATAGTCATTGTATATCATTGTTTCCTGAAGATCACCCCATGCTTACGTCATATAGCGTGATCTTGGCCAATTTCCTTAACTTACTACCTCGTACGATATTTTACATTTTTGCCCGCTAGGAGCGCCTTACTCTCTACGTTAGATTACCAAGTGTTCACCAAGAAAACAAAAATTGTCTTTTATATTGGGCCGATCTAATTAATAAAACAACTTTAGTTATTGATTTCTAGTGATGGGGAAGTTAGGTCAAAAAACACTGTATTTCTAAGATGTAGTCATAAAGTTCCAATCAGACCGGTACATTTTTTTTTTTAACTTAAATACTGAATAAATATTTGAAAAAACATAGGTTGAAAAAACATATTTTTATTCACTATAGGTTGAAAAAATATTTATTTGAACTTACTTGGACTAATAAAAACGTATGTTAATATTGATTGAAAACTTGTAAAAGCACAATATATAGGCCTACACAAGAGAAGATATTTATATATATATATATATATATATATATATATATATATATATTTGTAGATTATGCAACACTGTTTTCTTGTATACACTTATCACTTTCACTTATGTACTTAAACAAGAATCTTACTTGGTATTTCTGAAAGCGCTCGCATAAATACCAAGTAAGATTCTTGTTTAAGTACATAAGTGAAAGTGATATATATATATATATATATATATATATATATATATATATATATATATATATATATATATTGATATTAGAGACTGAGCTAATAGCAGGAATTGAATAATATTCTTTACATTATAATATTATTATAGTTTTACAGTTATTTTATTTAAAATTATTATAAAACCTGCTCTAGTTTATCTCTGCAGATTATTATTGATAAGCGATTGTTATTAATCATGTAGACTTTGATTTAATTGGCATAAAATAGCCTTGTGCAATGTTCACTTAAACTAGATAACTCGGTATTAAATTTGACTACAGCCCCATTTATCTGGAGTGATTTAATGTTTTGTCGCTAATTTCTCAACATTTATTTAATCGCTGAAGAATTAGTCTTGCACTATAATTAGCTTTAGAGTTTTGTTGGAAGAGATCACTATGCTTGGTTCACTTTACAAGACCCAGACAGGTGCGGGATAAGCGCATAAGAACACTAAATGGCGACGCACGCCCTCGCTACAGTAAATTAACTGTGATAGCGATTAGATAGGCAATTAGAAACACTGAGGTGGCGTTGAGTGCTGGTTGCATATTAATCAACGATTTGCTCACAGCTCGACAGAGAGGCTGGTACGCAAGAAACCATAGCGCAAAAACTTTGTGGTCTCAACTCTTTTGTAGTAACAACTAAGTCTGAGAAACGAAAATTATTACGGCTAATTTTTGTATGTTTAATAAAATATTTTTATTTTCTGTTAATAATGTTTGTAACATGTTCGAATTCCTTGGGTCTCTATTGAATATTTATTTTTTTTAATGTTTGTTGACTCCTAAACCATATATTAGAGTATATAATAATTTTAAAAGATTTTCTTCGATACAATGCCTTCTAATTTTACTGAACTTACAATTATAGTTACATTTTGAGCCAAGTCAAGAAGTTATTATTCTAGATGTATTCGAAAAACTCAAAATTTACAATTTTGAGAGTTTTAGGTATCATATTTTTATCACAAAACCTATCACAAAAATTCAATCTGTACGAAAATTTGCGAGAATTCAGTATTTTATCACAAAACCTATCACAAAAATTCAATCTGTACGAAAATTTGCGAGAATTCAGTATTTGCTTGAAAGTATAGAAGAACATTACGCATAGCTCACTAAAGGCCTAAGGTCTAACAGCTAGAAGCCATCTTTCGGGCAGCATAAATGCTTTTTTTTCAAATATACCTAAGCGTACCCTTACTTAGTACATCAGTGAGTCTCAAAGGGCATATTAAATACGGCTTATGAGCATCAAAGGCAACATATCCTCTGCAATTGTTAGGCCATCTAAGCACTTGGATCACTACTTTCTCTCAAAGAATTTTTATTCAATTCTCTCCCTTCCACTCTTACTATATATATATATATATATATATATATATATATATATATATGTGTGTGTGTGTGTGTGTGTGTGTGTGTGTGTGTGTGTGTGTGTGTGTGTGTGTGTTGCGTAAGTGAAGAGAAGAAACAAACCCTCTTATTTTGAATTAAGCTTACAAACTGTAATCTTAATTTTATTCTGGGTAGACCTGACAGAAGGGTATTTTTCGAGGTGCAAACCAAAGTTGTACTCAATATCTTTATTTTTGGGCTTGTGTGACGCCCGCAAAAGCGTGTGAAGCGGAAATTTGTCAACTTGTTTATCATGACAGCTTGGAGATTTACATAAAAAACCTTATATTTATATTCTATTTCAGAATAACGTTTCACTTGAAATCATTCTAAATCAATGATAAAGGAAAAATTTACCTTTTGAACAATAACACTTTCTCAACAATTCCTTTTTTTAAAAAAATCAACTCTTTTTTAACGATAGACAATATGTTATAATTAATAAATTAAATAATCATAAAAGAGATATTTGATAATCTTTTAGTTTGGTTTCTATGAAAATAAAGGAACAATATAGTATTCCGTATTAGAACAAATACCTGAATTTGTTCTCCGGCAGAACCACCGAAAGAAACTGGTAGCTGTGCCTTGTTTGTACAGTAACTAGGAAAACTCGACTTAATCCAATCCACCACAAATGCAGTTATTACCGACCCAGCATCCCTAGGGAACGTGTTTAGTGTCCACCGACAAGTAAACAACGAACTGCACCAGTGCTAATAGAATTGTGACTCAATTAAAGCTACAGAAACTTTCACGTTTCGAAAAAAATATTTTTTTTAGGTTATGCAAAGAAACATAAAATAATTAGAACACTAAACACACCCCAATGACATTCTCCTGTGTCGTATTTTTCGATGCGATTTAGTTAAGATTTAGTTAATTTAGAAATTACGATATTCATAGCATTCATTTAGGTGTAAAGAGGTTTAATTTTCTGTAAGGGTGATTATTTTAAAGATAGGAAACTTAGAGTGATTGTATAAATGTAGGCCTACTGTTAGGGAGAGCGGAGTCTACAACAAGATTCAGGTCTAATGGAGATTTTTAACTGGATTAGTTAGACTTTATGAAGTTTGAGAAGGTAAAATTCTATTAAATACTAAAATAAATATTTTGTTAATTACTGTGTGTCAATTGGAAAAAATATTACAATGTGCGAAATTCTTACATCAAGTATTAACTAAACACAAAAAAGGTAATAACTACGAGTTTATATCCAGTTTTAAAGTGAATAAACTAATTTTGTTATCGCTATTAAGTTTTATTTGTTTGTGTTTAGTTAATTCATAAACCCCAGTTACTCAAAAGAGCAATTACAATCGAGTACTGTTTTTTAACAACAGAACTCTTATAAGTAGTCTATATATATATATATACTTACTTTACTTTATCCAATGCCCGCCCTTGGCTGTTGAACCATTCGGCGTCGAGCCTCCCAGTAACGACCGGTTCTGGACAGCTGGTCGTCCAGTTCAGGACAGGTTGAAATGTGGTCCCCATTCATGACACCATTGAGACAGAGCGGACACGTATCGGACTCCGCTAGGCCGAAACGGTAGAGGTGGGCCTGGAGATAGTCGTGTCCTGTCAGAAGTCGAAAGTCAGCCACGGCAGTTGCTCTATCGCTTGTGGGCACCAAAGGACCGCGACTGCTAAGTGATGTCCACTGTTTCCCCCTGCTGGCTTCCTCATGATCTTTTTTAATGGAGCGTTTAAGGATTGCATCAATAAGGTGTTTGGCAGAGGCGAGGCTGGTTTCTGCATATGGTTGTTGCATCTGCGTTCCATTTTTTGCAAGGTCGTCTGCTCTTTCGTTACCTGTGATGACAACGTGACTTGGGATCCACTGAAGGCTAATTGACCATTCATTTTGCAAAAGATGTGAGATTGCTTCTCGGCAGTGGAATATGTTCGAACAGTCTGTTGAAGAGTGTTCGGCTATTGCAATTATGGCGGCTTGGGAGTCTATAAAGAAAACAGCTCGTTGGTGGTTCGTTGCTGGCTGATGCGCAGCAAGAGCCTCTGCGGCCAGTCGCACTGCCGTTACTTCCCCATCAAAATTACTTGTGTTTGCCCCAACGCCCTGGCTGATTTCAAATAGCTTGGAGAAAGCTCCAGCCCCAGCTCCAGTAGGATTGAGTTTAGATCCATCAGTGTAGATGTGCAGCCAGTCTGGTTCAGGATATAAAGTGTGGATTGTCTCAAGGGCAGAAATCTTTAGTTCTTCTTGGAGTGCAAGATGCTTGGGGGTTTTAAAGTTTAGTAATGACAAACTTTTGAGAGGCATGGCAATAGTCGGCTTGTTGAAAGTTTTGAGCGGGGTTGGGTTTGATTCACCGATGCTATACCTTCTTCTAAGTTCTTCAGCGTTTTGTAGTGGGCTTAGCTGGGTTTTTAGTCTCTGTGCAGCCTTTCTATAGTTAGTCCAGTATCGGTGATTTACTCTTCTTGAAAATTCCAAAATTTAAGCGTTAGTTTTTCGCGCCTTTTTTGCAATGGTTCTATGCAGGTTTGCATTTCCATCGCACAAATGGGCGTTGAGAAAGCTGCGCCGGTGATGATTCTGAGGGCACTGTTCTGGATTTTATCTAACTTTCGCAGATTCGGTTGACTGGCTAGTGACGTAACTTCTGAAGCGTATTCCATGGAGGGTCTGACATAGGTCTTATAAGCAGTGGCAAGAACGTCCTGCGTGCAACCCCACTTTGTGCCAGTTAGTCTTTTTAACAGATTTGTTCGCTTGTTAGCGCGCTCAGCAACCTCTTGTATGTAATTTTCCATGAGAGTCTAGTGTCCAGATTAACACCTAAGTATTTGGACAATTTAGACTCTGGTAGGTAACTCTTTTTATATTTGAGCTCAATGGTTGGGGGCTTGGTGGAGAGAGTGAAAAACTGAAAAATGGTTTTCTCAGGATTAACTGTCATTTTATTGCAGTCGGCCCATAACCCAATGTTTTCTAATACTAGGTTCATAGTTCCTTCAAGGTCTTGTTAGTAGTATTCCACACAATGACGTCATCAGCATACAGCAGGTATGATGTGCCAGGTGTTTTTTCGATGGCGGCGGTGAGGTCATTAATCATTGTGTTGAAGAGAAGACAACTGAGCACGGCTCCCTGAGGTAAACCTTGTTTTTGGGCTTTAAAATTGGAGACAGCACTCATGAACCTCGTCCTTATCAGGCGCTGGGTTAGGAAATTTTTTATCCACTTCATCATATTGTTTACCACCCCCCAGTTTCGCTAGTTTTGATAGTAGCAATTGCTTCCACACTTTATCATATGCAGCTTTAAAATCAATTAGTACGGCCAGGGTGGACTGCCTTCTGTGGAAACCATCCTTCACAGCTTGAGTGAACTTCACCAGTTGGTCAACAGTAGAGCGGTTTTGGCGAAAACCTGTTTGGGCTTCGCTTATTGCTCCTTTCTTTTCTAAGAAGTTTCTCAGTCTTAGCTCAATCATCTTTTCAGCCACCTTTGAGCAGACACTGGTCAGCGATATCGGCCGGAAGCTCTCGAGGTTGTTACGGAGTTTGCCTTTCTTACGGATAGACATAATTTCAGCTCTTTTCCATTGGTGGGGGACCCATTTCATCCATGTCAAGTTTATGAGCTTGAGGAGGCACTGCTTTGCTGTTACACCAAGGTGTTTTATAAATTCGGGAAATATTCGGTCCGGTCCCGCTGCTTTTCCATTTTTTAGTGTGCGAATGGCTGCTTCCAGTTCATGTGTTAGGAAAGGGTTGACCGTTTCAGGTGTCGGCTCGGCTTTGAGAGGGCCCACTGATTGCTGTTTGATGTATTTACGGTCATTGGCTCTTATGTCAAGGGTGCTGACAGCAGCATAGTGCTTGCAGAGTGCTTGTGCAACGTCTTTTGGGCTGGCTCATTCCATTGAAAATGATTGGATCCCATGTGAAGTTACGTTTGTCATTATTGAGGCTTGAAATAAAATTGTGAGCTTTCGAGCCGTCGTTTCTAAAATTTAGTTTGGCAACAAAATTACGGTATGTGCTTCTTTTCGATTGGACGATCTCCCTCCTGAATTGGGCTTGTTTTTTTCTGAGTTGGATACAGTCTTCGAGGTTGTTGGTAGTCTCTGCCCTTTTCCTGGCTTTATTACGTTCCTTTTGTAGTTTTGTCAGATTTTCATTCCAAAAAGGCTTATATTTATTGACGTACCCTCTGGGTATGCATTTTTTGGCGATCTCTAAAATGTTCTTCTCAAAAGCCGCTACGGACTGGTCAGGGTTGTCATTTATGATGCTAGGAGTGAGAAGCTGATTTGATGTTTGTTCAAATGCTGTCCAGTCTGCCCTTTTGAAATTCCAGCGTGGAAGACGTAGTTTTTGGGCATTATTATTTTTTGGTCGCACCTGTAAGAACAAGGCTCTATGACCACATCCCTCAACAGCATCCCTCAGTTTCAGGTCAGATCTGCTTATCAGGTTTGCATGTACCAGGCACATGTCAGGTGTACTGGTGCTTCCACCAAATGATAGAAAGGTGGGTTCTGATTGTAGATAGATCAGTTGTGTTTTGTCAATGAAATTCTCCATAGCATGGCCAGGTGCATTGCGGTCAGAGTAGTTCCATCGGAGGGAGTGCGCATTGAAGTCCCCTAGTATAATGGAGTTGCGGTGTCGGGATGACATTTCTATGAGATTTGTATTTAAGTTGTTAGTTGGTGGGTTATAAACACCAATGATTTTGTAGTAGTGTCCGTTTATCCAGACGTCTATAAGTACGGCTTCATGTTTGTCGGTTTCGCACATCTTGTGAAGCACCTCAAATTTGCATGCTGCGTTGTTATTTACACCGACAACAATCCCTGAGGCCACTTGTCTAGACCTAAGTAAAATAAAATTGGTAAAATTCATAGTGTGAAAAAAATCTGGAGAGTCTGTTGAGGCTCCAGCTTCAACTACAATGAAAACATCTGCGTCCAGTTTATGAATGAGAGTCTTAAACTCTGTGAACTTTGTGTTATTAAGGCCACCGGCGTTCCAGAATAGTACGCGGAGCCCGTCGTTCAAGCCCTGAGAAGGGCTGACTTTGCGATGGCTGCTTGATACTATCGATTTGGTCATCTCTAGAAGGATTTGGCAGAGATTCGTCGTAGCAGATTTAGCGTTACCCAGGGTGCACCACGTGGAGGCCTGCTACATTTACACCCCTATATATATATATATATATATATATATATATATATATATATATATATATATATATATATATATATATATATAATGTACATTCATTAAATTGATTTCCTATATTCTAATTTCGCACATTACGAGTTTTGTGCATCGTCCCAAACGACAAATTAACAACACCCATTTAAAAAAAAGTAATATAAAATCTTACGATAGAAATTACGAAATTAACGACTTCTCAATTACGACTAAAATATCCCCAAAGAAGAACACATGGTGTGATCTAAAACTATTTGTCCTAACAGGGTTTTCATTATTTCACAAACATTATAAGTTCGTAAATCGTTCATTTGTTAAGTTCAAACTAAACGTTTCGCCAATCATCATGGACAATAAAGTCCACAAACATGTTGTAATGTATGATTTACATTGAAACCCTGATTTATGTAGAATCTGACGTAGGTATTACATGATATTTTAATTATTTAATATTTTACAATATTAAGAGCACAGTGATATACTATATACCAATCAAAATATTTAACAATCCACGTCATGTATATTTCGGTAACCATATTATCATCATCAGAGGCTCTAATTACAGTATTACAACCTAGAATAGAAGAAATTATAAACTAAACTGACTGTGCGATTAGACGTCTCTTCGTGGCCCTATGAAAGAGAAGACATTCTGCAAGTAAGCAACCCTAAACACGCTTTGGCAACATTGTCTTTATTCCCAAAGCAAGGAAACATTATGTGCTTTATTCCTAAAGCAAGGAAACATTATGTGCTTTATTCCCAAAGCAAGGAAACATTATGTCCTTTATTCCCAAAGCAAGGAAACATTATGTGCTTTATTCCCAAAGCAAGGAAACATTATGTCCTTTATTCCCAAAGCAAGGAAACATTGTGTGCTTTATTCCCAAAGCAAGGAAACATTATCTCCTTTATTCCCAAAGCAAGGAAACATTATGTGCTTTATTCCCAAAGCAAGGAAACATTATGTGCTTTATTCCCAAAGCAAGGAAACATTATCTCCTTTATTCCCAAAGCAAGGAAACATTATGTGCTTTATTCCCAAAGCAAGGAAACATTATCTCCTTTATTCCCAAAGCAAGGAAACATTATGTGCTTTATTCCCAAAGCAAGGAAACATGTGCTTTATTCCCAAAGCAAGGAAACATTATCTCCTTTATTCCCAAAGCAAGGAAACATTATGTGCTTTATTCCCAAAGCAAGGAAACATTATGTGCTTTATTCCCAAAGCAAGGAAACATTATCTCCTTTATTCCCAAAGCAAGGAAACATTATGTCCTTTATTCCCAAAGCAAGGAAACATTATGTGCTTTATTCCCAAAGCAAGGAAACATTATGTGCTTTATTCCCAAAGCAAGGAAACATTATCTCCTTTATTCCCAAAGCAAGGAAACATTATGTGCTTTATTCCCAAAGCAAGGAAACATTATGTGCTTTATTCCCAAAGCAAGGAAACATTATCTCCTTTATTCCC
>JBAIZL010000004.1:115969731-115974731 GCA_036971475.1 Prosapia bicincta | reverse complement strand
TAGAAACACTGAGGTGGCGTTGAGTGCTGGTTGCATATTAATCAACGATTTGCTCACAGCTCGACAGAGAGGCTGGTACGCATGAAATCATAGCCCAAAAACATTTTGGTCTTAAATATATTTGAATATATAATATGAAATTCTTACGGCTAATATTTTTGTTTAATAATACATTTTTATTTTCTGTTAATAATAATGTTTGTATCATGTTCGAATTTTTTTTTTTAAACTATTGAGTAAATATTTTTTATGTTTGTTAACCTTTAAACAATATATTAATTTTAAAAGAATTTCTTCCAAACAATGTCTTCTAATTTTACTAAACTTACAATTATAGCTGCATTGTAAAGCTAGTCAAGAAACTATTATTTAGATTTAATCATAACTCAAAATTTACAATGGAATTTATATTGAAACTATAGTTTATAATTACAATTCTAGGAATAAGTATTTCCTTAGTAATCTCTACGTAAAGGAGTGTATGACTAACTGACTGACTAAATATCAACGAGGAACCGAACCTATTTAAACTGGAAAATTTATATTTTGAAGTTATATTCGTAACATAGGTTAAATTTGCTTTAAGAAGGCTAGAAATATATTTATTATAAATTTGTTAAATTTTTCAGACAGTCGGGAAGCTATTATTTAGATTTATTCGTAAAGCGTAAAACAATAAATTTACAATATTTAGTGTTCTAAATAGCATATTTCTGTTGAGACTATACTTTGTAAATGCAACTGTAGGAAAAAGTAATTCTTAGTAATACCGTAATTCCATAAAGTGTATGACTGAGTGACTAACTGACTGACTGAATAGCATCTTTATATTGAGACTATACTTTGTAAATGCAACTGTAGGAAAAAGTAATTCTTAGTAATACCGTAATTCCATAAAGTGTATGACTGAGTGACTGACTGACTGACTAAATAGCATATTTCTGTTGAGACTATACTTTGTAAATGCAACTGTAGGAAAAAGTAATTCTTAGTAATACCGTAATTCCATAAAGTGTATGACTGAGTGACTAACTGACTGACTGAATAGAATCTTTCTATTGAGACTATACTTTGTAAATGCAACTGTAGGAAAAAGTAATTCTTAGTAATACCGTAATTCAATAAAGTGTATGACTGAGTGACTGACTGACTGACTAAATAGCATTTTTCTATTAAGACTATACTTTGTAAATGCAACTGTAGGAAAAAGTAATTCTTAGTAATACCGTAATTCCATAAAGTGTATGACTGAGTGACTGACTGACTGACTAAATAGCATCTTTCTATTGAGACTATACTTTCTAAATGCAACTGTAGGAAAAAGTAATTCTTAGTAATACCGTAATTCAATAAAGTGTATGACTGAGTGACTGACTGACTGACTAAATAGCATCTTTATATTGAGACTATACTTTGTAAATGCAACTGTAGGAAAAAGTAATTCTTAGTAATAACGTAATTCAATAAAGTGTATGACTGAGTGACTGACTGACTGACTAAATAGCATCTTTCTATTGAGTCTATACTTTGTAAATGCAACTGTAGGAAAAAGTAATTCTTAGTAATACCGTAATTTCATAGAGTGTATCACTGAGTGACTGACTGACTGACTAAATACCATCTTTCTATTGATATCATACTTTGTAAATGCAACTGTAGGAAAAAATAATTCTTAGTAATACCGTAATTCCATAAAGTGTATGACTGAGTGACTAACTGACTGACTAAATAGCATCTTTCTATTGAGACTATACTTTGTAAATGCAACTGTAGGAAAAAGTAATTCTTAGTAATACCGTAATTCAATAAAGTGTATGACTGAGTGACTGACTGACTGACTAAATAGCATTTTTCTATTAAGACTATACTTTGTAAATGCAACTGTAGGAAAAAGTAATTCTTAGTAATACCGTAATTCCATAAAGTGTATGACTGAGTGACTGACTGACTGACTAAATAGCATCTTTCTATTGAGACTATACTTTCTAAATGCAACTGTAGGAAAAAGTAATTCTTAGTAATACCGTAATTCAATAAAGTGTATGACTGAGTGACTGACTGACTGACTAAATAGCATCTTTCTATTGAGACTATACTTTGTAAATGCAACTGTAGGAAAAAGTAATTCTTAGTAATACCGTAATTCCATAAAGTGTATGACTGAGTGACTGACTGACTGACTAAATAGCATCTTTCTATTGAGACTATACTTTGTAAATGCAACTGTAGGAAAAAGTAATTCTTAGTAATACCGTAATTCCATAAAGTGTATGACTGAGTGACTAACTGACTGACTAAATAGCATCTTTCTATTGAGACTATACTTTGTAAATGCAACTGTAGGAAAAAGTAATTCTTAGTAATACCGTAATTCAATAAAGTGTATGACTGAGTGACTGACTGACTGACTAAATAGCATCTTTATATTGAGACTATACTTTGTAAATGCAACTGTAGGAAAAAGTAATTCTTAGTAATACCGTAATTCCATAAAGTGTATGACTGAGTGACTAACTGACTGACTAAATAGCATCTTTCTATTGAGACTATACTTTGTAAATGCAACTGTAGGAAAAAGTAATTCTTAGTAATACCGTAATTCAATAAAGTGTATCACTGAGTGACTGACTGACTGACTAAATAGCATCTTTCTATTGAGACTATACTTTGTAAATGCAACTGTAGGAAAAAGTAATTCTTAGTAATACCGTAATTCCATAAAGTGTATCACTGAGTGACTAACTGACTGACTAAATAGCATCTTTATATTGAGACTATACTTTGTAAATGCAACTGTAGGAAAAAGTAATTCTTAGTAATACCGTAATTCCATAAAGTGTATGACTGAGTGACTAACTGACTGACTAAATAGCATCTTCCTATTGAGACTATACTTTGTAAATGAAACTGTAGGAAAAAGTAATTCTTAGTAATACCGTAATTCCATAAAGTGTATGACTGAGTGACTGACTGACTGACTAAATAGCATTTTTCTATTGAGACTATACTTTGTAAATGCAACTGTAGGAAAAAGTAATTCTTAGTAATACCGTAATTCCATAAAGTGTATGACTGAGTGACTGATGACTGACTAAATAGCATTTTTCTATTGAGACTATACTTTGTAAATGAAACTGTAGGAAAAAGTAATTCTTAGTAATACCGTAATTCCATAAAGTGTATGACTGAGTGACTAACTGACTGACTGAATAGCATCTTTCTATTGAGACTATACTTTGTAAATGAAACTGTAGGAAAAAGTAATTCTTAGTAATACCGTAATTCAATAAGGTGTATGACTGAGTGACTAACTGACTGACTAAATAACATTTTTCTATTGAGACTATACTTTGTAAATGAAACTGTAGGAAAAAGTAATTCTTAGTAATACCGTAATTCCATAAAGTGTATGACTGAGTGACTGACTGACTGACTAAATAGCATCTTTATATTGAGACTATACTTTGTAAATGCAACTGTAGGAAAAAGTAATTCTTAGTAATACCGTAATTCCATAAAGTGTATGACTGAGTGACTAACTGACTGACTAAATAGCATCTTCCTATTGAGACTATACTTTGTAAATGAAACTGTAGGAAAAAGTAATTCTTAGTAATACCGTAATTCCATAAAGTGTATGACTGAGTAACTGACTGACTGACTAAATAGCATTTTTCTATTGAGACTATACTTTGAAAATGAAACTGTAGGAAAAAGTAATTCTTAGTAATACCGTAATTCCATAAAGTGTATGACTGAGTGACTGACTGACTGACTAAATAGCATTTTTCTATTGAGACAATACTTTGTAAATGCAACTGTAGGAAAAAGTAATTCTTAGTAATACCGTAATTCCATAAAGTGTATGACTGAGTGACTGATGACTGACTAAATAGCATTTTTCTATTGAGACTATACTTTGTAAATGAAACTGTAGGAAAAAGTAATTCTTAGTAATACCGTAATTCCATAAAGTGTATGACTGAGTGACTAACTGACTGACTGAATAGCATCTTTCTATTGAGACTATACTTTGTAAATGAAACTGTAGGAAAAAGTAATTCTTAGTAATACCGTAATTCAATAAGGTGTATGACTGAGTGACTAACTGACTGACTAAATAGCATTTTTCTATTGAGACTATACTTTGTAAATGCAACTGTAGGAAAAAGTAATTCTTAGTAATACCGTAATTCCATAAAGTGTATGACTGAGTGACTGATGACTGACTAAATAGCATTTTTCTATTGAGACTATACTTTGTAAATGAAACTGTAGGAAAAAGTAATTCTTAGTAATACCGTAATTCCATAAAGTGTATGACTGAGTGACTAACTGACTGACTGAATAGCATCTTTCTATTGAGACTATACTTTGTAAATGAAACTGTAGGAAAAAGTAATTCTTAGTAATACCGTAATTCAATAAGGTGTATGACTGAGTGACTAACTGACTGACTAAATAACATTTTTCTATTGAGACTATACTTTGTAAATGAAACTGTAGGAAAAAGTAATTCTTAGTAATACCGTAATTCCATAAAGTGTATGACTGAGTGACTGACTGACTGACTAAATAGCATCTTTATATTGAGACTATACTTTGTAAATGCAACTGTAGGAAAAAGTAATTCTTAGTAATACCGTAATTCCATAAAGTGTATGACTGAGTGACTAACTGACTGACTAAATAGCATCTTCCTATTGAGACTATACTTTGTAAATGAAACTGTAGGAAAAAGTAATTCTTAGTAATACCGTAATTCCATAAAGTGTATGACTGAGTAACTGACTGACTGACTAAATAGCATTTTTCTATTGAGACTATACTTTGTAAATGAAACTGTAGGAAAAAGTAATTCTTAGTAATACCGTAATTCCATAAAGTGTATGACTGAGTGACTGACTGACTGACTAAATAGCATTTTTCTATTGAGACTATACTTTGTAAATGCAACTGTAGGAAAAAGTAATTCTTAGTAATACCGTAATTCCATAAAG
>JBAIZL010000004.1:115892231-115964731 GCA_036971475.1 Prosapia bicincta | reverse complement strand
AATAAGAGGAAACGCAATCAACACGAAACCACGGACTACACTCAGTGACACTAGTTATAAATAAAAGAGTTATTGAAGAAATATACAGTTAAATAAAAAGTAGAGTTAGGTATAAAAGGATAGGGTAAAAGTAAAGATAGAGATAAAATTAAACAGAAGTCATGGCAACACGAGAAATAGCGATATGGAGAAGCTTATGGCGATGTTGACGAAAACCGAAAAGAGTACAAAGAAGGAGAAAGAACAGGAGGAAGTAAAGAGAAACGGAGGACTGGAGAGTGCTGATAGAAAACAGGAGAAGGAACGGGACAAAAAAGAGAGAGAGCATGAACGAAAGGAAGAAGAAACGAGGAGATTTAAAGAGAGAGAGCTGGCCGAAATAAGATGGCAAAACGAATAAGCTAGGAGAATAAGGGAAGCGGAAGAAAAAGAAGAGAGAAGGAAGAGAAAACAACAAGAAAGAGAGAAGAAGACAAAAGGTCAGGAAGAAAGGGAAGGGATAGAGAGAGAAGAAATGAAGTTATTTATGGAGAAAATCAAGAGAGGTAGATCGTGGATCTTCCTGCAGACGGGATTAAAGAAGGTGGAAGTCAGCGTCAAAAAGGTAGTTGAGAAAGTGAGAAACGTCGGACAACCTGGAGCAAGCACCAGCTAGATAAGGCCTAGAGAACGAAGAAGATAGAATTCTACGGCAAATATAACGAGGACCCAGTAGCTTTCATCAAACAGATGGAAACGCTATTTGAAGACGTAGACCCGATGCTGGAGCAGGAGACCAAGCTGAGAAACTTGAGAGGGACGGATGAAGCCTGGTGGAAGGCCATTCAATAGCCAGAAGACGGATACGAGAAGTTTAAGACCAAGTTTCTCGGGAAGTACTGGGGCTTCGCGGCTCAAGAGAAGATCCGACGGCAGCAAGATCCGATGGTAAACAAGGCACAAAACTTGGATCCACCAATACCGGAAAGGTATCTGTTGAACAAGATAATGACACATTACGGGAGGGATGTCCGTAATGCTAGTGTTGGGATACATAGGGAATCGGTGGCAAACGCCATCGATTTTCTAAATGGAGTAGAGACCGAAAATGGGAATAGGGGACCAAATGGAAGGGACGTACCTCAGAAGTACCAACAGAGGCCTTATATAACACCCAAGACCTCCCCCTCCCAAGCAATCCTATGGTGATCCTAGAAATACCAAGGATACCAGATACCTTCAAAACCCATCTCCTGCACCACAGAATAAAGTAACTTGGCTTAGCTAGGGAAAATTGTAATTCTTTAAAGGTAATAATCGGAATCTAATAGGATATAGCCTAGAATTGAGGTTAGGAATAAAATTATATTTGATTCGGTTTAAAAACGTGTAGAGAGAATGTTTATAAGATCTTGCCACAAGTGGAAACAGCGGTGCCGTCATAATTTGATATACGAAAAGGAGCAGTAAATTAAATAAATTAGAAGAAATATGGACAGATAAATTATTAAAATGAAAATTGAAAAATTAAAGTAACACGTTGCATTAAAGAAAACACTCTCATAAAACTATAGGAGAAATAAGTTGAGCTAGTAGAAGTAGAATGGTTTGGAGATTAAATATAAACAGATAATATATTACCATGGTAACGGAATTCCCATTGGTTAAAAAAATTAGGATGGAAGAAATGATGAAGAAATTTGGTCTTTTGAAGAAGAAAGCGTACCTTTGTCCAAGGACCTGGAGTAGGGTCACTACCGCCGTAACGAGTGGTGGATTTTTATCAGCAAGCGTTGTTCAAATACAGTATGTTGTAACCCGGCCGTATAAAGTGCTTCGATTTGACAAGGGAGTGTAAGGATGTTTGGGCAGATGCGCAAATATCCTCATAACATCATCTCGACCAAGAAAATGCACAAACACCGGACTTAGTGAATTTCACAGACGCCATGCAAGAAGAGAACAGCACAGTTTCAAGAAAGAAAGGGACAAGGCCCAGGAACCAACCACTTTTGGAAGATACTTCACCCTTTGCAGTACAAGGTCATATAAACAGTTTAATGTTCTTTTCAATAAATCTTTATTTCAAAATATATTAAATAAAACTCAAAATTAAATGAAAATTGAGTAGCCTAAGGGAGTAAAACCTGTCTTAGGTTACCTAAATTAACTTATAAATATTCTAAATTGTTTTACATTCAACCGTTTGCCTGGAATGGGAATTAACGTATTAAGTTTAATTGATTTTATCAAATATAGCTTTACTATCGAGGAACGGATAGAAATCCGTTACCAACCTAGTAGATAAGCATGAATAGCAGTGAAAGTAAATGAAGCTTTTTTAAATGTATAGCCTAGTATAACTAACTAGGGTAACCTAAATATGGGTAAATGTTAACAAGACTCTGACATTGAATTGGATCAAATTTGTATTAAAAGGCATAGCCTATTGTAACTAGATAGAGAAACTTTAAACTGTTTGAAGATTATTAGGATTCTGAGATATGTGAAATTTAACTTGGCTTGACAAAAATATGTACAAAATTATTTATGCTAATTGAAATTGAGTAAATGTTAGTATATATAGTATGAACTTTCAGCTTTTGACAATATTAAAAAAGAATAGGGTACATATAAATGTGTGTGTGTGTGTGTGTGTGTGTGTGTGTGTGTGTGTGTGTGTGTGTATCTGTGTGTGTGTATATGTGTGTGTGTGTGTGTGAGTGAGTGTGTGTGTGTGTGTGTGTGTGTGTGTGTGTGTGAGTGTGTGTGTGTGTGTGTGTGTGTGTGTGTGTGTGTGTGTGTGTGTGTGTGTGTGTGTGTGTGTGTGTGTGTGTGTGTGTGTGTGTTAATAATAATAATGTAGATTTAATAAGGTGACATATTCTACACTATTAACCTGAAACAAAATAGGCAGGTTAAGTATAATTTCAGGTTAGATAAAACTTGAAAAGAAAATAAATCCTGTAAAATAATCTAAACTAAATAAAAATAAATTACAATGTTGGATAAAAAATTTATATTTTCCATTTAGCTTTGTTTTCATTTAAGATAAAATAAATTCACTAGGTATCCAATTGTAGTCTTAAAATCAAAAGTGTCTCTCAAAGACTACATTACGCCCGAAAGGATCTTAAAAGGCTTATTGGTGGCTAATTGATTTTTGTAACAAATTAAGGGGTTGGTTCCCCTGAGAAGTGTCTTCCTTGAAATACAGGTCACGAACCAGGGTTCGTAGTCAAGGGATAAGCCATTACTTTCTTGCGGACAAGAAAAGGTCAACGAGGTGAGATTTGTAGAGGGGTTAGCCAGAGGATGTCGAGGGTATGGCAGAGTGGAGGTAAAGTCTGTAAGAGAGAGAGAGAGAGAGAGAGAGAGAGAGAGAGTGAGCGCGCGCGCTCTCGTCTGTGTGTGTGTGTGTGAGCGCGCGCTCTCGTCTGTGTGTGTGTGTGTGTGTGTGTGTGTGTGTGTGTGTGTGTGTGTGTGTGTGTGTGTGTGTGTGTGTGTGTGTGTGTGTGTGTGTGTGTGTGTGTGTGTGTGTGTGTGTGTGTGTGTGTGTGTGTGTGTGTGTGTGTGTGTGTGTGTGTGTGTGTGTGAATGTATGTATGTCTTTACACGAGTCTGTGTGTATGTGTATGTAGGTTTATGTATTTGTGTGAGCGTGCATGCATGTGTGTGTGTGCGCACGCCACTTTATGGGTGCGCGTTTGTATTTTTGTAAGTGTGTGTGAGCGCGCACAGGCATGTGTTTCAAAATAAGCCACAAGTAAAGAAAATGGAAAAATATTAAGAGTTGGAATAACTTTCTTATTAAATTTTATTCTATTCTTTCTATTAACTCACACTCTCCTTATATATGTATTGTCCAGATTTTCAATCGTTAATAAAATACTTTTTATTCATTCACTCAAGTTCAAATACATTTTTTTTAAACTTGTAGTGGATGACACTTGATGTTAATATAGTTTTTCCAAATATAATTCATTAATTAAATTTAATGAATTAGTTTTAGTTTTATAAGGGAGAAAAACTTTTCACAAAAGAAGCAGAGAATGCAACATAGTTATTTCTTCCCATTTTCGCTTAAACTAAGTAAAAACATATGATTTCATAGAACAGATGATTTTATATTATAGATAATGTGGACGAACAGCTGTTTTAAAGTATAGGTTGCTTTATTTATATTAATTGTAATTATGTAATGAAACGTAACTAAAATAAAAACTTTCTTTTTTAACCTAAGTAGAAATTGGCTTAAAATTTTGTTTCTTTATATTACTTGAGTACGAAATAATTATTATAATATAATAATGCAGGTTTACTCGACATTGTTCAGGTAATGTTAACTTTGAATGGAATTAGTGGTGTAGCCGCATGTTAGGCCACGATGTTAGCGGCACAAAGGGTGCGGGAAGGATGATTGTTACATTATCTACAAGTAATTGGACTTTGATTTATCGCCGACACTTCGGCCGGTTACACTGAGCATAGTGGTAAATCACCGAACGTCGTGAACCTATACATCACATCACTAGGGAGACTCCACACAACATTTCCAACGTAACGTTTTAAAAAATTAATAAACGTTTGAGTGATTTAAATAACTTTTTACCAAGAAATATGACTTCGATTTATAGACGGTTGTGCCCTTCTAGACGGCCATTAAAGACGTTGCCATTCTTTGTTAGAATCGTTTTTTAGATCAAGTTACAAATTCAATTTGTTCTCTAAAACAATATAACTAATCATAATTAAATAGAAGCAGAAGAGGGTTTTGTTTCAGGATTCGGAGGATTGAAAATGAAATGAACCGGTAGTAACGAGTCAAAGTGTGATTATATTGAATTTTACGAATTTTATAAACAGATTTTAAATAAAGTTATAAATTTGTAAACTTAATTATCATATTTTATACTGTGGGCTGGAAATTTGGTGCGAGCTCTATTACCGACATAGTAGGGGTGGGGTGAAAAGGCAAAAACTCTTTAAAAAAACATGTGTTGTAAATAACAGCAGAGTCTAAATATGGACCCTAGAACAACCAATTATGGCTAATTCTATTTCAATTTCTGATTCATAAAACAACAAATATTAAGCGAATAAGCTCATAGTAACTATATATGCTAATAGTAAGCTTAGTCTATGCTATTATGAAATTATAAAACTAATATATAGTGGAAATGGAAATTGGAAATACTGACAGGTATAGTGAAGACGAAACACTATAACTTTTTGTAACACGAAACCCCGTTCTGAAACCTACGCTACATGCGGTCGTGTTCCCATATTACATTATATGCATCCTCAAATTGTTCTGCAGTTAGCGGATTGACATTACCTCTCCCGGCTCCACACAAGCTTCTCTTTTTCTAAATCCGCCAGTACCGTGGGCAATGTAAGTATACCCTACCTATAATATATTCACTTCCTTTAAAAACCAAAGCTAAATGAAAAGCATATGAGAGAACACAAAGTGGTAAAATAAACTATCCAAGATAACAAACGAAACTACATAGTTAATTTCTATACAATTTTAGTTTCAGCAAGATATTGCTTCATATATCTCCATGTAAACTAAGTTTAATTAAACCAGAGTAAATAAATGACAGTCAGTTATTATAAACAAAAACTTAACTTTACACATAAAACGGGTTTATCTAAGTTAAGCTGCAGCACCAGGTAGCCTAATCCCCTTTCTTAAGGAGTAATAAATTGCTTTAGTACTTTATTTTACTGGAATCCATTAAACTCTCTCTTCTTACAAATTAACCAAGAGGAAACTTTTAGACTCCAATATGTTGGCTAAGGAATTTAAAGAAACATTTTCAACCTCACTATATCTAAAAGAATCCTTTATTAGTGTGAAAGGAGATTTTATAAAAAGAAATAACAAAAGATTAAACTTTATTAAAATATATGTTAATTATTAAATCAGTTTCCCCGTTATTACAACCACTGTATCTCAGTTTCAATAAAGAAGTGATGCTTAAACAAGATCAACTACAAAATTCATAAAATAGAGATATGTATGTTGCTGTTTTTACGAACTCTCTCTTTTACTTATTTTTTAAATACCATTTTGAGTGTGTGTGTGTGTGTGTGTGTGTGTGTGTGTGTGTGTGTGTGTGTGTGTGTGTGTGTGTGTGTGTTGTTTGCTTGTATAGTATTAAAAACAACTAATGATATTTAAACACAGGAAATATTTATTAATTTTTATTAATCAAAGCTTTTCATAGTAGCAACATCATATGATGATTTCATGCCATAACTGCATAGACGCCTAGGTCTGTATGGTTTCATTGTGATATTTATTGAAAATTCTGTTTGCAATCCTCAGTAAATGATCGAACTGTTGTGTTGATAAGACCTTCGTGATCTGAGCTATCTACTTGATACTTACCCGGTTAAACTTAACCAACGTATTACTTGATTCAGGACTCCCTGCATTCCAGAGATTAATAAGGAGCCATGTTCTTATCAATAGCTCAAAACCTATTCTAACATTTCACGTCCGATGTATTCACTAGATTTAAAGTAGTTTGTACTATTTACTTTTAAATTAAAATAAATGCGAAGGTGAAATCAACAAGTCGTATCATTACAAGAGTTACTCTGTAAGTATTAACCTGCCACTAAATGATTCTTTGGTTACATCTTGATAACATAAGTTCAGGATAAAAAAATAGTGATTAAATGGAAACAAAGAAAATACTCGGAAATTTCCTTAAAATTTGTTAAATTAAAAAGACTTTAAAAGCACATATGGAAGCCATCATAAAGCTAGATAACGTAAACTCAAGAAGAAATACTGACAACTAAATTAAGCAGTTCAGGTAAACTTATACACAACTGGTCAATAAAAATACAAGTAATGCAGAAAGTAATATACAAAAATCAAATAGAATGTATCCAAATTAAATGAAAAATCAAAACTTAATCAAAAATTTAAATTTAAAACCAAAAGCATTTGACCTTTAAAACGGTAAAAAGTTTTAAAAAACTCAATTACTCCTTGAAATTTGTTAAATATAATCATAATTTGATGCTCACAAGAAGTAAAAGTTTATCAAAATTAGAAAATTATCGAATTTTAAAATTTTATTAATAAAATATTGTAAATAGAAACAGAAAATTCCATAAATTAAGAAAACATCTATTATTATAACACAAAACTATAAAGCATTTTAATATCGTAAAATATATTGCTCCTTCCGTTATAGAAACCAAACCTTTATTAAGCAAAAAGAATAAAACAACACACACAAAATCAGACTTTAAAAATGCCTTATAATAGAGATTTTCAAAACTTTTCCAACTATGTATAATTGTATACTACTGCAGTTTTAAGACGCTGCAAACAGACAAAGAATAAACACACGGTAACATTCGTTTTTCTTGTGAAATATTCGAATAACAGAAACCGCAACGTCTACTGGGAGCATGAATATATAAAATGACATGGGTTTGACAGACCTCACATTGTCTAAATTTAGTAGAACATATTCTACACAGCAGAAAGCGGATGTTTCCGTTTCAGAATTTTATTACTTTTTTACAAACTGATTAAATAATTATATTGATCCAAATGTAATTTGGGCATATCTAACTATAATGAGCATATCTAGCTTTTAATTAGTATTACATATGTGGTCTGTATGTACGTACGCGTGCATGAGCGCGCGCGTGTGTGTGTGTGTGTGTGTGTGTGTATGTGTGTGTGTGTGTGTGTGTGTGTGTGTGTGTGTGTGTGTGTGTGTGTGTGTGTGTGTGCGTGTATGTGTGTGTGTGTGTGTGTGTGTGTGTGTGTGTGTGTGTGTGTGTGTGTGTGTGTGTGTGTGTATGTGTGTGTGTGTGTGTGTGTGTGTGTGTGTGTGTGTGTGTGTGTGTGTGTGTGTGTGTGTGTGTGTGTGTGTGTGTGTGTGTGTGTGTGTGTGTGTGTGTGTGTGTGTGTGTGTGTGTGTGTGTGTGTGTGTGTGTGTGTGTGTGTGTGTGTGTGTAATAGATATACATTTATATAGATATTTTAATTACATTCACACACACACACACACACACACAAATAGACAGACACAAACATACACACACAGAAACAATAAGCAGCCACATATACATAAGTGTGATATCGTCGAAGTCGTTTTTAATATTTGTTAAGTAATTAAATATTCACTTCATAAAGTTACATATTTATGAATATAAGGGTCCTAAGGAGTAATCAAGCTAATATACAGACATTTGCAAAACCCTAATTTACCAGTTAATAGTTAAAGCCAGACTCTTGTTGACCTTAGGGGTCGATGGAAATTTTACAGCTGAGAATAATATTCTTGAATTTTGTAGTCCATTACGTTCGGTGGATCTTATTAATCACTTAAACAATAGTTTATGACTATCCGAAAGTTAAATTTAGTAAATTTGTTAAAACTTATTGAGACAGAACGTTTTCGATCTCTATGTGCCGATCTTCATCAGTGTCTTCTGCTTGGAGATGTCGGATCAAGCGGTGATGGTTTTAAAGGTAGGTTTTGGATAGTATCAAATAGTATGTGTGATTTGTATTGTGTTTGTTCGTTTAATATGTTTGTACTTTGTGATTTAGTGTGTCTGTAAATTTCATAATGTTCTAGTGTGTTGAGATGTGGTCCTTTTTTGTTGATGTGTAGGATTTCTAGGTTATGGTAAATGTCTGTGTATTTGTGACCTGTTTCTTTTATGTGATTGTAAAATGTTGAGTTGGTGTTCTGTTTGTGTTCTTCGACTCTTTGTTTAAAGCTGCGACCTGTTTGTCCAATGTAGAATTTGTTACATTCGTCGCAGCTCAGTTTGTATACGCCTGGTGATTGTAGTTTACCTTTGTTGTTGGTGTTGTGTTGTATTTTGTATTGTAACTTGTTATTAGTTTTGTATGCTATTTTGTATCCTATTTTTTGAAATTTGCGGGCTATTTTGTTTGTTGTTTTGTTTATGTATGGTAATGTGATGTATTTGTTTTCCCTGTCTGTAGTGTTAATTTTAGTGTTTTTTTTTGTATTTTGTACCATAGTTTGTCTACTATTGTGGTGTTGTATCCATTTGTGTATGCTAAATATTCAATTGTGTTTAGTTCTTTGTTTATGTTTTCGGTGGTCTTTGGGTCTTCTTTAAGTATATGGAGCATGGATCTGACGGCAGCGTGTTTGTGTTGGATAGGGTGGTTTGATGTGTAGTTGATAAGTGTGTCTGTTGTTACGGGTTTCCTGTAAATGTTGAAGCTGTGTTTTTGTGTGTGGCATTTTGTTATGATTAGGTCGAGGAAGTTTAGGGATCGGTTCGTGTCAATTTCCGAAGGGAAGTGGAGTTTTTGGTGTATTTTATGAGTGTAGGTGAGGAGTTTTTCGCATTGACGAGAGTTGCCTCTGTATAGTGTTATGATATCATCGACGTATCTGTACCAGTAAATGATTTTTTGTGCGTGTGTATTGTTTGTGAGTATCTTGGTGTTTTCTATGTGTTGTAGAAAAATTTCGCATCATAAATTAAAATACAAACGTTTACATTCTTTAATAATGCTTTGACACAAAGCTAGGTTATTGCGCTTTGGTATCCTATATTTACTGATTTGTTTGAATAGAAAAATATCAAGAAATTAAATTTAAAAACATACCTTGGCAATCACTTAAACTTACAAGACTTTGTTACGATATATATTAATTTACACGGGCTTACTTTTATAACAGATTTAAATTTTGAAAATAATAAACCAAACTTAACAGAGCTACTAATAAAATATTTCCTCGTTGTTAATAAATTTTGCAAATTAAATTATTAAAATTTTAAGACAAATTCAATGACTGCAAGCCCATATCGATCCTCCGTCCAACGTGTGTCCTGGGAGAATGGACGAAACAGTTTTTTTCACGGTAACCTAGCACAAGATTCGAAATATCCCCACCCTCGTATATTCAGAAAAACGCCTTGCATTGGTTCGTGTATTTAACATTGCGTCTCTTTTGACTAGCTCTATCATGAAACATCTTCAGAAAAACAAATTTTTTTTCTAAACAAGGCCGATTTTTACATTAACTAAACAACAAATATTTATGCCATACTGAATTACAACCAAACATTATGTAGCATGTTAAATGACAAATACTTATGCCATACTGAATTACAACCAAACATTATGTAGCATGTTAAATGACAAATATTTATGCCATACTGAATTGCAACCAAACATTATGTAGCATGTTAAATGACAAATATTTATGCCATACTGAATTACAACCAAACATTATGTAGCATGTTAGATGACACATATTTATGCCATACTGAATTGCAACCAAACATTATGTAGCATGTTAAATGACAAATACTTATGCCATACTGAATTGCAACCAAACATTATGTAGCATGTTAAATGACAAATATTTATGCCATACTGAATTGCAACCAAACATTATGTAGCATGTTAAATGACAAATATTTATGCCATACTGAATTACAACCAAACATTATGTAGCATGTTAAATGACAAATATTTATGCCATACTGAATTGCAACCAAACATTATGTAGCATGTTAAATGACAAATACTTATGCCATACTGAATTACAACCAAACATTATGTAGCATGTTAAATGACAAATATTTATGCCATACTGAATTACAACCAAACATTATGTAGCATGTTAAATGACAAATATTTATGCCATACTGAATTACAACCAAACATTATGTAGCATGTTAAATGACACATATTTATGCCATACTGAATTACAACCAAACATTATGTAGCATGTTAAATGACAAATATTTATGCCATACTGAATTACAACCAAACATTATGTAGCATGTTAAAAGATAAATATTTATGCCATACTGAATTACAACAAAACATTATGTAGCATGTTAAATGACAAATATTTATGCCATACTGAATTACAACGAATCATTATGTAGCATGTTAAATGACACATATTTATGCCATACTGAATTACAACCAAACATTATGTAGCATGTTAAATGACACATATTTATGCCATACTGAATTACAACCAAACATTATGTAGCATGTTAAATGACAAATATTTATGCCATACTGAATTACAACCAAACATTATGTAGCATGTTAAATGACACATATTTATGCCATACTGAATTACAACCAAACATTATGTAGCATGTTAAATGACACATATTTATGCCATACTGAATTACAACCAAACATTATGTAGCATGTTAAATGAAAATAAACGTAGTTACATTACAATTTTATAAATATAAAACATTTCAAAACCACTCAATTGAGAAACGTCGAAAAAATTTTAACATTAACATAACAATTATAACTTACATATTTGATAGTAACAAAAAACATGAAAAACCAAATACTACTCCGCTACAATCATTTACAAGTTAGGAATAAAATACATTTACAGTTATCAAACACCTACGTTAAACGTATGCCGATTTTTTTAGTGTCCTCCTTAATATTAATAGCATCCTTCTGTAACTTAATGTGGATCAACTCAGAAAAAATACGTCGTTGCCAATTACTTCCATAGTCTAAAACATCGGTAATTTTAAAATTAAAACTATAATTAAACTCCATGGTATGATCCAATATGACAGACGTAGGAGGCACACATTGTTTTCACTTTTTTTTTCATGCTCACTCATACTTACATGCAACTGCCTTTTAGTTTCACCAATATGCGTGACCTTGTAGCTATTACATTTTATTTTGTACACCACATTGTTAAGATTGAGATTTTCATTTCTGTCTTTTCACTTTTAATAATGTTAGACGAACTATTAGAAGTAGAGGTAACTGTTAAGATGTTATATTTGCCCAGTTTCTTAGAAATTTTCTCATAAAAACCTTTCACATAAGGTAAACGGAAAACCGGAAGTCTTGTGTCCTTACGAATATCACAAACATTAGGAGATTCAGAATTTAATTTTAAATAAATGCGTTTCCTTATGTCAAAGTAAAGATATTTACGAGAATAACTATTTAAATAGTAAGTACTTGAAAATGCATTGAATATTACTCCCATAAAAACGAGGATGAGATAACTGAATTACTTTACCCACAAGGGAATAAACCAAACCTCGTATGTGTGCGTGTCCCATTAGAATGGTCCGATTGAATATTAATAAATGTGGACATAAATTGTGTACTTATGTAGAATAGGCCTCAATACGACAAAGAAGCAGTTACCGAAAAGTTTCCTTATTGAATAAATATTTGTACCTGGCTTGCAAATTAACCGTATTTAATTTTAACAATAAGTTATTAAAACAAGAGATAATTGTTTCACTTAATTTCTATTTCATTCAAATCACTGTGGAAAAATATACGAGTTAAATAGAAACTAAATAAAGCAGTTTTACTGCTAAAACCATCGGATAATATATTACTTTAAACTCAATTTGGCCTCACGGATTAAAACATTTTAAATTTAATTTCAAAGCTATTCATTGCTGCTCCTAACGTTATTATAAATTTATAGTCGTTTGACAGTTTGATAGGCAATTAATTTTGCTATACATGGCTAGATGATTACAAAACGTTTTCTCTAACATATCAGTGATTAATCTATTTTGCCGCAACTAAGTGCGTGCGTGAGCCAATCACTGAATATGCTTCGTATTGTGGAACAACCGTATCAGTTATAATTATTGTTAATAAGCATTATTGATCAAATCTTGTCAATGCGTTTATATATTTCAATTTTAGACTAGTTAATTACATAGTTTATTTTTAAAATAAATAAAACCTCTAAACCACAAATAACTTTTATTTAAACCTTATGTACATTTCAATTGCACATCAATCATCTTCAGAGGTATTTAAAAAATACAACTTACCTCTAATTGTGGTTTAGAGGTTTTATTTATTTTAAAATTAAACATTACGCCACAGTTGCTTCATACAGTTATAATTACATAGTATTTGTTAAAATAAATGTTAAATCGCTTGTTTTTGTGCCTTATTTTTAACTTATCCCATGTTTTACATTGTTATATTTGACGAAATAGTTCTATACTTCTAGTATGCAATACTAAAACACAACATAAGAAAACGACAACTTGCATTCATGAAAAATAAAATTTCGAAAATCACATGAACATAATCAGATGAAAGTTGCCATTGAATACGTTTGTCTCGCTAAGATTTTATTACAAGTAATTTAAACCATAAGTTCAAAACGTCAATAATTTGTCAATTTCAAAGGTAAAAATTTTGTTATGGGCATTAAAATCAATGAGTAAACATAATTACTTCCACTGTAAAAATTAAAACCGTTTACTCTAAATCTCACTACACATTAGTTTATTAAAACAATCGTATTAGTTTATTGAAACAAACAGATTAGTTTCGACGACGTTGTCGCCTTCATCACTGCTTGATTACTTCTGACTGATGAAGGCGACATCGTTGTCGAAACTAATCGGTTTGTTTTAATAAACTATTACGTTTGTTTTAATAAACAAACTAATGTGTAGTGAGATTTAAAGTAAACTGTTTTAATTTTTACCGTAGTAATTGTTCTCACTAGCTGAGCTCTAATTGACTTAATTTAATTATTATTAAGTACTAAATATTTAACCCTAACTTTCTCGTACGTTATAACCTAACATTAGTTATATATTTTTTACTCATAAATATATTTTATACCAAAGGAAAATACTAAATTACTGCACTCAACATTTCACTAATCACTAGTTTATTCACTTAGGCTCAAGATCTTGTGTTTCTTGGTGAAGCGTGACTTAATGAGCGAAAGCCGTCTGGTTTTGCAGTTGTGGGGGTGCGGAGCTCTAGTCTGACTGGAACCGTCGCCTTCTTTTTATTGGGGTGTTGTACTAACGAGCCAATGTAAGTTTGTATATTACTGGTCGGTCACCTGTCACAGTAGACCTTACCCAGCTAGGATCTACCATCCACGCGCATGCGCAACCTTCAGCTCGGTTCCTTGAGTGGGGAGAGAATGTAGGGGAGCGATGAGCCACAATGTAATAAGAAAAACAGTATCAACGATAACAGTAAAACCTCGTGGCCTAATGGGTAAGGTACAAGCTTACTAATCGTAAGTTTCGGATTCAAATCCTTGATTCGGTTAATGAATCTTATTTGTTGTGATAGGTTACGTTGGGTATTATAAAAAATTTATAAATGTCTTTTGAATAAAAATGGCAAAGTTAAATTTAATTTTTACATAGTGAGTTTTCTTCCTTTTATACCTACATTAAAATATACGTACGAAGTATCCAGTCAGGATAGATTTGGTAATAATTTTATTCAACATTACTGTCTATTTTTATTAAAATATACGTACAAAGTATCCAGTCAGGATAGATTTGGTAATAATTTTATTCAACATTAATATCTACCTTTATTAAAGTATACCTACGAAGTATACTACTTCCCCCACTGCTGCAGTAAACCCTACATCGCTTCTCAGCTGTGACGTCACACGCATGCGCGTTGATGGAAGATCCTAGCTCGGGAAGGTCTAGTCACCTGTCACACCTCCAGCAACGGCCGTCCCCACTTTATCGCCGCCTTTCCCTTACACAAGCTTCACGATGTTCCACAACACCTATAGTTTGAGTAATAGTGTCATCTTCAACACAGTGTAACCTCAACACTGATAAAGGCAGTACGGTCGCCGATAATTGTCCGGATGCAATACATTAGTGTTTAGAGAAATTTTGAGTGCCATTGTTTAGTATTTACCCTTGGTGAATTGTTCCTGCTATCTAACCTCTAATTACAATATATCTTATATACATTCGGCAAGGTGTTATTTTGATTAGTTCAGACGTATAAGTTTTAATTACAGTTTAGAATTTGAGTATTTATATTTTAGTATTATGATGGTTTTGTCATTGAAATACATGAGAGTTAAACAAATTCTTGATTGAGAGTTAATGTTCATTATTTTTTTAAATTATTAACTCACAAGCTATGCTCATTTTTTGATATGCTTAATAATACCTATTAATTAAAGTATGTTTTCAAGACTCATCTGTGTTTAATGTTACGTTATATAGTATTTTCTATTTATTTCTTTTCATCTATTTATGAGTAAATCAACTCAATAATTGTTTAATTTAAAAACTATGTAGATTAGAATGATTTTAGAGCAGTTTAGAATTTGTGTAGTTATACTCAATTACAATGATGATATTGTTATAGAAACGCATACGAGAAAGTAAACTCTTGATTGAGAGTTCATGTTCATTATTATTATTTAATAATCTAGTAAGCTATGTTAAATTTTTTATGTTACTATTAATACTTATAAACTGAAGAATTTTTTACAGTCTCATTCGTGTTTCGTTACGCTATATAATTTCGTACACCCTATTTTTATTTCTTTTCATTTGTCAAATTCTAGCGTATGTAGATTATATTGAGTTTAGTTGTAGTTTAGAATTTTGAAGTTATACTTGTGATAATGATGGCTATACAAACACAGGCAACAATTATTGATTGTTAATTGATTAATGTTTGAAACTATTACCTTTTTTCATAAGCTAAGCTTACACTTTTATATAATTTCTTACAAATTTAACAATGTTTTCAAGTACCATTTGTTATTTTGTTGCCATAAATAATTTTTTCAATTTTTCATTTCAATTATTTTAACTTTCGGTAACAAACAGTTGGACCGCATCCTGTTGTATTAAAATTTAAAAGAAAAACATGAAATATCTAACGCTAATAATGCCTCATATCTAAGGCTATTAATGTTGATACAAACAAGTATTACAACCCAAATGTTTTTACAGTCAATTCCTACTTAGGCCAATTAAGAAAAATTTTATATTAGTTAGTGTTTTTAAATAAATACTGTTTACATAAATAAAGTAACATAACCTATGAGTTAAAAAAAGATGTTCTACTACATAGGCTATAACATAAAATCAACTGTTTTATGAAATATGTTATCAATTATTTTAAACCAAATGGGACGAAATAACTATATTGCATAACTTGCCCCTTTAGTGAAATATTTTCTCCTATGTAAAACTAAAATAAATTTATTTTAAAATCAATTAACGAATTAATATTCGAAAAAACTGTATTAACATCAATTTTCATCCAACATGAGAGAATGAATAAAAAGTATCTGACTAACGATGGAAAATTTGAACAATATAGCCTATATATAAAGAGAGTGTGGACTAATAGAAGGCATTGAAAACTCCCATTAAAACACATTACACACTACGCCTTGATCTCTATAGTGATGTTCTTGTGAAATTGCTAGTGTTGACACACTTTTAGCTAAGTTTTTGAGAGCTTCCGCCAGGCGATACAGATTGCCTACTCGTGTTGATGCATCGAAGTGAACGTAATAGTGAGACAATGCAGGAAGACCGCGACGGCGAAACAATGGATTCAATGCATTCACTAGAACATAACGTTGGTACATTATTATTCCTAGATATTTATCTTTCTTTGGAATTGTTTTGTTAAATATTTTAAATCTAGAAGCACAAACATTTCATCACAGTTTATTACATTTTACATAGACTCTATCATTTAAAATTTATTATATGGAATCTATTCATTTCTCTATTATAGTTTAACGTGTCCATACCTCATAATGACAGTGATTGAGCAAGTACATTTGTAATAATTCCCTACATCCTAAAAGCAGGATTTATGCCCTTTCCCTAATTTTAGGGGGAGATGTTTAAACAAAAAAAATATAAAATAAATTACACTAAAGATGACTTGATAACAAAAATTGTTTTTGTAATTTTTCAGTGTTTATTTTTTTTTCATTTTGTTTTTCAACCTGTAACGTAAAACGTGTCCAAAATTAAATTTTGCTATATCAATAAGTTTTATTCAAGTACTTTAAATATAGTTTCTATAAATGTTTCTCGATGTATTCATCTTGAATTTACTGATTAAACTATAATTCAAATACTCAACTAAGTGGATACATAAGGGCTTACTCAATTTAGACGCTTTAATTCGTAAAAGGAACGATTGTTTCGAAACGCGTCAGCAAGTAAGCCCTATGTGTTCACCTAGTTAATTATTTTTAATTATAGTTTATATAATTCCAAATATACTTTTCTCATCATTAGTTACATTATTGTTACTGTCCTATGTTATGAACTTTAGATTAAACTTATGCAATTAGAAAGGTTGTAAAGAAAATTAAATTAAACTGTTAAATAAAACTCAGGACCAAACTGGATAAAACTGTAAAAAATATATTCAAGATCAATTTTTTTAAAACAAAAAGAGAAAGATTGCATCTTTCGAAAAATATTGTTTATAACAACACCCGCACACACGCGCGCGCGCATAAATAAATAAATAAATATATATATATATATATATATAAAGAACATATGTCAAAATACAAATACAAGAATTATAATTGAATTTACATTGTAAATGCATGAGGCATGTAAAGCTTCATTATAATTTATGAAGCTTTAGAAATACATAAATATAATACTAATAATGAGTTGATAAATGAACAAATACAAGTAAAATCTAAATTTGATAATATATTCAGTGTTTGTAATGTTAGGGCAGCAAAATAAAAAAAATAATGTTTAACAACATTGTAATTGATTCGGCATAGCTATTTATTTGATCTAATTTGCACATATGTTAATTTTAATTGTTTAATATTCCTGATGATGTTGGTACTGTTAGCCAACGAAAAGCTTTGAATTGTAAATTCAATTATAATTCTTGTATTTGTATTTTGACTTATGTTCTTTATTAATACACAAGAATACATATTGCGATATATATATATATATATATATATATATATATATATATATATATATATATATATATATATACTAAATAGGGGCGCACTAAGAAAGGATTTAGTAACATTTTAATTTCAAGGTGTAGAAATCAAAAAAGGTAGGGTAGAAATTGACATAAGAAAGACACAGAGTTCACATTTACCTGGCTGTATAATGTAAACTGTTAATCCGATCGACATGTAACTTTGGGACGTTATTGAATCCACTCCTTGGAAGGTTTAGTAATAATTGGAGCCCGATTACAGGCGTCTAAATTGATATTTTTCAAAAAAAAAAGAAAAAAATTAAAAATGCGACCGCCTACTTTTCTGACCTAGCATTCAGCCATTTATATTGAAAATAAGAATTATTAATATAGATGCAACTAATAATCACTAGACGGCGGTAATCATTCTATGGCGTACATCTGATGCTTAAATTAAGTGGAAATAAGGTTCATACAACAATAATTTTTATATTTCTTTAGGTTAGTTTCCATAAGAATTGTTTGAACGCTTAAGTTATATTACTTTATTTACTGTACAATATTAAGTAAAATGCTATTTATTTGAAAACGTCTTCAATTTATAAGTTAATAAATATATTAATTTATAAAATAAATCTTACTAAATTATTATAAAGTAATAAATATGAATTCTACTTTTGTGTGTGTGTTAAAGTTTTATTTGAATGTAATAGATATAGAATTAGACTAAATTATTTTGTTTTGAGAATCTTACACATTTATTATTTACGCCTAAATTCTAGAAATTTTTATATAAATTTATTTAGTTACTATAATTTCTTATATATTGGGAAGTGGCTATATTTGTTTTTCAGTAACCATAAGTACATTGTTAGTTATGATCTAA
Organism: Prosapia bicincta; assembly: GCA_036971475.1. Lineage (NCBI taxonomy): Eukaryota > Metazoa > Arthropoda > Insecta > Hemiptera > Cercopidae > Prosapia > Prosapia bicincta. The sequence goes on along the minus strand of JBAIZL010000004.1, from coordinate 115,946,099 downwards.
AACAAATTAAATACTTAATTACTTTAACATTGATTAACTGAACGTAATGGACTATAAATTTCATTTAAAAATTTGTACATTACAAAAAAACATTATACTTTGGCAATTTTTTTTTACTTTTAATTTCTGCTCTAATTGAATATTTATATGTATAACAGGACAACGTCTGTCGAGTAAGCTATTACGTTCAAAAATACTAAATTACGTTTAGCTAAAGTTAACATGACACTCATTGTCTATTAGGCAAAACTCATAGAGCCGGAACTGACTTGAGAGATGATAGTTTATAACATGGACAACTTTATGTTGAATGTTCTAGAGCATGGGTTTCCAAACTGGGGGGGGCGCCCCCTTGAGAGGCGTGAAGGCAAGGGGGCGTGAGACGAGTTGGAAAAAAAAGATAAATTAAATATATTTAATAATATAATAACAAACTCGATGTTCCTAATGATTTGCATTGTGCCCTTACTAAAATACAGCCTCGAATAGACTTGCTGGAGTAAAAAATGCAACCTCATTCATCTCAGTAACAGATTTTTCTATTTTCAGTTATAATTTATCTTGTGAATTAAAACTTGAAATGTTATATCATGTTTATTGTGAGAGTATGCATAAAAAATCAATTGTTTCCAATATATATAATACTTGATTCTTTTCCATATGTCAATACCATTTATTTATAGTGTAAATTGAAAGGGGCGTGGGAGGATTTCATTTCAAGAGGAGGGGGCGTGGTACCAAACATTTTGGGAACCCCTTTTCTAGAGTAAGGTCTTCCAGTGGTTTAGTGATTACAATTGTAGATGGAACAACCATCATGCAGTAGATAAAGAGGTTTTAAGATATTCAAAGTATCAGCAAAATTAAAAAATAAAATATCCAACACGTTTAGTAGTTCTTTTTATCTATTTTTTAATAAAAAATATAGTTACTAAAATATTTATTTTTATATTATTTCATTCATTTAAAACTAATTTTCTCATATTTAAACTTTTTACAGATTGATATGCATTTCAAATATTTTTGAAAAAACTATTACATTTCATAAGGAAAATGTAGTATTAGTAAAATAATATTTTATTTATAGATTTTGGTCAATATATTTGACTGAATTTTCAAAATTAACTACCTTTTTTCTAATTTCAATAACTCAATTAACAATAAATACTTTTTATACTACTATGTATATTCATTATATATTGAGGACTGTCATTATGATATTTATATAAAGTGCGACAACTTTAAACTTTGCACGGGCGAAGCCACGACGGGGTGCTAGTTTATTTATATTTATAAGTGTGTCTTTTGTAACAATTTAAAACACACCGTATTTTATTTTTTCCCTTAACCATCCTATTTAAATTCAAATTTCTCAAAGTCACGCAACAATAAAAACGTAAAACAATCTTCAAAGCGTTCGTCTCCTAATACAAAGAGAATGAAATATAACTTCTTCGGAACACAATTAAACGCATCGCAGAAGTTTAATGGTTCTTTGACTGCGGAGAAGGTTTCACAGAATTACTTAGCGGACAAAGAGAGCTCATCTATCAAATCGGAAGTTGGAGCGCTCGCCCTATTGTAGAGCAGCATTAAAAGCAGCCCATACTAGTGCTGAAAGGATTAAAGGTGAATTCAAATATTGCCCGAGTTGTTGATCGAAAGAGGCTTTACATTCTCACTTTTGGGCACTTTGTACTGAGTAGCAAAAGCTAGGGCGAGTGTTTCACTTTCTGGTAGAATCTGGAAACACTTAAAAAGAGTCTAATGTAACAAATCAAGTAGAATTTACACTTTTATTTTAATATTATATTAAAAAAATAGCAAACGTAATTTCTACACGAATAAACAAATTTTACATTTTTCTATCCAGGTTTTCTGAGGTAACGGCCAAATTATTCTTCCAAAGGTAACATTCTTCACCAGGAGCTCATAAGGATTTATTATTTTGCAAAAAACAGGAACTGGAGTTTTTTAAACTAAGTCAAAATGAAAACTAATAATAGGTCAAGCTAGACAAGGCTCGATACTGACTTATACTCACGATCTTATACCTAATACATCCTAATAGCTTTATTCGTCAATATTTTATCCTCTAACTTTACGTTATTCTACAAGATATTTTGCTCCTTACACTTTGTGATCCTGACTAGAATAAAGCTATTTTAAAGCTAAAATACTATTAGTTATATCTATCTGTGTGTTTGCTACGAATGTCTATCTATACTTAAATATATATTCCTGAAAATAAATTTACCATTTCCAGACAGATACTCCCGACAATCAAGTAACCTATGAGTACAATTTTTTTTAAATTAATTTCATAAACATTTTGTACCCGAATACGAGTTTGCAACCGTGGAACTCGTCGAATTCCATTTGGTACGATAAAATTATAATACATTCAGTTATCATTTGCTGGAATGATATGACCATCTACCGAAACGTTTTTATAAGATGTTAAAATAATAATAAAGTTTAAAGATGTAAATAACATAGAGGTATGCTACAATAGTCTAGTAAATCCTTTTCACTTGGCTGGGATTGAAAGTGTATTTTCCCGCTTTTCGACCAAAGTAATCACCATGTTCCTAACTTGTCGGAGTACAGAACAGATATTTAACATCATCTCCGTTAAGGTCTAACCTACTATTTTAGGGTCGCTCATTTGAACTAGACTTGCTCTCAACCGGGCTTAAAAAGCTGGTTACCCACTGAATATACGACAGTGACATATGCGCCCATGGTGAAATGTGCGACAGTTGAACCCAAGTTACTCCAAATAAACCTGCGTTTGGATTACCCACAATTTGTCGTGTATTGTGTAAGTTTAAAGCCTCTATGATGCCCATCACACTTTACTCAGGCCTTTGGATTAACTAAGTGATATAAAACCGGTTTCTATTAAGCGTCTTTATATTTTTTACTTTTTTAAAACATAGTACATCATGTTAATTTCTTTACCTTTTTTTGATTTTGTGATGAATTTTTTAACGATCTTCAGTTTGAACCTAGTCTAATGTTTGTACGTAGGTTGGAGTGCAAAGAGACGTCCTAATTTCACCAGTCTCTTCAAAAGTCTTGACTGTTTTGTTAATTATTTCAGTTTTGGTTTTGTGTACATTTTCTCCTCTACCCTCTAAGATTTAATTGAATTTCTTGTATGCTCAAGCTGCATTTTTACCTCCAGTTTTGAAACAACTAATAAATTCTCTGGTTCAAGGATTAGGTTTGCGAAAGTTGTTGTTCAGTCTGTTGTTCTACCTTTCAATGGTATTAGATGGCGCCAATGTCGCTGAACGCAAATGTCGCTGGGCGCCTGTGCAGACTCGACACCTACCAGCTAGCCAACTAAAAATGTTGGGTTCCAATATAAATTGTAAAAGCATTAAACATTGCATAAAATCGGATCATTTTTACTTATGGAACAAATGATAGATGGGATTGTGGTTATTTCATATGATTATTGGTTGCTACAATGAGAATTAAGAGTTTAACACTTTAAAACCAATGTTCTTGTATACACTCAGAAGTTTTATTATCCGGAAACGTCGGTCGATATATGAGTGAATAATTCTTTATTTCAATAAAACGAATAATTGGCTGCCTTCTTCAGGATTTGCTTAACATAAAATACTGACATAAAACAGTTGTATTACAATGTTGGTTTATTATTCAATTTCTTCACCAAATTCTAAAGAAAATTAGCTGTCAAAACGTCGTCTTTTTATTGAAATAAAAATTACAGATTCCATAAATCATTCGAATTTTTTCGTTACAGTGTTGAAATAATGTTTATTTAACCATTGTCTTTCTCATATCAGGTTTAGTTAAATGAAAGTCCTAGTATTTAATTATAATTATGATCATTTTTATCCTTAGGTTATTTATAATCAAATGTTTCAATGTAATATTTAACTTATATTGTGTAATTGTTTTCCATCAAACGTGTACACTTACGTTTTAACCGCCCAGAGAAACCCAAATCTAAAAAGATCCAATAAAATCAAATTATCCCTCAAGTATTTTATTCTACCACCCCACAGGATTCCCAATTAAATTACTAATCTATATTAGACTCTGTTGTACGTCTAAATAAATGGGTCCATAAATAATACAAATACAACCTATAAGGGCGTATAGAAATATCAGCTTCGTAGACAGTAAGGGACACAATAATAATCGATATTACCAATGGTTAGATTGAAATTATCTTTGTTCCGAATATCATCTATACCGGTAATATTCCGAATCACGCGTTCATTTGTCCCATCCATAATTCCCGGCAGTTGACTATGCATTGGAATAATTTCAGCTATTAATAAATGGATTGCAGTTACCGTCGCATCGAGGTTTCGGATATTGTCCTGCGGTCGCAAGAGGAATTCCTGGCCCTTTCCCTCACACTAGGTAATAATGTTTGTTTACATAATATTCATATTAAATGTATTATACATGTTTATATTACAAATATTATATATATATATATATATATATATAACATATCCTTTGTTCTAAAAGAAAGATTAATATGTGATTTAAGAAAAATAATAGTGTTTATAAAAAACATTATTTAAATTGATAATTTTTAAAATAAAATAACATAACATTTACGAAAAATGTATTTTTATATTTATTCAAGTACATAAGGCCTACATATAAATATATATACTGTAGTATTCTCATACTGCATATATATATTTGTCAATTTTTTCTTCAAAACTTCTCTATAGATTTTCCTATAAATTGGTATATAGGGAGTTTCTAGCCTCAACATTCCAATGGGCTAAATGAACATTTTTCTGAAAAATCGTAATTAGGTTTTCAAATGTTTTTACAAATCGAAAACTACACTAAGGGTTTTCTCCAAAATTGGTATATAGGATGTTTTTAATCTAGCAATTTAATGGGCTAAGAAAACATTTTCTGTTAGATCTTTATCAAGTTTTTCAAAGCTCTGTGTATATATATATATATATATATATATATATATATATATATATATATTTGTAAATTTTGTTCTCGAAAACTACATTTAGGAATTTCACCAAAATTCGTATATAGCATATATATATATATATATATATATATATATATATATATATATATATATATAGGGTTTTTAACCTCAGTAAGACCCTGTCTCCGGCACGTTAAAAGAACTCTGGCTCAAGACAGGTCAGAACGATTAAGTCATTCCTAAAAACATTTTCTAATACAAAACTTTAGATTTACAGAACATTACAATACAGGAATCGGATTATATATAATTTATGTTGTTCACCCTTCCTTAATAAAATTAGTAATTTTACCTATCTGTATTACTAGAGTATAACTACAGTACTAAAAAACTTCCGTTCTGTTGAGTCTATGTTTGTAGGTCAGCAATACATCGACAGCGCATGCGCAGAACTGAAAATCGAGCGTGACTCATTTCTACGCCAGGGCTCTTCACGTGTGCTGGTTACAGAGCCTACCTGTCGCTTGTAAGCTAGATGACTGAAACAATGCTACGAATATAGTTATCGTAAAAGAACTGTATTTGCAAACGAGACGATAGCATACGACGAACACACAGATAATTACAGAAATAACAACATTATGTAAAGCAAAATAATGTGATATTATATAATTGTTACACTTAAATGATTCAGTGTTAATTAAGCACACGAAATGAGAGGGAAACGTATCTTTTTTTTCTAATAAATTAAAGTTGAATTAAAAACAGCACTGATTAAAATATTTTTATTACTAAACATATATTTTAAACGAGTAATAAAGTTAGCTACTGTAAAAACGTTAAGAAAACCTTTTCGTTGTTATTTCGAACTATTTTAATAAATTAGAGATAGTATACATTATTAGCAAGAAAATGTTTTTACGTCTCATAAATCGCGTCAATTACTGAACAAAAATTTCGTTTTATAAAGCTATCAGTGGTTGGATATATTGTAAATGAATTACATATAGTGAGATAGTAGGTTAAATGCATTTCTATTCTTCGTCAAGATGGAGAAAAACGTGGCTTAGTTTTTGATGGATGGAAAACATTTGTTATTTGAGAATCCGATCGCATTATTCAAACTTTATTATTAAAAACCTTCCATTACACTCGTAGAAAAAGTAGCACTGTTACATGCATGGCAGGGATTTCCTGTCAATTTTGTTTAACCTAAATTATTTTGTTTCAACAATAAACATATTAATTATTTCTTACAATCTTTGGAGCCTAACCAATCCCTTTATACTATTTTTTTTTTTAATTTTACGTAATGTTAGTTAAAATATATATCTATCTGCCTCAAATCCCACTAGAAAACTTTTACCTTATGTAACGTGGTCACACGCGTAGGCAAGGAATTCATCACCGACCTAGGACTTCAATGTTGAGTTTTATAAAATACTCTCTAAATTAATAAAGTCCTAAATTAATGTCCATGTTAACAAATAAAACTAATAATTTATATTACAATTTATACACATCACTAAATCAAACAATATATTTTTAACATAAAAGAATGACACGCAAAAACTACTTTAAACTGTCTTCGTGTATTGACTAACGTTACAAGATCAACTGAATCGGATTTTTCTGGTGCGTGGTGGGTAAAGGTAAGAAGTCCTCGAGGTTTACTCAAATATTACCACACGTTTAGCAATATTACAAAATTAGTTGAAAAAGCAGGGATTCCGCGCTGCAAGTGTAACCTAGTGTTAATAAAGTAAAGCTATTTACTACCCAAAAAACCCCTAATAAAATTATTCGTAAGAAAATAATCTTCCAAGGGTGTTTTTATGAGCGCTCAAATGTATCACCTTTTTACGACGGAAGATGCAGTGAACACTTGATACGTTTTAAAAGCACCTTACTACTTCATTACTTATTTAGGAGGATTCCGAAACAACTTTTTAAATAGAAGTAACCCACTACAGACGTAGGTTCTAAAAGGTTTAAAGATCGAAACTAGGTATAGAGATTTAAGTTTTATATCTTTTATTCTGGATTATGTTTTTTTCTGGTTTTCCATCTTAACCTGTGTTTACTACGAAATCAAACAACCCAAAAAACTACAAAAAACCTTTTTACTTACAATGATAACAGATTTTTTTTAAAACACAAAACTAATTACAGTACAATTTAATGGTAAAGTTATTTTCTCATCCTAGGTCAAAGAGGCTTTCGTCATCGCTATTGTCCGGAACTTGCGTATCCGTTATAACAAGGAATAATAATTGTCATATTTCCAAGGACAATTATTTATAAGCATGCAACTCAAAGTTCTTCTTTTTCTGTAAGACGTGTGATCGCGGTTACAACACCGCCATTCTTACTTTAGGGGCAACGCCGCATTCAGATGTCCTACCAATCTTCTAACTTTCAAATACCTCTTTAATTTTAACTCTACTAAATTTAGTTGGATTTTCATGTTTATAGTTAAATATTCATCAACCACCATATAATGCATTTATTCTCTTTTGCTAACTATAGATAGAGTAAGCCCTCGTTATAACGGTATATTTGAGGCTGAGGTTTGTCCGTTTTAATGAAACTTTCTTATAAAGCAAACATTTCTCTTAAAGTGGTTAAAATGTACATTGATCTGAGAAAAAACTGTAAAACCTTAATAGAAAGAATTAAAGAGATTAAAATCTTGTGTAAGATTTTTTTGCATTGATTAAAATCAGTTAAAAAATTCAGTGTGTCAGTTATAACATAAAACTCAATTACCAGTGTATAAAGTGTAATTCAATTCAGCAACCGAATATGCATCGCGCTGGTCCGAGCAATGAGGCGCCTGTTTAAGTGGCTGCCGGATTTCGTGATTTATTTTCAAAACCCAGTCCGTTTTAAGAGACGTCCGCTTTAATAAAGTCCGTAATAATAAGGTCTTACTGTAGTAGAAATACTTGCCCTTTAAATTAAGAAACACAAACTATCTAGTTAACTCAGATGCTTTATATTTATTAGCATCTAAATAATGTTAAACTATACCATAAATCGAAGTTGAAAAGAGTATTTTTGCATTGAAAACATTAAACTTCAAAGTAAGAAATATTTCAATTTATATTGTCTTCCTACATGGTTTTGGGAAACGAACATCTGTTTGTCTTAAAATCCAAGTTGAAACGTAGGAGATTGGAATTGCCCTGTTTGACATCATTTATCAATTAGTGCCATTTTCTATTTCAAAGTACTGGTGATTAAAAAAAAAACTTTGATTTTGTTTTTACGAAACGAAAAATGTTTCAAGATATGTGGCTTTTGTTTTCATTTTGGTGGATTTTTCCTCATAGTAAAAATGTAGTTTAGTTGTTACAGTTACAGCATTAAAATAAAAAAGGAATTTCCAGAATAAATGACCTCTCGCTTCGCTGCAGACATTCAGCAGTAAAAGCGATTGAATGAGTAACAACCAATCGATGAGAAATGAATTATTAATGAGTCTAATTAAAAATACACAGATACAAACAAATATAAACCTATTGGCAGTATATCCGGGCTTTTATTCTTTCTTTTTTAAATTTTATGCAGTTAAGATATCATTTTTGTTGCATGTTACAACAGGTCTTTAAAAACTAAAAATTCAGTAATATTTGACTTATTAAAATGTCATATAAGATGCATAAAATTTACGTAAAAATTAAATTTAATAATTATACAAATTCATATTTAAATTTCTGTACGATAGAATCCCTACATACACAACAACCATTTAGAGTTGTAAAACTAGTCACTAATAGTACTAACTAGTACTAATATACCTACAGTATGTTCAATAGTACTACTGTGTTTAGCAATGCGATATCTGTGTCTGTAAATATGTTACAGCAGCAGAACTATCTGAATATAGTAGTACTACTATCTGCGTACAGCAGACTATATGTATGCAGCAAAACTAACTGTATACATCAGAATTATTGGTGTTTAGTAATACTAGGCATACTGTATGTGTACAGCAGTACTATTTTTGTACTACATTACTATCTGTATATTTCAGTACTATCTCTGTACTTCAATACAATAGTTGCACAGCAGTTCTATTTGTGTGTGGCAGTATTATTTGTGTACAAAAGTACAATCTGTGTGCATCAGAACTCTCTGTGTGAATCAGTACTATCTATGTGCATCAGTTCTATCTGGGTAACGCTGTACTGTTAAACTCTCAGAGCACAATCCTAATTAACAAAGGACATTCGAAAAGCGAACACTGCAAAGGAGTGTTAGTCAACTAATTGGAAATGTTGAAGATCATACCACAGTAAAATTCTTACATAGGTCTTGGCAGTAGCTAACAATCCTGTAACAAACCTATTAACATTCTATCAAATACTAGTGTGTAAGAGTACGTTTCAGATTCTGTTACAACTGAGTGTTTTCAAACCTATCTTTCTAAATGCTCTGGTTTTCAGAATCTTCCATTGTATTTTATTTAGTTATATACTCATACCTTAAAAGAGTTACACCAAGAAATGTTTATTTTTTAAATTACAGAGATTAAAATCATTCTCTAAAACACTTTATAAAATTAAAAATTGGTTGATTAATACTTATTGTAACTGACAAAACACACAGAGCTAAACTTCGCTTCGTTGCGTCGTAATAATTACTTATGGAGCGAAGCCGCAATGTGTACTTGGCGGCATGAATATATAAACTGGATGGGTTGACAGCACTCACACAAGCTGGGAGCTTGCTCCTCACATCGGAGAACTGTTTCCCTTCCTTCCGTATATAGTATTAACTTCTCCACACCGTTACTGATAACATTTCTCCCTAATTCCGTTAATTTAATGTCTTTCGAAAGTTGAAATTTTGTTGCCATTATTATTTTTTACAGATCAAGTCAAACTTATAAACACAGATCGTTTTCAACCAGTGACAAAATCACGGTAAAAGTGTGCTGTATTTAGTTTTAGATATAGCAAAAACAAATTTAAAAAGACAATTTAAATTGAAAAAAGAGCAAAAACTTGCTTATAATCTCTTGAAATTGTGTAGTCCATTACGTTCGGTGAGACTTAATTAATCACTTTAACTTTAGTTTATGACTATACGAACTTTAAATTTTGTATATTTGTAAAAAGGTACTGACACAGAACGTTTTCGATTGCTATATGGCGATCTCCATCAGTGTCTTCTGCTTGGAGTTGTTATATTAAGCGGCGACGGTTTTAAAGGTAGGTTTTCGATAATATCAAAGAGTATATGTGATTCGTATTGGGTTTGTTCGTTTAATATATTTGTACTTTGTATTGTTCTAATTTTATATTGTTCTACATCTCAACACACTAAAACACTAGGATAGTCATAAACTAAAGTTAAAGTCATTAATTGCTTATAATATTTTTAAAATTAATTTTGGTCATTCTATATTAAAATACTCCGAATCAGGTTTCGAGTCAGAATAAAAAATATTATTTCAAAAGCCACTTATGTTCAAAAGCCACTTATGCCCAAAAGCCACTCATGGTTAAAAGCTACTTGTGGTTTCATTTAGCAGGGAAATAATATTGTCCAATTGTTTTTAGATTAAAGCGTCAGCCAATAAAACAATTATTGCCTCGAAGAATGGGAAAACGTTTAGAATATAAAGAGGAATAAGGTAGGGACATAAGACCTTCTGGTAGAGAATAAAGGTTGGATCGTGGCGTCACTTGAGCAAGGTGGACCTTACTCTCTATCGGGGTTATGACGGACGTTATATCGGCCGTTTTATTCCTCATGTAAGAAGAAGGGTAAGGAATGGCAGACGAAAGAAAGTTAATTGAAAATACATAACAACTCCTTGTACTGGGATTAGGAAAGGGTAAATCATGACATTGCATGGTCCTGATTCTCCCTGAGGTCCTGCTCTCCACCGAGATAAAGAGAGTTGTTTATACCCGCTCTCTGGTAATATTACTGAAATTATTCACTTTTAAAAGAAAATCATATGGGTAATGGTAAAATAGAGATACAATAGCGAGAGTAAAATTACTTGGTGCTGAGTCCGGTTCATCGTTACTGACATCAGTTCAATAATCCACCCATAGAATGCAGCTGGCCACAAAGGTCCTAATCGTTTGCCACTAATCTTCACCCACCGCGTTTTGCTAGTAAAGACTTAAGTGTAACTTAAGGTTTCCTTTTCTATTATAAGTAATTTCTTGATGTTTATATCTAATGCCATCTGTTATCCTCGGACCTTCACTATTTACCGTATTACCTCAGTGCACTTCCGCTCGAATATATCGTTTAAATTCCTCTTCTTATGAATATTTTGAAGAGCCAAAGATTTGCAATTCATGTTTATTTTACTCGATTAAGTATTAAATAAATGAAAAAACTGTTGCCATCGAGTAAAAGATATTTATTTTTTTAATGCTACGTCTCGGCAACTAGTTCGTTGCGCTTATCAAACCTTTTGTGCTATAAAAAACAAAGTCAAACATTCAAATGTGTCATGTGAGGAGGAAAAATATCTACCCCTCCCCCCCCCCCCCGTTAGCTTCACTACGACAGTTATGCTGAAAGGAAAGTTAGTACAGCCAGAGTTCGAAGGAAGTTCTTAGTCTGGTGTAGGGGTTTGATATTTTGCCTCCACACATTACACATTTGAATGTTAAGTGTAAGGACTTTGGGACAACTGGCTTGATAAGGACTACATACTAGTTGCTGAATCGTTGCAATAATTACATAACTATCTTTGACTCGATGACAACAGTTGTGTCATTTATTTAAGCTAAAGATTTGGTTATGTTTCTGTGCCCGCGAATCCTATCGCGTATTATACTTTGTGCATAGCACTACGTATTTTAGGCCTATAGCAAATAATGTAAATGATAAATCGCATATGAAAAAATAATTAATAGAATATTATAAGAAATAAAACAAATAAAAAGCATAGAGAAAGGCAAAGAAATCAACCATATATACAAAGACAGATAAAAAGACCAAGTTAAAATACAGAGTAAAGATATTACTTGTGAAGTATTTGTTACTTTGTGGTTCATCTTGATGATTCTTATTATTTTTATCACTTGAATGTTTCACTAAAACTACTATTAAATTTTTATCAAACTGCATTAAAAGCACATTTTGAATACTTCATTCTTTTTAAAAATCTTAACATGCCCAAATCTCCTCAGAAATTTTAGATTTTTAAAAACCATCTAAATCTTAATAACAATGAGTTACGGGAAAGTGTATATAATGGATGGAATAGTTCGCTAAATAGTTTTAGTAACTGAGCAAGTATCATCCGATATTTCCAAACAATAACAACCGCGTACAACACACAACAATCTGTATATTATTCATCCATGAATTTCTCTTATGAGTTTTGAACTGTCAAAGCGTCACAAAACAATGGCGGGCATTACACCGATTAATCTCTGAACTCGACAAACAAAACCAAGCGCCGAACAATACAACGTAACCACTCGGCGCGGGACAAATTAACGTGTGGTAACTATGAGGAGCCGACATGACCCTCTGGATAGCCGGTAGTCGTTACAGAAAGGCTTCGTACATTTTCACAACATCAGCTGTACCCAAAGTTCCTCCAGAACAAACTGCACTCACAGTAGTCTATAGGTAAGTTTATTGCTCTTTTTTAAATAACTGCTAGCTAATCACAAATTCTGTACACAATTATTTGATCCAATATGAAAAATAAATAAACACCAATCAGTCATTTTAGTGTTACTTTTTTATTTTTTTAATTCCTTCTACTAGTTACACTTTCTATATATATATATATATATATATATATATATATATATATATATATATATATATAGTTGAAATTTTAAATCGTTAATAAAATACATTTTCTTCATCCACTCAAGTTGAAAAACATTTTTTTTAAACTTGTAGTGGATAACAATAGATCCTAATATAATTTTCTTTAATATTAATTCCATCATTAGATTTAATTAATAAGTTTTAATTTTAATGTTACATGGGAGAAAAACTTTTCACAAAAAAGGTAAAGTATGCAATATTGTTATTCCATCCCATTTGGACTAAAATAAGTGATAACATACGATTTCATAAAACAGCTGATTTTATGTTTTAGGATATGTGAAAAATATTTTTTTCTTTATTGAGTTAAAAAGGAATTTACTTTAAAAATGTTTTGTTTATATTACAAATATATTTTAATAAAAGCCACTACGAAATAGAATAAAACGGAAAATTCAATTTTTAGTTCTCACTATCGCTACACGTCAGAATTGATCCATAGGACGTATGAGTACAGTAGACTCTCAATATAACAGACTAAATGGGGCTGAGGATTGAACGTTTTAATGAAAGTCCATTATAAAACAAAACAAAAATATTTTAAGTGCCTATAATGCAAATAAAACTGATAGAAGGCTGTAGAAGTTTCATTGAAAGAAATAGACTAATCAAAAACATGTGTAAGTTTTATTTACATCGATTAAAAATATATCACTGCGGCTACTGTTACGTACAATTAAAAGACACTGCCAGTAAACTTTTTTTGTTAGATTCACAAAGTCTTTAGATTAACATTGAAAGTTTTGAATTTGTTTTAGGAAACAGAATTCACCAGCGGTTTTTTTCACTTAGTAGAGTGTATATTTATTTACAAAACATTTGCCAGGACTTGATAAATCAGTATTATAAATATTACCGATATGTTCATACTAATTACAATTCTTTCACTTCTTTTTTAAAGAAGAATGCCACAAGGCAAAAGGTAAAAGCGATCGTGTCAGCAGCCGACTAGGCATCGCGCCGGTGTTTGCTATATACGTGGCTTCAGGTTGGTGTGATCCGAACTGGAAGCCCAGTCCGTTATAAGCGACATCTGCTTTATAAAAACCCGTTATAATGAGGTTCTGTTGTAATTAGATTTCCCACTGATATTTCGTTATCTTGTAACGGTAAAACTTGATAAGCCGACAAACTGAATAGACGTCCATGGAACATTGTCAACCTTTACTTATGTAATTAAACTTATTACACTAGCTCGTCATGAACAGCAACAAAATTTTGATTAGGGATGGGCCGATTCCTAAAATTTTCGATTCCGATTCCAATTCTAAAATTTTCCTTTCGATTCGCGATTCTTTAGTCGATTCTCGATTCTTTCAAGCTATATTAGCTTACATGCTAGTTCTCTAATAATTAATTTAGTTAACATTTTGGTCATATGGCAAAACCTTTTAAAAGTTCTGTTTTAATGTAATAGGCTTCACAGTTACGTTTTATATTAAGCAAGAAAGGTTTTTAAAAATGATTTTTATTTTTACAAACCTTTGAATTTAATAAACAATTAATTTAGAAAACTGTTACATAAATTTTACTTAATAAAACAATACAATTGATATGCACTCAATCGGAGTGGAAAACGTCTGTGCGATACAGAGGCGACTTACACACTGCCGGGGCTCTGTTCTCACACCTATATAATACTAAAGCTGCGTAAGCAGGAATTTTCCTAGCACGCATTTAATTATGAAATGTTCACATAAAATGTTTATATAACTCCTCCATCCCTTAAGAGAACTTCGGGGGTTGGCGAAGTTTCGGCATCGGTTGAGGTCCTCTTCATCTTCTTGATGAGGGCGAAGTATATAAGCTGCTGAATAGGCCTCCGTAAAGGGCAATTTTCGGCATGGGTTGAAGTCCTCTTCACTGAAGAAAGTCACCAGGCAAAGGTTGATTTCCAAGATCCAGTTAAATGGGTTGTCTGCGATTTCCAACGCAGTATCCTCGTAGTTTGTAGGCGTTATTGTTTTTTGATGATGGGCATTTTACAGTCTAAATTTTCTGTTCATTATAATTCAACTGAGCAAAAGTATTTGGAATTGATTAATACAATTTATAATGAGTCTTTTCTATCATAGGATAGATACAAAATGTTTATAACATATACAATTGTTATCAGAATCCAATTTTTGTTCTACAAAATTTACATTGATTACAATAAAAGTTTTATATAATTTTCAAAATTTTTACCATCATTTACGTTCAAATTGCCTGCTATAGATTTGATAAAGGATTCTAGTCAGTTTATAAGAATTCTTTTTGTTTTGTTATCTCTTTAAGAGTATAGTTTCTAATTTTCTTCAATTACAATTCTTTTTGTGATTAACATATTTCAAATAATTAACAATATTTATTATCATAATTAGTTACATATCATTTAATAAATTACAACAGTTTGTAACACATACAATTAATAAAACAATGTTGTTTAAAGGTTTAATAAAGTTTCTTGCATAGAATTAGTGGGCAAAGGTATGGTTGGGATTTTAATTTGATTGTGTTGAATGTGAACAAGAAGGATTTTGGTCATTAATTACATTTTTTATCTTCTTAGGCCTTTTAATTTTCGACAAATGTATCTTGTCTTTTGTATTATGATGTCTAGGCTTTATTTTACCAGTTTTTCTTTCCTTGTTTATTGAAGCTATCTCTTCCTTGCTATATCTGTTTTTCGTTTTGCTTTGCTTCTGAACTGACTTTATATAAACTTCAGATGGTATTTCTGGAAGTGGTTCTTTGTTTACATTCCTTTTTTCTAAAACTTTTTCTTTAATTCTTTGATTGCTATCCCTAATGTTTTCGTAAAGTATTTTTGTTTTTTCTTTATGGTTTAAAACGTAGTCATTTACAATTTGTTTTTCTAAATCTATATCTAATAAAGAGTTTGAATTTATGTGTCCAAATAAGACTTCGCACGGCGTTAATTTTGTGACCGAATGTATGCTATTGTTATAGGCTATTATAGCATATTTGACTTTCTTAATTATACTGTCTTTTTTAAATTCGATTTGATTATTTAACAGCCTTATGTGTTCTATTAAGGTGGAATGAAATCTTTCACATAATCCGTTTGATTGGGGGTTTTGTGTACTGATAAAATGGATTTTGATTTTATGCAGGTCTAATATCTCCTTCACAATTCTGTTATTAAACTCCGTTCCATTGTCTGAGATAATAACTGTTGGTAAGCAGAACTGCGCAAAGTAATCTAATAACTTGTCTGCAATCTCTGTAGCTTGAGAGCTTCCCAAGCGATAAGCTTGAGCATACTTTGTGAAACTGTCGACAATGCTGATGAACGCATTCTTTTCTAAAGAGATAGTGTCGATGTGAATTATCTGGAAAGGCCTTGCAGCTGTAGGTGTCAAGTTCATCTCTAGTTGTAAGGGAATTCTGTCATATTTGGTTCTTTGACATATGTCACACTGATTTATGAAATTTTGGATTAGTGATTTTAAATTAGGCCAATAATATCTTCGCTTAATTTGTTCGTATGTTTCCTGTATCCCTCGGTGATTGGTTTTGCTAACATGATAATTACTTATTGTTTCTAGGGTATCTTCTTCCGAAGTTAGGTCTAAGAGTTTTTTATTACACTTAACTAAATTTAGTTCAGTTTGTTTGAAATTTTTGGCTATGCATGATGCAAATCTCTCATAAAAATCGTCTTCAAAATATAGATTATATTTTATTTTTGGTACCAAATATGATTTTACAAAATTAACTATGTCCTCTTTAAAATTATTTTCTGATATTTCGAATATTAAACGGGTTCTTGAAGTTCCAAATAGTTTTATAATTTTTACTTTCTTCGGCTCATATTTTACTAATGATAAAAATACTTGATTTTTCCCAAAGTTTACAGGCTCGTCGGAAATTGGTATTTCAATTTGGGTGTTCCCTTCGAAGTTGGAATGCACGGTTTGACTGTCACTTTCTTGATCGTACTCTAAGTTGGCATTATCTGTTGCGTCGAGTTGTACGACCATAGACTCATTATCTTCATTCAATTCCGGGAAGTAACGACTCAGTAAGTTCGCTGGAGATAATTCAAGGTCTGGTTCTACAGTGTGTTGGGTGTTTGTTGACCTTTTATCAGTAACGTTCAATAGTATTCTAGATAAAGCATCGGCATTTTGGTTTAATTTGCCTTTTTTGTATCTTATGTCATAATCATATTCTTCTAATTTTAATCTCCATCTTAAAAGCTTGGAATTTGGTTCTTTAACTGAAAATAACCATTGTAAAGGTTTATGGTCTGTATAAATTTTAAATTTTCTTCCAAATAAATAAGGCCTGAAGTGTTTGGTAGACCATACGATCGCTAATAATTCCTTTTCAATCGCGGAGTAATTAGTTTCGCTGTCGTTTAAAGTTCTGCTGGCATACGCTATAGGAAGGTCCTTTCCATTTTTGCCCTGGCTTAAAATCGCTCCTAGTGCAAAATTACTCGCGTCTGTCGTTAGAGTAAACTCCTTTTCAAAATATGGGTATTGTAGAAGGGGCTCGTTAGTCAATATATTTTTACATGTTTCAAAACATTCTATGAAGTCTGGATTTTCTATATTTATTTTTGCATTTTTTTTTAAACAGTTAGTAAACGGTTTTGTTATCTTGGCGAAGTTTTTAATAAATTTTCGATAATAGCCTATTAGTCCTAAAAATCCTTTAATTTGTTTGGTGGTTTTGGGTATTGGATAGTTTTTGATTGCCAAAATCTTTGCTGGGTTAGGTTTTACGCCTTCCGGTGTAACAACATGCCCTAGATACGCTACTTCTTTTCTTAAAAATTCTGTTTTATCCAGCTGTACTTTAAAGTTGGCTTTGCGTAATCTGTCGAATACTTCTTTAAGTCTTTGTATATGTTCTTGGAGGCTAGTGGAGTAAATTATAATGTCGTCTAAATAAACTAAACATGTTTCATTTTGGATGCCTCTCAGAATATTATTCATAATTCTTTGAAATGTAGGGGGGCTATTCTTTAGTCCAAAGGGCATTCTTAAAAATTCGTAGTGTCCCGTTTCTGTTGAAAACGCTGTTTTTTCTATGCTATTTTTATCCATTTCTACTTGGTGAAATCCTGAGGCTAAATCTAAAGTTGTAAAATACTGAGATCGTCCTAATTTATCTAATATGTCGGTAATATTTGGCAAGGGAAATTTATCGTCAATTGTTTTCTTGTTTAATCCTCTAAAATCTATTACTAATCGAAATTTTCTTTTGCCAGAAGCGTCTT
Source organism: Prosapia bicincta (assembly GCA_036971475.1). NCBI lineage: Eukaryota > Metazoa > Arthropoda > Insecta > Hemiptera > Cercopidae > Prosapia > Prosapia bicincta. The sequence continues at coordinate 115,928,079 of JBAIZL010000004.1, read as the reverse complement.
GTTTTTTGGGTACAATCCAGACAGGAGAGTTCCATGGAGAATTTGAAGGTCTAATAATTCCTTGTTCAAGCATGTCCTCAGTTTGTTTATTAATTTCGTTCTTGTAAATCTCTGGATATCTATAATTTCTGGAGTATACGGGAATTTCATCAGTAGTCCTAATAACATGTTTTATTTGGTTGGTAAAAGTTAAATCGTTTCCCTCAATATGGAATAAATCTGCATAATCTTTTATTAAACTTGTTATAGCGGATTTTTCTTCCGAGTTCATATGTTCCATTCTAAATTTTGATAAATCTAAATTTTTCCTTCTCGAATTTTTTTGTTTATAGTCTAATAAATTGAAATTAGCGTTCGTTTGCATTGCATCAGGTCTAAGGATATTGTATTCTTCTAAAGATTTTAATTCTAATGGTTCATTTACTGTTAATTCTACATTTACTTCTGTGTTGTTTATTATAGGGCAGTAGGCTTCTCCCTTGTGTACTGAGACTATACACTGCGGAATTTCTAATCCATTTAAGTTTTTGTATGGTAAGAGTCCTTCTCCATCTTGAATATTTTGTATTCTAAATTTAATCATTTGGCTAGCGCGGGCTTGTATAACATAACTTGTTCCCTTTTTTGCTTTCTGTTCCTGACATTCGCTTTTAATTTTATTATTATTATTATTATTATTATTATTTTGTTCTTCTGTGTTAAAATATTTAATCGGCATTTGCTTATTGCGAAATATTAATTTATCATTCACAAAATTTAAATTAATTTTTAATTCTTTTATGTTATCTAATCCAAGGAGTAAGTCAAAATCTTTATGGAAATCAAATAAATAGAATTTGGTTGTTTCTTTTCCTAAAAGTGGTAGCGTACAACTGTATTTTTCTTTTGATACTCCATGAGCTGTACTCACTTCAAATGGCTCTTGTTTAAGAGTGTTTTTGAAAAATTGGAAAGCTATTGATTTTTTAATAAATGATCTCGTACTTCCAGTGTCAATCAGCATCTTTAAATTGGTCTTGGGATCGTGGATGTACGGTAGTTCGTTTGTGTCGTCTTCTATATGCATTATGGAAAACGTCTTTTTAATGTGGTTAGTCCTAAAAAATGATTTTGGGTATGATTGTCCTCTTGAGTGAATCCGCATGCGTTTTCCTCTTGCGGGGAATCATCAAAGTCTATGTAGCTGTCAGGGTCCTCTTGCGGTTCATAATCTGTTTGTTCAGTCAGATAAGAGTTAGTCATTTGTTCAGTCAATCGATTCATAGTTTGATCGTAATTTTCCTCCTCTATTGGTTTCCCTGTCATCTGATAAAGTCTATTTTGTCTAATTGTGTTCCCTGTTTGACGTGTGGAAATGCTCATTGGTTCTGGTTCAAATTTTTGATGAACTTTTAATGGTGTGTAGTTGTTAGACTGTCTCGGTTGTTGATTTTGCTGTACATATGAGTTAGGTTTAGTAAATTGGTTAGGATTATTTTGGTAGTTGGGCCTATAATTTTGGAAGGTTTGTTTGTTAGGAAGGGGTTTGCGAATAGGCGGGTATTGTGGGGCCCTAGGTGGAATGTTCTGTTTAACATTTTGAAATAATTTGTTATTTTTAAATTGAAAATCGTTAGTAAGCATATTAAGTGCTTCGCTAAGAGAATCTGGATTTTTGGTTCGCATTAGCGATCCTACAGGTTCATGTAAACCTCTAAGGAGAACTCTTAACCCTAATTTCTGTACATATTCTATTAAAACATCTTTGGCCAATTGTCTTTGTGGCTCTTTATTAACAAAAAATGAAATCTGTAAATTTAATAGTTTTTGAATTCTTTCATAAAATTTAAAAGGTGATTCGTTATTCTCTTGTTTTAACTCAGCCATTTCTAAATTTAAGGTAAAACAATCTCTTTTGTCTGAATAGCTGGTTAATAATACTTTTTTAACCTCATACCAATTATATGAATTTGAGTTTACAACCATTTCCAATGCTTGGCCTTTTAGTTTAGCTAGTATAGAAGAAAATAAATATTCATTTTGAAAATCCTCTGGATTTTCGCTTACATAAAACCTATTTACTACTTTGTCACATATAGAAATAAATCTGTGGAGCATAGTGGGCTCTCCACTATACTCAGGAATCATATCTAGATATTCCTTCTTTAATGTTGGCGTTGCCATTTTAAAATATTATTTCTTTAAAATAATAAAACTAAAAATCAATTATATAAAATTAAAAAGTATTTACTCTACTTTTTCTTAATTCTATATCTTAAGATCTACTTACAAGTTGATCCAAAATACTTTGCTCATTTGAACAACTTTCACTTTTCACTTACACGATATTCGCGCGTGTTCTTAATAGATATGCGCTCTATTAAGTGGTTGTAGATATTCACTCTACTTAAAGTTTCCTCAATTAACGGTTAAAACCGACGGACGTTATATTCGCTAACTTCCTTGAGGTGTCCTACCGTTTTCTTGATGTCGTTACAGATATGCGCTCTGTAACGAATCGTGTTTTTGCAGTATCTCGGTTAATCGATTGAAATCGAAAAAATTATGTTCATTAATTTTCCCGAGATGTCCTACCGACTGCGCCAGTTACGTTTTATATTAAGCAAGAAAGGTTTTTTAAAATGATTTTTATTTTTACAAACCTTTGAATTTAATAAACAATTAATTTAGAAAACTGTTACATAAATTTTACTTAATAAAACAATACAATTGATATGCACTCAATCGGAGTGGAAAACGTCTGTGCGATACAGAGGCGACTTACACACTGCCGGGGCTCTGTTCTCACACCTATATAATACTAAAGCTGCGTAAGCAGGAATTTTCCTAGCACGCATTTAATTATGAAATGTTCACATAAAATGTTTATATAACTTATATATATATATATATATATATATATAGTTGAAATTTTAAATCGTTAATAAAATACATTTTCTTCATCCACTCAAGTTGAAAAACATTTTTTTTAAACTTGTAGTGGATAACAATAGATCCTAATATAATTTTCTTTAATATTAATTCCATCATTAGATTTAATTAATAAGTTTTAATTTTAATGTTACATGGGAGAAAAACTTTTCACAAAAAAGGTAAAGTATGCAATATTGTTATTCCATCCCATTTGGACTAAAATAAGTGATAACATACGATTTCATAAAACAGCTGATTTTATGTTTTAGGATATGTGAAAAATATTTTTTTCTTTATTGAGTTAAAAAGGAATTTACTTTAAAAATGTTTTGTTTATATTACAAATATATTTTAATAAAAGCCACTACGAAATAGAATAAAACGGAAAATTCAATTTTTAGTTCTCACTATCGCTACACGTCAGAATTGATCCATAGGACGTATGAGTACAGTAGACTCTCAATATAACAGACTAAATGGGGCTGAGGATTGAACGTTTTAATGAAAGTCCATTATAAAACAAAACAAAAATATTTTAAGTGCCTATAATGCAAATAAAACTGATAGAAGGCTGTAGAAGTTTCATTGAAAGAAATAGACTAATCAAAAACATGTGTAAGTTTTATTTACATCGATTAAAATTATATCACTGCGGCTACTGTTACGTACAATTAAAAGACACTGAAAGTAAACTTTTTTTGTTAGATTCACAAAGTCTTTAGATTAACATTGAAAGTTTTGAATTTGTTTTAGGAAACAGAATTCACCAGCGGTTTTTTTCACTTAGTAGAGTGTATATTTATTTACAAAACATTTGCCAGGACTTGATAAATCAGTATTATAAATATTACCGATATGTTTATACTAATTACAATTCTTTCACTTCTTTTTTAAAGAAGAATGCCACAAGGCAAAAGGTAAAAGCGATCGTGTCAGCAGCCGACTAGGCATCGCGCCGGTGTTTGCTATATACGTGGCTTCAGGTTGGTGTGATCCGAACTGGAAGCCCAGTCCGTTATAAGCGACATCTGCTTTATAAAAACCCGTTATAATGAGGTTCTGTTGTAATTAGATTTCCCACTGATAATTCGTTATCTTGTAACGGTAAAACTTGATAAGCCGACAAACTGAATAGACGTCCATGGAACATTGTCAACCTTTACTTATGTAATTAAACTTATTACACTAGCTCGTCATGAACAGCAACAAAATTTTGATTAGGGATGGGCCGATTCCTAAAATTTTCGATTCCGATTCCAATTCTGAAATTCTCCTTTCGATTCGCGATTCTTTAGTCGATTCTCGATTCTTTCAAGCTATATTAGCTTACATGCTAGTTCTCTAATAATTAATTTAGTTAACATTTTGGTCATATGGCAAAACCTTTTAAAAGTTCTGTTTTAATGTAATAGGCTTCACAAAACCTTTAACCTTGATTTATCAATAGGAATTTTTAAAAGCATAAAAACATATCAGATAAAAGTAATGACTTATTTTAAAATTAAAAATGTAAACTTTACACTATTTTATGATGTTTGAAAAAATACCTAAGCCTATTCACATTGTCTCTCAAAACAAAACAAAAATTACAAACAAACGAACAACATTAAAAGTAAAAAATTAATACAAATAGGGTAGTTTTTAATATTTAAACGTCTGGCAGGTAATGTACATTTCTGTTCAAAAGCACAAGCATTTGAACACGTTGTGGGTCAAGCCGGTTTCGTCGCTTGTCACATATAGCTCCTGAAGTCGAGAAAGGTTTTTCAGAAAACACTGTCATGGTTGGGGCAAACAGGTATTTTATTGCCAATGCACTCAAATGAGGGTATTTAACATTTTGTACTGCCCAATACTTCCAAACATCACCATCTGGACTGGCTAATGGTTCCTTCAGATAATTGTTTACTTTTTCTTCTATTGTCAATTCCCATGGAGTACCTTCTTCCTCAACATTCCGGATTAGTATGGAATACCTTTTCCACATCTGGTGGAACCCTTTTTCTGCAGGTGTCTGGAACAAGTGCAACTGATTCAGGCCTATTTTGTATTTATTACTCATAGTTGATTTTTCAACCTACTATCACTTGTGTCTGAGGATAAAGTTTCTTCAAGTGTAGATTTTTTTTGTTGATAAATTTGGGCAAAATGGAATGATGATTAGCGCTTTTTCATGTTTGATGTAGTACGGTGATTTTCCACCCCTTTAAATTAGTTTTTTATAAAATTTACATCTGGCGTTATCACTGTCTTTCGACTCCATATCGTAAAAAAGCCACAGATCACTTTTTTTTATCTTTTAAAGAGGAGAGAGAGACAGATAAAAAAGAGAGAGACGAGGGCTGACAAACGACCAGAAATGATTACGATCTTCTTTGTTGTTGCATCATAAATAATAATATTTTCGTTTGCTTTAACCATTTAATTCATTCAAAACAACTAATACATAAATAAGACATAGTTGGTAATTAATTATTTTTCCAATATACTACTCCACACTCATATTTTAATAGTTAACAAAATAGGAATCGGAATCGACAGTTTTATCAATAAAGAATCGAGTATCGACGATTCCTGGAATCGAGAATCGGAATCGGCACATCCCAAATTTTGATATGTAATTAAATTATTTAAATTCATAATACCTTTTACTTTTGTTACCAATATAAGACATGACATCAATAAACACTTGAGTAATGTGATTTACACTACTATATTACTTGTAAAACAGTTGACTTCCCCAATAATGTGATTAGTTGTTCTATAGCAACCTGAAAATTCATATCGTACTCTCCATGTGTATATTAACATTTTCTTAAATATATTTAATGAGCGTTATTTTATTTCAAACGCACTACAGCTCATTAGTGAAATACAAAAATTTAATTAATTCTAAAACTAATTTATTGAGATAAGCAATTATCAAATCTGTTTTTCTATAGTTAACTGACAATTAGATATATGCAATTGTAATTTATATTACAAGCTTTATAAAACACTATTTAATCTATATAATCAATATACACCTGAGATAGTAACAGGAAACTCTGTAAACATTGTTTCTCGTGAGACTTATTTGTCCAAAACAAATAATTAGCTAACTATTAGCCTGGCAACTCCAGGTAAATGTTTTGCGTTAAATATTTGTAAATTAATTAAAGTATTTATTTTCTACAACCTACCTTGTGTACACCGTCCACCGCCTGGGGAGGATTATTATCCTAAATTCCTTTTCAAGGGGAACTCTAAATTCTTGTTTATGGGACAGCTTCGGAAATTAACCCTCCTACAGGCAGAGGTACATTACAAAACTGTATGTTTAACCCAATCAGCAAAGTTTTGCTATTTCTTATTATAAATGTATTTAACACCACCTTGTTTAAGGGAGTATACTTTTTCATGGAGTATTTCCTGCTATAGATATTAGTTATGTTATCACAGAGAAAAAAGGAAAACATTTATGGAAAATTTAAAAAAAACAAATTTGTGTTCATTAAATATAGTTCTAAAGTGTAAAATAAAAAGAGACGGTAAAAACTTAAATAACAAGAAACGAAAAGTTTGAGTAGAAAAATATCCAATGCATCTAATGCTTTACGAGTTTAAAGCTACCCCCTTTAAATAACTCGTTTACAATTTTCCTGATTCTCATTTCTAAAACCATCTAATTTTTAAAACGTCATTTGAAACATTATTGTGTGGACGTAGCTTCAGTCTAGACGCGCTTAATAATTGAGGAGTCTAGTAATAACCCTTGAATTGCCATAAATTTAAAGTACATTGTGCCAAATTTCATAATACCATAATGCGTAACTATCCAAACTTAGATATCAGATTAAAACACAACTACTAATTTTTATTGTTTAAATTACTTGCACTATAAAACACAAAATTAAAACCCTATGACAATCATCTCATTACCGTTCAAAACAATGAGTATCGCAACTTTTTTTACTTGATGTAAACATTTATAATAATAAACGTTGTCCAAGTTATCATTACTCAAAATATAAAAGACTCGAGATTCATACTTAAGAACTAAACAAAAATAAGAAAAACCCACATCATATAAATAATTTCCTTTATAAAACAGAATATCTAATAAGAATTTGTAAACAAATACAGAGCCTAAACAATCGAAGAAAACAAAGAGAGAAAAGTTGTAGTCAAGTTCAAGTACCTTGGTTTCATCATTATAAAAGACAGCAACACACAAGAAGAAGTAAAAAGTAGACTTGCACAAACAAGAACATGCAAATAAAGAGTAACAATAAGTCAATTTGGAAAAAACGTCAGAAAATACTAAGAACAAGATTAATAATGCATTTTCAAGAAATATAACATATACAGACATTTGGGTGGAAAACAAAGAAATTAAAAACAAAATACTTGAAAGAAATAGGATTTTGGAGAAAAGATTGAGAATCTAATGAAAATGAATAAAAGAAGAAATTAAGATAGAAGCCAAATGACTTAAAATGGGATGTTATAAAATAGATAGAAGAAGAAAGATTACTATAGTAAGGCGACATAAAAATAGCAAGTGTAAGCAGGTGCACAGAAAGTGACAGTTGGAGTGCAATGAATATACTAATTAGCGTTAACGAAAGGAAAGGATAAAGCGAACAATAAGAAGATGATATTGAGTCTGCTTTATAAAGACCGGGTATTAACAACTTCCTATAAGAGAAAGAAAATAATGAACTACTGTAAAGTTCTAAAGTTTGTATATATGAGGCATTGAGAAGCCAAGGGAAGTAAATTTTGGAAAAGTTTTACTATTTTTACTATTTTGAAAAAATATAGTTTAAATCACAGGCTATGATAAATCACAGGTTAATTGTCAATATCTACTGTCATACCACAGCCCCAGTTAACGATTTTGTTATTTCCCTTTGCCACAAACTTTTCCTATACTTTAACTGTCTGATGAAACTGCGTCAAACTCTAAAAGTGAAAAAATGTCACTTGTCCCTTAGCTTATCGGTGCTCCATATAATATTTTGAAAATGTGTTTCCAATTATCTGGTTCCCTCATACTGTAATCCTGATTTACGGAGGGTCAAGATCGCGGGTTTTTGGGAGCAATCACTTGGTCATATTATCGTCCTCTAACACCTGTATACTTTACGTCTCTGCTAAACCGTGTAAATGGTATTTAAATAATATGCCTAATTATGTCTGAACTTGACCTGTAATTACTTTTAAATCAATTTTAACACAGATAATTTTGTAAAATCTTACGAAAAATAATTCGTAAATTTTGTTGTAAATGGTGCTAGGCGAAGCTTATAAATTGAGACACAGATGATGGTTGCCTAGAGCAGTAACTTTTTTAAAATTCACTTCAATATCAGTTCAGGCAAGTCGAAATATCACAAATATCTAAAGAACATGTCTCTAAAGGTATTGATTAAGCTTTATCAAGCCATTTTACAGTGCAATATTGTCTTATATAGGCCTATAACTCTTTATGAAGACATTAAGGGGCGTGCGAGCAATGAATTGCTCTCAACTATTGTGACTACATATTTGTAGTTACTTTATTAAGGTTTCCTGTATGTATTAAATTCCACATTACTGTTATTTCTCGTGCTTATGCACAGTAAAAATAAATTCTAAATCGTCATTAGTGAAATATTCCTCGTGTTCAGTGCAGACGTTAAATGCAATCCAAATAAATACGTCAGTTAATTACTCTCTACACCTTTACCCTCCTCTCCCCAGGGCGGTTATGGTGTGAGGGTTGATACTTTTAGATTAAACATTTACTGTAGAGAACTTGGCTATAATAATAGTTTCCTAGAGCAATTCATTAATAAGCAGTGTAATGCACTCTTGGGAAACATTTAATATCCTCTAGACGCAAAGCCAATGTTTAATAAATTATTTGCTTCAAATTTACTAGACGTTGAGGATTTAATAATTTTTAATGGCAGCCATTTACTTTTAAAATATAAAACGTAGAGAATCCAGCTATACCATGACTTTAGTTTATTGCAAAACTATTTTTCAATTCCTTCTATTAGTAAACATTCTCCCTATATACACCTCGTTCGAGTTTTCAATCATTAATAAAATACTTTTTATTCATTCACTCCAGTTCAAATACATTTCTTTTAACTTGAGTGAATGATACTTGATCTTAATATATTTTTCATATATTTATTCATTAATTAAATTTAATGAATTAATTTTAGTTTTATATGCAAGAAAAACAAAAAGGGGCGAGTTATCCAATATAGTTACTCCGTCCCATTTGGCTTAAAATAAGTGATAACAAATGATTTCATAGAACAGCTGATTTTATGATACAGGTTATTTAGTAGAACAGCTGTTTCAAGCCATAGGTTATGTTACTTTGTTTATATTAATTGTAATTATTTAATAGAAAGTAACTAAAATATTTTTACTGATTTTGTTGTGATCAATAGATTTCCTATATTTTGTTGAAAGCGTTAATTTTTATTCATTTACAAACCTCAGTTAATAAGAAACAGGACACATTGCTGTGGCATTGAATAATTTTAAAGAACCTTTACTATAGTTTGTATAGTTAATTAAATTTTAATCATAAAATAACAATTTTCTGGAGTAAAGATAGTGGTATCCGTCCTTCGTACGGGGTTGACGAATATTTGTATTTATTTAATTTCTATTTGTATTTGGGTCGAATTTAATTTACTGAAATTAAATCCCAATAAATATATCAAACTATAGTTTATAAACCTACCGTTAAGGGAGTTTTCAAGGCCCGTTGGGCGGTGCCCTAACGGAATTTCTAAATAAAAATAGGCCTATGTGAAAACCACGGACCCTAAGAATGTCCATGTAAAATTTCAGGTATTTATTTCCCGTTCCCACGTGGTCGAGAAGCAAAATAATTATACCGGGCGATGACACCAGAGATACGAAAAAATAATGAAAACTGCCGCTAAGGGAAATAAATAAAATATTTATCAAATTAAATTTGGGTAAAGAACTCATAGCGGAGTAATAAGAAGTACTACGTCCGCGTATCAAGGGCGCGCCGTACTACGTATACATATACTTAAATATATAGGCCTACCTATAAAGTATCCAGTTACGACAGATTTGGTTGTAATTTTATACAATACTTTATACCTATATTAAAATATATATGTAAAGTGTCTAGTCAAGATATTTGGTTGTAATTTTATACAATCTTAATTAAACGTCTACTTCCGCGGACTGATATTTCGTCACGTGATCTCTATGTGTACATTTGGTTAAACGTATAAAATTACAACCTAATCTATCCTGACTGGATACTTCATAGGTATATAAAATTAACCTTCCGTGGCAATGACAAACTAATTGTCAATATAGGTTCCGGACATGTTTTTTATCCATATTATACGCATTGTATTGGGGGTGGCCAATGTTAATTTTTACCAGCACTATCAGCACCACGTTTGGGGGAATTATATTTTTCCAAAATTGTAAACTTTTGGGGCGTGAGCGAGAGTTTTCATAATTTTTCTCGTATCTCTGATGACTTTCTTCGTCGCCCGTACAATTTTTTTAGCTAAAATCGAGCACGTGAGAACGGGAAATAAAACCCAAATTTCACCCCAATAGGTCCAGTAGTTTTTACGTGATTGAGTAATACACACACACACACACAGACAGACACATTACATTTTTATATACTAGTATATATTAGACACCAATAAATCTATATTAAACTATAAACTTACTGATTATTGTCTTGAAAACCAAGAGAAGGAAAAACTTCTGCTTGTAACATAACATTTGTAAATTAAACTAACCTAGAAAGATGAATAGCAATCAATTTCTATTAGCTGTTTAAATGTGTTTAAAAGTGACGGTTACAGATGATGATAAGCTGATTAAATCAAGTTAAGTATTAAATGGAGTATAGAAAATTAAGTGTTAAGGGAGTTCTCAAGGCCTGTGGGACAGTACCCTGATGGAATTACTGAATTTTAAGTGCCTGTTTTTTAACCAGGGACCTTAAGAATGTCTATGTAATATTTCAGCTCAATGGGTAAAGTAATTTCTTCGTAGTTGGGGAATACACACACACACACACACACCATCGAATTTTTATATATTAGTTCAGATTGTAAAACGTTTATAGGTATGCCTCATCGAACAATATTTTTTCAGGATAATAGTGTTAACAATAAGTAAAGCAAAATATTAACTGACCGACATACCTTTTATTATAACTATATGAAGCAACTGTGGCGTAATGTTTATTTTTAAATAAATAAAACCTCTAAGCCACAAATAACATTTTATTTAAACCTTATGTACATTTCGATTGCCCAGCAATCATCTTCAGAGGTATTTAAAAAATAGGAGTTGTATTTTTTAAATACCTCTGAAGATGATTGCTGGGCAATCGAAATGTACATAAGGTTTAAATAAAATGTTATTTGTGGTTTAGAGGTTTTATTTATTTAAAAATATACCTTTTATTATTAACCTTTTCTACAGGTTGCAAAAAACGGAAATGTACGTTACAAAAGAATAACAACTGTGGGATACATAAGATTAATATATATTAATAGGGGATGTTTTATTTCATTTATTATAAATTCGCCAAAGTTTGTTTCAAAATATGAAATAATTAACATCTATCTAGAGTAAATAGAGAGCTTAATATGAATCTTGGCGAGGTTTATACTAATATTAGAGTGAAAATGTGAAGCTAATTGTACCCTTGAAAACTTGAGCAACGCTTGTCCCTGATGCACATATACTTGTATTTTACTTTGTTTTTTCAATACTGACAACGGTTAAAATTATCAACCATTTAAAAAAAACTGTCATTACATAACCCAACTAATTAAGATGCCTAGAATATATTATTTATTTTTCAAAAATTATTACCTAAAGAAAACTTTTTTGGCTACAAAAACGAAATAGTTACGATCTTTGAACTCTACAATTCATGAATTACTAACTTCTTGTTTCACACTCAGCAATAATTTATTACTCTTTGTCTCCCTTCATACATTGTTTGCACCGATAGGTTGTTAAAGCCTATCGATTTTAGAGGTAAAACAAGGCCAAATACGTTTCATGTTTTCGTACGATTTTACGAGTTCTCTATGCCCATTCGATTTTGTGTTTTTAAATTTATACAACTGAAGAAACTGGTTAAAACGTCACTGAGAAATTTCAAGTCAACAGAGCATCCGGGTTGCTGATAGACACTTCTCTTCATTTCGGTTGAGAGCAACTCCGATTCAGGTATCGACATTGCCCACACAATCTGTTATATTTTCCCTATTCCCAATATCAAGGGATCCTTATCTCTTTTCCTCGGTCCCACCTGATTTCACCTACCTTTTTTTACCCATCTTCTAACAAAAACTTGTATCGGGTAGGCACCTCTTTGCAACCTTGATAAAGAGTAAGTTTACGACAAGTAAGAGTCACTGCCCTTACAATGTGTTGAGTTGTTGCTATTCCCAATATCAGGGGATCATTGCCTTTTCTACAGCCCCATCTAATTTAACCAACTCTTCCTTACCCAACTTCTTACAAAGACATGTATCGGGTAGGCACCTCTTTGCGACCTTGATAAAGAGTACGTTTACGTCAAGTTAGCGACAATCCACAGAATCTGTTACATTTTCCCTATTCCCAATATCAGGGATCTTTTCCTCAACCCTGACTAGTCTTACAAAGGAGTCTAAGGATAGACTCCTCTTTAGGAACTGGATAAAGGGTTGGCTTATGTAAGGTATGCGACCCTGCTAAGGTGGACCTTTCTATATTCTCTAAAGGTGTTTATATCCGTAACCTAATCCTTACTCACAACCCTTTCCAATTCTTCTTAGGCATTCAATTAGTCACACTGGCTGATCACTTTAAAACAAACAAAAAGAATCTGCCGAGCGTCATTACGTTCGGGAAATTTGTATGCAAATAAGTTGCGTGCTTTAATAAAACCCCCTGTTATATCCAGGAAAGGCTGCTGTGCAACAAAATTCCGAAGAAATAAAAACAAAGGGAGGCGCTTCAATTACTGGGAGTGGCATGCCTCCGATCCAATATTTGTCCTTAAATATTTGACTCCCAGCTAATGGAGCAATCCAATACACACGACTGTCAAATCATACCCTGTCTTTGGCTTTTTGTCTAACTGAAAGTAAGTAAGAAATATAAGAATAATCTATTTATTAGAAGTAATGTTTGAAAACCCCCTTTTATTTGCATAAAGGAGGTTTTAAAATAAATTTTCTCAATTATCCAGAAACTTTGGGATTTTTTATAACTAAATGTTAAAACGAGGGGTGTAGTTTCAATTTCAAAGTAAAATAAATTCAGGGGGTAGTTTATTTAAATTTCATAATAACTTTCGAATAAAAGTAAACTAAAACTGACAATTTGTAGATAAGGTACCGTATGTGCCAAAATGAACAGTACTGAAACTGAACCAGCTTAGTTTTAATATTGCTAAACCATCCAGAACTGTACGAGTATTGCCTCAAATTCAGCGGAAGTCATATACAACATGTTTATACCCGAGCTTAGCTACTTTTTACTTGTATGTGTTTGTAAAACTATGTAAATAAAATAGGATGAAATAAAATATAATCTTACAACTGTTTCAGTACTGTTTATTTTGTTGCCGGTCAATTATATATATAATGGACGGTCTGAACTTAGTTTGATATTTTAGTTATAAAACGTTCTAATGCCCCTAGAAATAACAAAATTGTTAACTGGGGCTGAGGTCTGACAGTAAATATATTTATAATTAATCTGTGATTTATCATAACCTGTGATTTAACCTATAATTTTTCAAAATAGTAAAAATGTCATTTACTTCCCTTGGCTTCTCAATGCCTCATATATACAAACTTTAGAACTTTACAGTAGTTAATTATTTTCTTTCTCTTATAGAAAGTTGTTAATACCCGGTCTTTATAAAGCAGACTCAATATCATCTTCTTATTATTCGCTTTATCCTTTCATTTCGTTCCCGCTAATTAGTATATTCATTACACTCCAACTGTCACTTTCTGTGCACCTGCTTACACTTGCTATTTTCGTGTCTCGAGTTTATTTTAGCTATAAAACATTCTAATGCCCCCGAAGAAAAGGAAAACAATATTTTCTACTTTTTGGATCATATCAATCTTAAAACAACTTTCTATAACGTTTTATTTATTTTTACCTCGCACTTAGGGTTTCTTATTGGAACAGTTTAGGATAGATTCTGGTACAGTTACACAAATTACAACAAATATTTAATGTAGAAATATTTAATGTTTGTAACCAGCTGATGATGCTAACAGTTTTAGCGAAATATATAAGTCAATGGTGTTTAAACATTTGTAGTTAGGGATAATGCTGTTTAATTATTTTAACTACACTTCTGTGCTCTGTAAGATTTAGTATAGATTCTTATGTTGTTGACTAATTCACATCGTTTGGTTGTAAGTGAACGATTGTTTATATTTTGATTATATTTTAATTAAAATGAGTTAACTGATTCATTAATATATTGTAACACACTTTAGACGGAGTTACATATTAAATTAGCAAATTTCAGAAAACAAACGAGAATGAATTCAAAATTGTAATAATATATGACTATGTAAAAAAAATTGTTATGTATGAGAAATATTTTAATGAGATCTCTGGCTGATAGTGACATCTAACGGAAAAAGATTAAAACAAGTAATTAAGGTAGGGATGCGCCCCCCGGATGCGCGATAGGTAGGAAGGTTGCAAGCAACTAATATATCTCTCTCATTTGGCCAAGATGTAAGAGGGGAACGGACGTCTCCAAAGAGCAAGAAAATTTATTTGGTTTTTTTTTATTTTAGTTAATGTAAAGTTTTAATTTCGTATAATCATGGCTTAGAACACGGCGTACGTTACCAGGTACCAGATGGGAAGCTGAATTATTGATGACATTTCCCGAGTCTTTTCCACGAGGATGATACAAGGCTTTTACCGAGACTTTCCACGAGGAGGAAGCGAGGTTACAACATGTGAATACAGCTAAGTGGGCGATTTAAGACTTTAAAGATTTATTTCAAAATTTAAAATGTTTCACAGCATATTTCTAATTAATGAACATTGAACTTTTCAACTAATTAGCATAACTGTAATTACGCATCTTTTGGTGCCATTATGTTCACTTTAAATTATTAAATTTGATTATATAAAAAGGCAAGTAAACTCGAGTACATGTTCATTTTCAGCCATTGATTGATTAATTAATTGAAAGATTGCTATCCTTAAAAAAATTCATAAGTAGAATATAAAATGTTCCATAATCCGTAACTGAGTGTCAAAAAATATGTATCACGATTATAATTTATTTTATTTGTCTTTCTTAAAATAAAAGAGTGTAATTTGCTTTAATTGAATTTAAAAGAGTCATTATTTTACCAGCGCACAATTCCTTGCATTTCAGATTAACAAGCCTTAAGAATTAATGTAATAATATTCTGCTAATTTAAATGATTTAACTTGGTAATTTAAAATATTTTAATGTAACGGAGTTATACCTTCAATTGCGTTACAGACAGACGTCTTCGTTACGCCTGAACTGTAAGCTAGAAGTGAAAATTAAATTTTTAAGAATTAAAACTAAATAATATTCAATTTGTTAAACCATACGTTACATAAAAATACGTAACTCAGCTTAATTTAATTATGTACCGTTACAATATTTTTAAAGTTGGTTCATGTAGATAGATGAATATGAAAAATCTTTAGCTCTGGAAGTAGGCTATACATTGATTTAAAAGATTTTAACTAAATTAATTGAAATGCGTTTATTCATCATTTGGGCATCGGAACGTGAACAAAAGATTGATTATGACATTTTAGACTCTCTAATTGAAATGCGTTTTCATTATTGAGTTATTGTATTTTATGATTGATTCATGTATTGCCATCGAAGTTAGGTGACGGAAACTTAATTGGGCATTGGAAAGGAGGGAGAAGATTTGAAATATAGTTTTCAAAATTGTATTTCTTGCTCTTCCTGGCCTTAATTTTAAGATAAATTTGCGTTTAGATAATGTATTGTGATCGACAACACATTCAGACCCTACTTAATTCCAATTGCCATAGTTGTGGGTTTGTCGAAATTTAAATTAGAGGTTTGAATGTAATCCTCTTACCACAGGCAGTTAGACACAAAGAGTATACAAAAAAGTAATTTTACAGTGTATCTACATGAACAGTTTCAATTTTTTTTAAAATATCGGTTTAAGATTCTAAATTAACTTTGGCGTGGTAGACACAAAAATTGAGATCTCAGTTGTCAATAACTGGCAGAAATGTAGGTTCAAATAATTTACTTTATAAAATCAAGAAAGTCATTTAGAGGTCGCTAAGAACATTACATCTGTATATATATAAAACTTCACCTAAACAGCTGGACCTATTTTTGATGGAGTTTATATGCGTGAATAAGTTGATTCGAGAATGATTTAGATTCACAATTTGATCCAATAGGCACCGCTGTGACTGTTGTTGCTTTTTCGCATATCAGTTATTGCGTGAATGCAACTAGATTTCAGACTGAGCATTCAGTCACATTTAAAACTAAGTATTAGATGCAGCCATTATCAATAGATGGCGGTAATCCCATTATGATGTACAGCTGACAAATGAAGCGAAAACATGATTTTATACTGTAATTTCCCATGTGTTTAGCTTTGCATAAAAAATGTTTTAAACACGAAGGTTAATTTAATTTATTTTCTGTACATTATTATTTTAAAATACTATTGAATTGATAATGCCTTTAATTTATAAGTTAGTAAAAATAATAATTTATAAAATAAATCTTACCAAGTGAATTTAGTAAGAACAAAATGGATTCTATTTTTTGTATGTTAACATATTATTTAAATGTAATAAATATATATTTTGAATAAATAGTTTCGTTTTGAATAAGAGACGAATTAGATTATTGTTTTTACGCTTAAATTTTAGAAACAATCATTTAAATTTAATCAATTATGATCCCGAATGATTTCATATATAATGGACAGTGACTATAGTGGTTTTCAGTAACTCTAACTACAAAATATGATTCATGAATGCAGAATTTAAGTGGATACGAATCGTATTTGGAGAATAAATCATCCAAAAGCACTTAAATAATTAAATAGAATAAAAATGACACTTTGAAAAATTTCCTTAAAGTAAATAACATATTTTCAATAAGAAACACACAATTTGAATAGATTTTCTAGAGTTCTCTTGGCATTCCTTTCTTCTTACATCGCAGCAACACTCTAAGGATAAGCTAGTAATCTCATATAAGTCTTAAATGATTCTATTTCTCGTGATATTTACTATATCTCCAAAACTAGACAGAAGTGGCGATATCTCATACAATACAGAACCTAACCTAACCTTCTTTATTATTCCAACTTTACCTTTTTGTATGTAAACTAGGGGCTCGTAGCACTACTTCTTATTTCTTACAATAAAATTAAATGAAATATTCACTGGTTTTTGATGGTTAAAATTTATATAATTTTTTTTCAAAATTATTACTTTCAATAGACAAAAACCACCTTAAACCCCAACTTTAATGACAAGAAAGTCATTTTCACAATGCCTTCTGTAACAATAGAAGAAAGTTACTTCATGCGTGTGTTATAAAGATATTAGAGAAGATCTTGTGTTGAATATTATACACCTATATATAATTCATGTAAACGGAATAGTTTTTTAAACATAGGATTTTAATTATTTTTTAGTGAAACTAAAATAAAATTAGATTTTAGTTTAACAACAATTGAGCTAAACTTAGACTGATTACCTTGTTTTTTTACGTATACACAACGGTAAGAAACAAATAGCTTTATTGTTGTATGAATTGCCTTTCTTAAGTGCAAGACATGATATGCAGACATCGGAACGAGCTCCGGAATCAATAAGGGCGTCGCGACGCTGCAGCCACAGAGACGCCTCTGGAGATGGACAGATATCTTATCTGAGAGCTAACCTTCAAAGTCATCAGACAAGTCCAATTACATTTTAAAGACGAATATACTCTAAAAAACTAAGCAAGATATGTTGTACTCTTTATCACTATCATTTCAAGTAGTGTGAATTTAATACCCATAGTTTAAATGCAATAGTAACTCCCTCACCGCTAATTAAGGAGCTCGACTTTCCCAGGATAGGATAGGATTGTGGTTACAGGGAGGATTAAGTAGGGATACAAAACTTCCTGACATAGGATATAAGCATCATATAATCACGTGTGAATTGGCATAGGATATAAGCATCATAGAGTCACGTGTGCATTGTCATAGGATATAGGCATCATAGAATCACGTGTGCATTGCCATAGGATATAGGCATCATAGAATCACGTGTGCATTGCCATAGGATATAGGCATCATAGAATCACGTGTGCATTGTTATATGATATAAGCATCATAGAACCACGTCTACACTGTAGCGAACTCGACCAAGATCCTACTCTTTATCGAGGTCACAGCTAACCGTTGCCATTTACACATCCTTAGCGAGAAAGATAAGAGGTGATGGGTGAAGCAAAGATAATTGCAATAGTACGACTAAAGAAAAGACATAACGAATGTACTGTCCTGGAATGCAGGAGATTATTATATACCGCGTGAGCATCGTTTGTAAGAAACACTCAACGTGCAAGCGAGATTTACAAAAATTTAACATCCCAATAACATTCATTATAGTTTAGATACGTTCCAAGAACTTGAGGTAAATATACCGTATTTACCAAATTAAGAGCAAGCGTAGCTTCTACTGTAAGACACATACCCGGTATTTTTATAATGATTATGCGTTATTCTATTTTGTTCTCCTTTTAGAAAAAAAACAAAAGGAGAACATAGTTCTAATTATGAGTTTAACCTTTACAAAACCTAACTTTTTAAAATATTAAGATTAATTTAAAAATAAATTCCAAAATTTAATTGTCTAATAATATAGATTAAGTACAAAAAAATTAAAATTGTATTAAAAACAGGAAAAATATAAATACAAATTATTTAAAACAGAAAAACCAACTTATAATTGTATGAAACAGAAATAATAACATTAACATGTAACAAACTAAAAACTGCATTAAACATTGAAAACATTATATTAAAAATTGCTACAAACATAGAAAAAATATAATTAAAAATTGTATCAAATATAGAAAAAAATAATTAAAAATTGTATTAAAAAATAACCTTAGATATGTTATCAAACAGAAAAAATAAAACTACATATTGCTTCAAACAAACGTAGAAAAAGTTTAATAATAAAAATTTCACACAAAAACTATTTAAAATATAAAACTTTTAAAATTAAATTTAAAACAAATCCTGTATACCTTCTAAAATTACTGTCACGTTATATATAAGTGCTTCTAGAAAAGGATTACTGTGAGTCTGATGAAGCTTAAGGTGTAATTTTAGATGCTGATACCTGTAGTTAAGGTCAATTAGTAGGGAAAATAAAATCAAGATACTTCTGATGAATCACACCACGAAGGCCTGTACTCTGACATTACACTTCAGGTATCGACACTCATAATTGGAGCCTTTATTTTGATGGATACTGTAAAGAGAATACCTGGATATTTCACTCATTAGATGAGACTATATAGATCTCGTCTCAGTAGAAATGTCCGGTAATGAGTTAAAATAAAATCAAGATATTTCTGATGAATCACACCACGAAGGCCTGTACTCTGACATTACACTTCAGGTATCGACACTCATAATTGGAGCCTTTATTTTGATGGATACTGTAAAGAGAATACCAGGACGTTTCACTCATTGGATGAGACTATATAGATCTCGTCTCAGTAGAAATGTCCGGTAATGAGTTAAAATAAAATCAAGATACTTCTGATGAATCACACCACGAAGGCCTGTACTCTGACATTACACTTCAGGTATCGACACTCATAATTGGAGCCTCTATTTTGATGGATACTGTAAAGAGAATACCAGGATGTTTCACTCATTGGATGCGACTATATAGATCTCGTCTCAGTAGAAATTTCCGGTAATAAGTTAAAATAAAATCAAGATACTTCTGATGAATCACACCACGAAGGCCTGTACTCTGACATTACACTTCAGGTATCGACACTCATAATTGGAACCTCTATTTTGAGGGATACTGTAAAGAGAATACCAGGACGTTTCACTCATTGGATGAGACTATATAGATCTCGTCTCAGTAGAAATGTCCGGTAATAAGTTAAAATAAAATCAAGATACTTCTGATGAATCACACCACGAAGGCCTGTACTCTGACATTACACTTCAGGTATCGACACTCATAGTTGGAACCTCTATTTTGATGGATACTGTAAAGAGAATACCAGGATGTTTCACTCATTAGATGAGACTATTTAGATCTCGTCTCAGTAGAAATGTCCGGTAATAAGTTAAAATAAAATCAAGATACTTCTGATGAATCACACCACGAAGGCCTGTACTCTGACATTACACTTCAGGTATCGACACTCATAATTGGAGCCTCTATTTTGAGGGATACTGTAAAGAGAATACCAGGATGTTTCACTCATTAGATGAGACTATATAGATCTCGCCTCAGTAGAAATGTCCGGTAATGAGTTAAAATAAAATCAAGATATTTCTGATGAATCACACCACGAAGGCCTGTACTCTGACATTACACTTCAGGTATCGACACTCATAATTGGAGCCTTTATTTTGATGGATACTGTAAAGAGAATACCAGGACGTTTCACTCATTGGATGAGACTATATAGATCTCGTCTCAGTAGAAATGTCCGGCAATGAGTTAAAATAAAATCAAGATACTTCTGATGAATCACACCACGAAGGCCTGTACTCTGACATTACACTTCAGGTATCGACACTCATAATTGGAGCCTCTATTTTGATGGATACTGTAAAGAGAATACCAGGATGTTTCACTCATTGGATGCGACTATATAGATCTCGTCTCAGTAGAAATTTCCGGTAATAAGTTAAAATAAAATCAAGATACTTCTGATGAATCACACCACGAAGGCCTGTACTCTGACATTACACTTCAGGTATCGACACTCATAATTGGAACCTCTATTTTGAGGGATACTGTAAAGAGAATACCAGGATGTTTCACTCATTAGATGAGACTATATAGATCTCGCCTCAGTATAAATGTCCGGTAATAAGTTAAAATAAAATCAAGATACTTCTGATGAATCACACCACGAAGGCCTGTACTCTGACATTACACTTCAGGTATCGACACTCATAGTTGGAACCTCTATTTTGATGGATACTGTAAAGAGAATACCAGGATGTTTCACTCATTAGATGAGACTATTTAGATCTCGTCTCAGTAGAAATGTCCGGTAATAAGTTAAAATAAAATCAAGATACTTCTGATGAATCACACCACGAAGGCCTGTACTCTGACATTACACTTCAGGTATCGACACTCATAATTGGAGCCTCTATTTTGAGGGATACTGTAAAGAGAATACCAGGATGTTTCACTCATTAGATGAGACTATATAGATCTCGCCTCAGTAGAAATGTCCGGTAATAAGTTAAAATAAAATCAAGATACTTCTGATGAATCACACCACGAAGGCCTGTACTCTGACATTACACTTCAGGTATCGACACTCATAGTTGGAACCTCTATTTTGATGGATACTGTAAAGAGAATACCAGGATGTTTCACTCATTAGATGAGACTATATAGATCTCGTCTCAGTAGAAATGTCCGGTAATACGTTAAAATAAAATCAAGATGCTTCTGATGAATCACACCACGAAGGCCTGTACTCTGACATTACACTTCAGGTATCGACACTCATAATTGGAGCCTCTATTTTGATGGATACTGTAAAGAGAATACCTGGATGTTTCACTCATTGGATGAGACTATATAGATCTCGTCTCAGTAGAAATGTCCGGTAATAAGTTAAAATAAAATCAACGAAATCATAACAAGGTAAAACCTTTGCAGGACGAACGAAAACTAAACTTGGCGGGTGACAAGACTCAATTAGTCCTCCCTAAAAAACGCATTGCGGTTGAAATATCCCTGGAGCAAGATGGTCATATAAGGCAACAACGGTTTCTAGGTACGCAAGTGTAACTCCAGGTAACATACTTTTTTTAATGAGAACAGCCGTTTTGAAAGATGTGTCCGGATGTCAACTCAGACAGTTATTCTGAGTTACGGCCTGAGTTGACGAAGGAGATTCATCTCCTGAAACGGTCGTTCTCGTTAAATAAGAAAGTAAGTACTACTATAGGCATGTGTCACATTAATATACTGTATGTCCAAGTGTTTAAATATACATAAACTAGTAGCTCATATTACAGGAGGATTTAAATAATATTAAACCTAAATTCTGGTGTTTGAAAAGGCCGCTAAGGAGTCATATCAGAGTAAGGCAATCTGATGGCCAAAGCTATAACAGATGGAATAAAAGCTCTAATCCTTCTCTTAATACCAATAACACGGAAAAACTGATTTATAGCGCAATCGTGTGAGCGAGTTCTCTTAAAGTTCAGACATATATTACTCGGGCGATCGTTGTACCGAGACGATGAACACTGAGTACTAAGACCATAGATAGCACGGCGCTTCCAGACTTTTAATAGTTGCAATATTTCCAACAAGCTTGCTTGCTCAAGAAGAAGTTTAGGAGAGAACGATGGGTTACAAAAATGCCAAATACTTGTAACTAGGGATTGTTTGAGATGCCATATTACATAACACGACAGGTCCTCAATAAGTTATAGCAAACAGTAGGAAAAACTGTCAGAGCAGAAGAAATACCTGAACGTTAATGAAGATCACATATAAATATTAAAATTGAAAAATACAGCTGTTATCAGGTCAAACGATAGACGCTAAAAATGGCACGGATGTCAGAGATGAAAATAGAATGAAGTCCAAAAATTTTAAAAAAGAGCTGTACCGATAATAATGAATAAATGGTCTGAAGATAAGTTCTGTCAGGACGAAGAAAGTGCTTTCTACAGGACCATCATGATTCATCTCAACGCAAGGTCAACAACCTTTGGATTAGGGATCTCAGGATATCTAACAGCAGATTGTATAATAATACATTGTTCTAAAAACACACAAACAAAAAAAAACTTTTGCGTAAGTTTATATTTATTTTTAAACTAAGGCCGTAGGATATTCTGCACTCTCTAGAAAGTATTCGATCTTTAGCCAAGGAAAATATATTACTAACAGGAAAGCTTACTTCCCTTCAAGGAAGATCTCTCGCACCTCCACAAACGTAGCCCACCTATTCTTCCACAACAGAAAACATGTGTGGAAAGTGTGTTTAACAGAACATGTCTTTTGAAATAGTGTCACTCTTTATTATCTTGTTCTACATTGCCTCTTCTCTAGAAGAGCAGATCCAGTGTCCTGTGCAAAATCAAAGCAAAATTGTTATAGTTCAGACAAATCCAGTTCGGACATAAATTTCATAGCTACTCTGACACATATTTTGCATTTGCACTAAAATGTGCAATCAAATTGCATGTATGGAATCTTTACTAATCCCAAAGACTTCAGCAACCTCTGTTATGGTAAAAAGACGCCAGATTTTCCATCCTTCCAACAACAGCTGAACCTGAACGCTTTGTGACCTTATTAGAACGCTGCTCACTTTCCACTAAAGTACGGTTAATTTTTAATCGTTTTTTAATTTGTGCTCCAATAACATTGTCTCAAAACACCTGCTAAACTTAAGGATCCTTTCGCGTCGACATTCGTCAACTTTTATCCAATATCTTTGCTAAACTTGATCAGAAATTTTGAGAGAAATTGGAAATCTAATAAACGCTTTCGCAAAACTTCACTCAACCACTAGCAATCACCAACTGACAAAAAAAAGGAGGAAATAAAATCTTTGCTATTCAGTAAGTGCGCATAAAACAGTTTAAACGTATCCATAAAGAAGATCAGTCAGGAGAAATGTACTTCCTAAGTATAGTCTTACGTCTAATGATGCAATGCGTTATAAAACTTTATGTGAGAATAAATCGCTATAAGGTGAAGTCAGTGCTTCAGAACTCTAACAAGAATGCTAAAGATTTCCGCCAGTCAATTAGTCTGAAAAAGGTTCAGTGCCCCTCGTGCATATGCAGTGTCAGTCTGCTGCGGCACTGGCTGGAGGTAGGAATATACGAGCAGAGGGATATAGGTAGAGGGTTGGGTTTTAGAGGTAGTAGCAGCAAGGCAGGAGTTTAATGGCTGGGAAAGTAAATAAAGGCGTTTCTATGCTCTGGGTCTGCGTTTGTACATCATCTGAGGGAACTGGCTCCCTGACTCCTTTTTTTACGTGCTAGTCTTCTCATGTATGAAACATTTGTATTGTAGGCCTATGGATGTAGTGTTACATAGAGTGCCATAATGTGAATGTGCTTAAATATAAAATAAAGTGGTGCACAAATAACTTTACACCTATTTATGTTAGGTTTAAGCATATGAACATTCTTACACTCTATATCCATACTACGTTCATACTCTGACACGTCTCTGTAGTTTTGACATGACCGTATTTCTCTCTCTCTCTCTCTCTCTCTCTCTCTCGCTCTCTCTCTCTCCCTCTCTCTCTCTCTCTCTCTCTCCCTCTCTCTCTCTCTCTCTCTCTCTGACAACACTGACAACTATTAATTTCACTTAGAATTTATTTGGAGGTAATGTTTAACTCATTTTCAAATGCATTTCCTATATTTTCGGGAACATTATATATTTGATAATATTATGAGATAATGTATGATTTCGCACTATTGTTATTTTTATTAATTACATGTTGTGACACTTCTATATTTGCAATAAATTAAATTATAATATTTCACAATATATCTAGTATACATTTTTGTTAACGATTAATGCTACATTTAATAATTAACATACTAGGATCTATTTAATAAACGTTATTTAAACCAACAGTACATCGACGATCTCTGTTCATTTTAATTTTACTAAACACAAAAAAGTACATTTACAGCAACCAGTTAATTTCACGATTACTGTTCATGAAGGATATGAAAAAGTAAAAGATTAAACTTAGATAGGGTTAAGGTAGAGCATAAAACTTTCTAATATAGGATAAAGTGTGCCGGGTGTATGAGGGTAACAAATTTCCTGAAGAGAAACACGTTTTCTTTTCGCATCCTAATTGCTAAACTTTGACATAATAGTCAAAAGTGTAGCACAAGTTTCAAAAGTTCATTAGGAAGTACCCCTACTGAACTTTCAACTTGCTTACATACAGTCAGGCTTAGTTCTTCTTTTCAACAAGTGCGCCTTAAAATGTATCAAAGTAAATAAATGGGAAGTTAAAAATCCACAAAGGTACAGTTGATCTAATTATTAAAAAAATAATTTCAGCAATAAGTACTTATTTATTGTTCAAACCCCATTTATTCAAAAAGAAAGCAATTATTGCGAGTATTTTTTTAAAATATATTTTTATATATAGAACAATCATCCTCGGTTGGATCACAATGCAAAGCGGTAGCATAACCTACTAAATATTTAAAACTCCTGTTAGAAGTTTCAAAGAATCTATAATACAGTCCAAAAGAATTCTGTTTCTTTTAAGTTTTGTTTCTACTTCGACAAAGTTTACACGTAAAACAATATTTCGTGTCCCACCGTCTGTGAAATGTTTACGTGTATAGTCACGTGCATATAAAATTGGCTACGTGTCACGACTGTACATCCGACCATTACTACAGACGTTATTTCAGGAATTTCTAAAGGCGCGCAATGAATATGACATTGCTGACATTGCTTTAAACGTCTCACTAATGAATTTACCAAAATTGGAAAAATCTATTTCTCGCTTATTAACGTTTGCTTGTATTTCAGTTAAGAATTCAAATAAATAAGTAAGGAAATTAAAAACCGTTGTCTAAAAGGCAAATTAAATGATGATTTTCATGAACTTAAGAATTAAAATTTTTTTTAAGCCTTTCAGACATTACAATTCATTCTACCAGTCAAACATTAACAGTTCCATGACTTTCACAAACTTAAAAGTTAATTTTTAAAAACTAACATTTAAAATAACTAATAAATAACGTTTTTAATTAAACTGACCCATCATCAGGTCTTCAATAAGATATCAAGTCTCTGAGAGGTACAGATATCGCTTAGTACAATCGAAAACATTACTTCTCCGCAAGTATTTTAACCTAATTCTTAATATACTCATCTTCATTTCTGTTATGAATATCTCTATATATTATAGTACAATTTACTGCCTTTCCTATGTTGACGCGTTTCGGAGTGACTCCATTTTCTAAACATAAATCGTACTAAAACTACGATTTTAGTTTAGAAAATGAACTAAATCCGAAACGCATCAAAAGAAGAAAATACTGTAACCTTAGGAAAGGCAGAAAAGTGTACTCAAATATATATATTTTTAACCTATTTCGACTTTAATTTTAATCAAGTCGTTTGATTACAAATCTTTGATCTGTAAGTTTCGCCGGCATCAAGATATAAAAATTAAAGTTGAATAAAAAAATAAAGGATACTCTGAATTTAAATTTTGAAATATATAATTTCTAACCTCGTTGTTTACAATATTTACATTAAAAGACATCAGCTAAAAACACTTTTTCGATGCACTATTTATCGAGGTTACTGAAATAGTTTTAACTTTTGTCCAGATGTCTCACTAGGCGACAAAGCTCTTTGTTCCTTTTTGGCTACAAATTGATGTTTAAATTTTCCATTTAAAGATATAATTAGCATGGAGTACACGAATTACCTCCTGAATCTTACTATGACGGCGATCAAGGAGCACAAGTTGGGCCTCCGAAAAGACTCTCTGGGCGGTCTTACCCTATGTCGACCTTTGACTTAGAGTAAATAATAATAATTCTGGGTAGTACATAAAGTATGTCGATTGTTCAAGTCGATAACAAAAATTGCATTTCTGTACAGTATTCTCTTTCGAGGACGAAAAATTCCTGAAGTCGTAGCAAGAATTGTCATAAAAATATCTGTTACTTCACTACGTAGTTGATGTTAATTATATCATATTCATACGAGAGCCAATCAATAGGGCCGCATCCAACTATGCTGTAGGGTGGCGGGGTGTTAACTAGAGGATTGAGATCACTCATTCTAAAATCCGCAAAATTACAAAAATAAGCTTCACAAATAACCTCTTAGCTAATGAGCCAATAAGGATGTGTTCATTCTACAAACTGCTTTGTAATCAGCTGATGTACAAAGATGGCGACACCAAGCGAATTTCCCTGGAGCCAACTAGGACAAGTTCAATCTACGTACAGCTTTTTAATAGGCTTCATAAACAGTCACATAGTAAAACGTTTATTCGTAGTCATTCACTTTTTGATTACAAAACTGTCAGGAAATTACCAATCATATATTATTTAAAATTAATCTGGAGTCGGTTTACATTTTAAATCATGTTCAGTGTGAATTTATGTATTTCTATATGTATATACATGATTGTATAATACGATTGATACACGAAAGTTTATTCTTATCCTCCTCTAAATCCCGTAGAAAATCTGAAATAAAATCATATTTTATTACTGATTTTTTTTAAAGTTTATATACACGTTTCTCGAAAGTTCCATATTTTACACAAAATTTTTAAAACTTTATTTGAATTGAACTATTTACAAATTCGGTAGTTATAATAATTTACAATTGAATGTGTTAAAAGTACTTTCATTTTAAATAATTATTTAAATCACCCACACATTAAAATCGTTTATTTAATTCCTTCTTTAGTTCACACTCTCCCTATAGATATTTTTACAAGTCTTCAATCGTTATTAAAATACTTTTATTCATCCACGTAAGTTCAAAATACATTTTTTTCAACTTAAAGTGGATAACACTTGATTTTAATAGTCTACAGTTTTTTTAAAATGTGAATTCATTAATTTAATTTTATTTATTCATTTTAGTGTTATACGAGAGAAAAACTTTTCATAAAAGGGAAAATTGTGCAATATAAATTACATCGACCCATTAGGCTTAAAATAAATTATAGAAATTAAAGAAATTATAGAATTAAATAAATTACGATTTCATCAAACAGCTGATTTTATGTTATAGGTTATGTGGTAGAATAGCTGTTATGCTCTACCTATTACATAGTTTATGTTACTTTATTTATATTAATTGCAATTATTTATTAAAAAGTAACTAAAATAAAATATTTCTTTGTTGACCAAAGAAGTAATTGACTTTAAAAATATTTGTTTTATTAAACATTTTAGTTTGTCCAATCATACATTAGTTATGTGTTTCTTATTCCGATACGGAATATTTGCTTCGACATGATTTCTCAAATTGAGTTTTCGGTTATACAATCCAGTAAAGGTGGCTACACTGCCACCTCTAGCCAATGATTGATTATTAAAGGAAATCTCTCAGCACATTGAAGTAAACATGAATCAAGTAAAGTTCGTCTAATCACAGACTTTGATTAACTCTGGTTCTTTGATGCTTATATCCCGTATAAGCTGTTAGGGCTTAGTCGAGGTAAATTTCTGTCGGGACAAGCAGCTTTACCCGTCCCTGTATGCTCTATTTATTACGTGTAGTATTAATATGCTTTTAAAAAGTCTTGGCTTGTTAACCGCGTAAGTATTTTTATTTAGAAAAGGTTGTGACTAAATTTACAACTTTAGTGATTAAATAATTAACCACAATACTAAAATGGTTTTAGGCAAAAGTTTCTGTGTAGGGCCATTATGCTTTATTGCATAGGATGAAGTCTTTTTTAAAGTAATTGTAGCCTAAAGGTAGCTTTTACACTTCTAGTATGATATTAAAAGTTTTTAATGCTAGCTTGATAATTTAATCTTACAGATACATCAGTTTCTGTTTCACATTTATAAATGTTAATTCTTTAGTAAATGTTATTTATTACTTCTCTTGGTAGATATTAATCAAAAGCCTCCCTGCTTCAGCAGGCCTAATTGATTTCCAATATTTAATTCCTTTAATTGGAAGATCGAACCGCTTATAACTTACTTACTAACATAAAAGATTTAGTTTAAAATAATTACTTGCTTCATGAGTTTATTTTTCAAAAACTGTTTTCAAGGTAAAAACTTGTAAATAATTTCTAATATTTTACGTTTTAGAAACCAGATCACAATTTAGAAAGTTGTGCCTTTGTTAATCATTCTTTATTTTATTTCTTTTATTAGTTTACACTCTCTTTATATATATATATATATATATATATATATATATATATTCAAATATTCAATCAATAAAATAATTTTTATTCACCACTAAAGTTCAAATACATTTTATCAACATGTAGTGGTTGACACTTAATATAACAGAGTTGTTTTCAAACTTTAACTCAATAACTAGAGTTAATGAATTAATTTTAGTTTTATATGAGAATAAAACTTTGTCAAAAGGGGCAAGGTATGCAATATAGTTATTTCGTCCTATTTGGTTTAAAAAATAGCTTTTAGTTTTGTATGAGAATAAAACTTTTCACAAAAGGGGCAAGGTATGCAATATAGTTATTTCGTCCCATTTGGTTTAAAAAATAGCTTAAAACAGCTGAAATTATGTCAAGGGTTTTGTGGTAAGACAGCTGTTTTAACGCATAGCCTATGTTACTTTATTTATATTAATTGTAATTATTTAATATAAAGTAACTGAAATAATTTTTTCAACCTAAGTGGGAATTAACTTTGTTTTTTAATGTTTTCATCAGGGGCACCTGTTTATCTTATGGTAAGATAAAAATAGGAATATAAAGTAGAGGACATTAAAGATGTCAATGTGAGTTCCTGGAGTAGTTTTGTCTCTGTCGGTGCCATAGAAAGATATCTACTAGTAACGCCCCTTTGTAAGAAGGTTATATGGAACCAGTTAAGAGTAAGGGAAGAGTTCACGAAATTATCATCTGTTTCTGAGAATAGAGGGAAATTACACATCACATGAATACGGCCCTCACCTGTTCTTAGCTAAGAAGATGTCTACCAGCTACAATACCAAACCTTGAACCTTGAAGTTCAACATTTCATTATCACTTCCAATAGTTATTGAAACAATCCTAAAGTTTATCTTTTGCCTAGAACATAATTTTGGTATAAATTTAAACAGTTTTTTACTTTATAATGAATTCTGTAGCCACTGCAAAAGCAATCGAAACACGATATTATAAAGGCCTTCCCTCTCAACATATACATTGAAGAATCTTATATAAATAGTCCACTGTATATGGAATCTTTTATAGCAGGAGATTCCATAAGATGCCATTTCTGGTGTTGGTGGCGAGTAAGAAAGGATGCCAATAAGATATGCTGCATAGAGGATTGAAGCACAATATGGGTTATTTTGGGATCTAACTCCTAATCTTCTCCCGTGCTCCTGGATTCTCATTGCCGTGTTTTATTTACATTAACTTCATTTTGACAAATTTTTAGATTTATTTCAGAACCGTGTAATGTTACGTTGTTTTATTTTTTATCTCTTCTCAGGTAAAACAATGATATTACTTCTAAGTGAAGCCTTTATTTTTGGAATATTTTTCTTTGATTGTAAGGTATCAGTCAGTACGACTAGTAGCGTTCACAAAGTATGAAAGGATTCTCAATAAACGTACGATCAAGGTAGAAATATAAAACCCCTATGTTACAAATATACGCCATAACATCATACGTGCTGATTCGCCTATGAGGAAGGTCTACCTGCCAGTTGAAGACGTTTGTACGCCTCTTTAAAAAAAAATATTAGGAAGGGAAATGGTGTTACGTACGATCAACGTTAAGACACAATGATCCTTGGAACTGGAAATAGTTCGAAAATAATGTCATCGCGTAGGCAGAGTCGCTTACCTGATGTAGGCCTCTAAAACTAGCTATCCAGTTATGAAAATGTTTCTATTCCTTTTTAAGAAAAAATATTAGGAATTAAAATGAGATTATTTTTGGTGTCCATGAAGTTTTAGAAAAATATCCGGACGATAGCGGTCGCCAGCTACGGGTCCCTTTGACTCAAGAGAACAACTCTTAGATGGTCTTCAAGTGGCACCATTTCCAATTACAAAACATACGGCATTAGTGCTGGGCACAAAAAGATGTGTCTCGGGGTTAGGGTGCGAACAGTACAGGTGGGTCGCGGTAGATTAGTAGCTCGCGGTAGCGTCGATGTCGACAGCCATGTAAATCAAATGCACTGTAACATACGGAGGTGAACACAACGGGTAGGTCGAGGTGAAGGTACATCGTGATGCCTTGCGGGAATGCTTTTAGAAAACAAACTGATTTGATTTTACACGGATGTTTACCAGGATGCCTAGTTGGCTGCTTCGCTCTGATTGGTCAGTTCAAGGTCGTCCAGGCCCTCCACGCCAGCCACTTCAAACCATACGAGGGAAATTTGACTGTCAAGATCGGGCAGTTTCTGTTGGAAACCTATGTATGTCCTGGTAGATTCTTCATCCCTCTGAATTGATTGAGTCTTAGTCTCACAATTACTAATGTCAAATTTCTGGGCCAGTTGAAGTCGGTATTATGTGACCTCTTAAAGTATGAATTAGGATTATTTGTTCAATGGGATTACGTAGGATCAACGTAAAGTCACAATAATTCTTAGTGATGGAAATGGTTCGAAAATAATGTCACTGCGTAGACGGAGTCTCTTACCTGTTGTAGGCCTCTAAAACTTTCTATCCAGTATTGTAAATGTTTTTTATGGGAAAACTGTTTAAGAGGGAAAATGGGATTACGTAGAGTCAACGTGAAGTCCCAATAATTCTTAGTGATGGAAATGGTTCGAAAATAATGTCACTGCGTAGACGGAGTTTGTCATTTGTAATGGATTAATTAATATTACAGCCTATAAATGTTTTAAATGGTAAATAGCTTTTTTAAGGTTTTAATATTATTAGACATAATTATTTCTTCAAAGTTTTCCTGATTTAGAAGGTTAGCTTAAAAACCAATTAATAAACCAACAACGACTTCAAATATTACCATAGAAAACTCTCTTTTGAGAGTAACAAATTCTGATCCCTTTAATTGCCTTAAAAAGAAGACGCAAGTAATCGATTTATATGACCAAAGAAGTCTGAAAAGTTGGAGTGCGCTTAATGAACTTCCAAACGGAGAAACGTTGCAAGACTGTTAGCTCGGCTCAGCGTCTGGCAATTAAGCTGCAGAAGAAACCCTTCCCCACCGCCAACGCCGAGCGAATGTTTTCACTTCTTGTATAAGACACAAAACGATGTTATTTATTGCAGAAGCAATTTATCACGTAAAACTGCCAAGCCCTCATTCATTTCCTGACACTGTACTTCACCTCTGACTCTGCAGTATTTACGAAAATACCAATTTCGCGTAATTAGGAAACAAAATATACATTATTTTTACCACAATAATATATATAGACTAGAGTCATTTTCATTATAACCACGAATGCACTTACCCACAAAGGAAATAAAAACGTCCGTTTTAAAACTTTTTTCATATTTCACTATCACAATAATCATCATCATAAGGTTATAACTGAATTTAAGACTGTAACGTCTGTTTTAATTTTCATTTTATACAAAGGTTTTTCTTTCTCATGTTTTGGTTTTACTGATTAATTTTTGTCTAACTTTCCTACTCATTTATGTGCCCCATTGTTAATTAGAAGACATGGGTACTCTAAAGCTGTTTAAGATCATAGATAACGTGTTTGCAAATTAATCACTGTTCCAAGAGTTTTTAGACAGCTAAAGTCGAAAATTGCCTCGATTGATTGTTTGTATTTCAATTTTCAACTTGAACTTTTTGTAAAACTATTGACAATAATCCCAATACTACAAATATTATTACAAAAAGTTACCAAGAGACATAATGTACATTTCGATGGCCAAACCATCATCAGAGGACGTTATTACAAAAACAATTACAATCTACACACTTTATAACAATAAAAGCACAAAGTATTTGAATGAAATAATGACTAAATGAAAAATAGTAAATTTATGTATTAGTAATATTATTGATGGATTTGAATAGTTGTATTCTAATGTTGTCACTGTGCTCCTTATATTGTATATTAGATTGTAATACTTTTGTATACAATATCAAGAGCACAGTGGTACAACATTATTCCATAAAAATATTGGCAAAACCCCTAATACCACAAAGTTAATCAAAAATAACTAATATTACAAGTTACCTAAGATTAAACAATTATGCACATTTCGATGACCATGACATCACAATTTGAAAGTCATTTCGCAAAATTAAAAAATGGAAAAAATAAGTTACAAGCTAGAGTGACCTTTTAAACTTATGTCACGAAAAAGGTTTTTCTCGGTTGAATAGGAAGCCATGATAATATACAATATCAAGAGCACATGGTCAACGAAATGTAGATAAAAGGTTAATCTTAGATTACTTGCAATGTTAGTTATTTTTTATTATTTTTGTGTTATTGAGGTTGTTGCCAATATTTTATTGTTGACATTTTATTTTACATATTACATTTTATAACATTATTTTACGTCCTTAAACTACCGACGATTGGTTATTAATTGGTTGCTAATAATTGGTTACTTTAAGAAAAGGAAAACTTAAAAAATATTACAGTTGTACTCAAATGAAAAATATTAGTTCCTATAAAAAAATTATTTGATACTGCTTCTATTTATAAATTGTACTATCCGATATAGAGCACATTGCGGGCGAAGAGGGGAATACTAGAACACTAATACCCGACCGAGTACACATTGCGGGCGAAGAGGGGAATACTGGCAACACTACTACCCGACCGAGTAAACACTGCGAGCGGAGAGGGGAATACCAGCAGCACTACTACCCAACCGAGTAAACACTGCGGGCAAAGAGGGGAATACTGGCAACACTACTACCTGACCGAGTACACATTGCGGGCTAAGAGGGGAATACCTGCAGCACTAGTACCCGACCGAGTAAACACTGCGGCTGAAGAGGGGAATACCAGCAGGACTACTACTCGACAGCGTGAACACTGCGGGCGAAGAGTAGAATACCCAGCAGCACTGCTACTCGACAGAGTAAACATTGCACCTGAAGAGGGGAATACTAGCAGCCCTACTATTCGACAGAGTAAACACTGCCGACGAAGAGGAGAATACTAACAGCACCACTACTCGACAGCGTAAACACTGCAGACGAAGAGGAAAATACTAGCAGCACTAATAGTCGATAGAGTAAACACTGCAGACGAAGATTATAATACTAGCAGCAGTACTACTCGACAGCGTAAACATCGCGGGCGAAGAAGAGAATACCAGCAACACAGCTAATCGACGGAGTAAACATTGCACCTGAAGAGGGGAATACTAGCAGCAATACTACTCGAAAGAGTAAACACTGCCGACGAAGAGGAGAATACTAGCAGCACTAATACTCGACAGCGTAAACACTGCGAGCGAAGAGGAGAATACCAGCCGCACTACTACTCGACAGCGTAAACACTGCGAGCGAAGAGGAGAATACCAGCCGCACTACTACTCGACATAGTAAACACTGCGAGCGAAGAGGAGAATACCAGCAGCACTACTACTCGACAGCGTAAACACTGCGGACAAAGAGGAGAAAACCAGCAGCACTACTACTCGACAGCGTAAACACTGCGAGCGAAGAGGAGAATACCAGCCGCACTACTACTCGACAGAGTAAACACTGCGAGCGAAGAGGAGAATACCAGCAGCACTACTACTCGACAGAGTAAACACTGCGAGCGAAGAGGAGAATACCAGCAGCACTACTACTCGACAGCGTAAACACTGCGGACAAAGAGGAGAATACCAGCCGCACTACTACTCGACAGCGTAAACATTGCGGACAAAGAGGAGAATACCAGCCGCACTACTACTCGACAGCGTAAACACTGCGGACAAAGAGGAGAAAACCAGCAGCACTACTACTCGACAGCGTAAACACTGCGAGCGAAGAGGAGAATACCAGCCGCACTACTACTCGACAGCGTAAACACTGCGAGCGAAGAGGAGAATACCAGCCGCACTACTACTCGACAGAGTAAACACTGCGAGCGAAGAGGAGAATACCAGCCGCACTACTACTCGACAGCGTAAACACTGCGAGCGAAGAGGAGAATACCACCCGCACTAATACTCGACAGAGTAAACACTGCGAGCGAAGAGGAGAATACCAGCAGCACCACTAGTCGACAGAGTAAATACTGCGGATGAAGAGGGGAATACCAGCAGCACTACTACTCGACAGAGTAAACATTGCACCTGAAGAGGGGAATACTAGCAGCACATTAGGATTAATTCACACATTTCCCACACGCAATGTTTACTTGGTCGCGTAGAAATTAAATAGAAGTATTAAATTTGAATTAGTTGTTTATGAGTATTGGGTACATTAAACTGATTTTGTACTGTAAAAACAAATAATGCAACAACAAATAACTGAACCCAAACGCGCTCAGCTGTACACACGTTATTTTTGTGAACTTGAGATGCTTTATTTTCACACTTATATTTATATAATATATGTAATATAATATATCATATATGTAATATATAATTGCTTAAATATATAAGAACCATTAGTTTGATATAAAAACCCTTGATTTTTTTCAACTATCTCCAATTAGGTTTTATAAAATACAACGAGTATCATTCTAGTTTGTAACTTCACGTGTGCTAGATTGTATTTTGTAATAAGACCCTCTGATGATGATGACATGGTCATCGAAATGTACATAAGGGTTTAATCTTATGTAACTTGTTTATTTGTTTCTTTTGATTATTTTTGTGGTATTGGGGTTCTTTCCAATATTACCATCGTATTATACAACGCTTTAAATTTTATGTTTAATTAAGTTTCATTTACCATAGTTTAATAAACTGCTTATAAATTCTTCATTTTTTATAAAGAGGCTACAACTTATTGCA